>CM075984.1:26470510-26596937 GCA_038087875.1 Malacoraja senta
TATATATATACGTGTATATATATATACATATATATATATACATATATATATACATATATATATATATATATACATATATATATACATATATACATATATATACATATACATATACATATACATATACATATACATATACATATACATATACATATACATATACATATACATATACATATACATATACATATACATATACATATATACATATATACATATATACATATACATATATACATACTACATATACATATATACATATATACATATATACATATATACATATATACATATATACATATATACATATATACATATATACATATATACATATATACATATATACATACATACATACATACATACATACATACATACATACATACATATATACATACATACATATATACATACATACATATATACATACATACATATATACATACATACATATATACATACATATATACATACATATATACATACATATACTTATATACACTAAACCAAGTGCAGACCGTTGGGTCTGTTCCTCCAAAGCACGGTTGCGGGGTGGGAATCTGGCACCCACAAACACACACACTCATCACACCCCTTGATATTATCTTAATTTTATTAATAGGCTTATTTTATCCCATCTCCACCCTATCCACTGACGAATAGCCCTCACCTATCAGGTGTGTCTAGAGAGGGGGGGGGGTGGCAGAGAGAGAAAATTTAATGTTAGAAAAAAAACAAATTGTGAGGAGGGTGGAGGAGGAGGGTGGAGAGGAGGGGGGAGAGAAGAAGGAGAGGATGGGGGAGAGAGATGGGGGGGGGGTTGGAGCGGGCGTGCATGAGTCGAGCCGTGGGCTGTTAAGAGAGAAGGGCAGAGAGAGAGGAGAGAGAGAGAGAGAGGGAGAGACAGAGAAGAGACAGAGAGACTGGTACACAAAAAAAAGCTGGAGAAAACTCAGCGGGTGCAGCAGCATCCATGGAGTGAAGGAAATAGGCAAAGCTTTGGGCCGAAACCCATCTTCAGACGGGTTTCGGCCCGAAACGTTGCCTATTTCCTTCGATCCATAGATGCTGCTGCACCCGCTGAGTTTATCCAGCTTTTTGTGGTGTACTTCGATTTTCCAGCATCTGCAGTTCCTTCTTAAAGAAAGAGAGACTGTTGGCGGGGTGGTTCCCGAACGCGCGTTTGCGGGGAGGGGGGGGGGGTGGGCTGCGGCATCACACTCACACTAACCACCCCCCAAACACACAGGCGGGGGGAGGGGGGGAGAGGGGAGAGAGGGAGACGGGGTGGGGAGAGAAAAGGGGAGGGGAGAGAGGGAGACGGGGTGGGGAGAGAAGAGGGGGGAGAGGGGGAGGGAGGTGAGAGGGGGAGGAGGAAACGGGAGAGATTGGGGAGGGAGATGAGAGCAGGGGTTGGAGGAGAGCAGGGAGGGCAGGAAGGGGGGAGAGGGGTATGGGGGTGGGAGAGGGGGGAGGGGATGTTAGATGTGGAGAGGGGATGAGGGGAAGGGGACAGAGGAGTGAGGAGTAGGGGGAAGAGAAGGGGAGAGAGAGGGGGGGAGAGGGGTAGCGGGGCGTGAGGGGAGAGGGGTAGCGGGCAGTGGTGCAAGAGAGAGGGGAAGGGGGTGGGGGGGAGATGGGGGTGAAGATGGGTGGGGGAGTGGGTGGGAGGGGAGGAGGGAGAGGGGAAAGAGTGTGGAGGGAGGGGAAGAGTGGAGAGAGTGGGAAGATTGGGGAGGGAGAGGGAAGGGAGGGGGGGAGAGAGGGGTGGTGGAGGGAGATGGGGAGGGATGGGGGAGATAAGTGGAAGAATGGGGAGAAAGGGGGAGAGGTGTAGGGGGAGTGGTGGAAGTGGGAGAGAGGGAGGGGGGGAGGGATAGGGGGAGTGTGGAAGAGGGACAGCGGGGTAGGGGAAGGGGTGGGGGGAGGGGGGAGAGAGAGGGATTGGGGAGGGAGAGAGAGGGGTGGGGTAAGGGGGAGAGAAGTGGAAGTGTGGGGAGGGAGGGGTAGGGGGGTGGTGGATGAGGGACAGAGGGTAGAGGGAAGGGGGCGGGGAGAGAGGGAAGGGGGATGGGAGGAGAGAGGGAGGGGGAGAGGTGTGGGGGGATGGGGGGATGGGGGGGAGGGGGAGAGGTGTGGGGGGGATGGGGGGAGGGGGAGAGGTGTGTGGGAGGGGGGAAAGGATGGGGAGGGAGGGGATTAGGGAGATGGGGTAGGGAAGGGAGGGGAAGAGTGTGGAGGGAGGGGAAGAGTGTGGAGGGTGAAGAGGGTGGGGGAGAGAGGGATGGGGTGGGAGGAGGAGGGGATGAGGAGGGGAGGAGCGGGAGATGGAGAGGGGGAGGAGAGAGGGTGGGGGACGGGAGGAGAGAGGGATGGGGGAGAGAGGTGTGGGGGAGGGGGGGAGAGAGGTGTGGGGGAGGGGGGAGGGAGGGGAGGAGGAAGATGGGGTAGGGGAGGGAGAAGAGTGTGGAGGGAGTGGGAGAGGGGTGATGGGAGAAGGGGAAAGAGTGGGGAGGGAGAGTGGGGGGAGAGGGGGAGAGAAGTGGAAGTGTGGGGAGGGAGGGAGAGAAGTGAAGAGTGGGGAGGGGGAGAGGGGTAGGGGGAGTGGTGGAAGAGGGACAGGGGGAGTGGTGGAAAAGGGACAGAGGGGGTAGGGGAAGGGGTGGGAGAGAGAGTGGAGGGAGGGGGAAGGGTGGGAGAGAGTGGAGGGAGGGGGAAGGGAGGGGGAGAGTGAGGGAGAGGGGTGGGTAAGGGGGAAGAAGTGCAGAGTAGGGAGGGGTAGGGGGTGGTGGAAGAGGGACAGAGGGGTAGGGGAAGGGGGTGGGGGAGAGAGGGAAGGGGTGTGGGGGAGAGGGGGTTGGGAGGAGGAAGGGGAGGAGAGGGAGAGGGGTGAGGAGAGGGAGATGGAGAGGGGGAGAGGGGAGGGGGAGAGAGGTGTGGTGGAGTGAGGCGAGGGGGGGATGGGGTAGGGGTTAGAGGGGGGAAGCGTGTGGATGGAGGGGGGTAGAATGGGAGGGGGGGTGGGGGAGGGAAGGGGGTGGGAGGAAAGGGAAAGGGGTGTGGGAGGGAAGGGGAGAGGGAAGGTGGTGGGAGAGAGAGGGTGTTTTGTTGTTCTCTTATTGTTTTTTGTCTTATCTTTTATTGTCTTGTAGCTCTTGTTTGTATTGTGGTTGGAGGATGTGGTTTATGTCTTTGGTGTGTTTGTAGGTGTTAGTGTATTTATTATATTGGTGAGTGCTGTATTTTTTGACATTTTTGTTGGGGGAATGGAATGGAACATCTCAGCGTTTCTGCGTGTAGTGTTGGCGTAGCGAGGAATCAAAGGCTGGCTGGCACAAGACACACGCACGCACAAGACACACACACACACACACACACACACACACACACACACACACACTCTCACACACACACACACACACACACACACACACACACACACACACACACACACACACACACACACACACACACTCTTTTAAAGATAGATAGATAGATAGATGTGTGTGTGTATTTGTGAGTGTGTATATATATACACACACACACTGAACTTTTTTTCCTCTCGTTTATAAATTGTTAACAGTGTACTATGTTTACATCTTCTGTTGTGCTGCTGCAAGTAAGAATTTCATTGTTCTATCTGGGACATACGACAATAAACACTCCTGACTCTCTTGACTCTTGAAGTTTGAGAGACACGATCTGCTGCGTACAAAGCATGCTGGCTATCCCTAATTAGACAATTCTCTTCCAAATGGGAGTAAATCCTATCGAAAAGAATTCCTCCACTAGGTTCCCCACCGCTGCCATGAAGCTCATTGGTCTATAGTTCTCCCTACTTCCTTTCACAAACAAAGGAACAACATTGACCACTCTTCAGGGACCTCGCCTGTGGCTAGAGAAGAAACAAAGATCCTCATAGCTCCTGCAATCTACTGCCTCCCTCAATAAGCTGTGATAGATCCTATCAGGCCACGGGAATTTATCCGCCTTCATGTTCTTCAATAGCCTCGGCACCACCTCTTTCTCGATCTCAAACTACCCAAGTATATATTTATTCTCCATACTGATCTTGCTGTCCCCCTCTTCAGTGAATACAGATGCAAAGTAATCATTTAGTACCTCACCTACATCCAAGCATAGGTTCGCTCCTTTATCTTTGAGCAGTTCTCCCTTATCCCTAGTTATTTTATTTTTAATGCATGTATAGAAATCCTCAGGATTTTCCTTAATCTGACCCTTGTATTCTGTCTTCCCTTCTTTTATCAATGTCTTTCTTTTCCTTTTCTAACGTTTTTTCCAATCCGCAGGATTACTTTTCTTTTTGGCAACATTTGATCTGATACATCTCCTTTTTCATGTTTGAACTGCTTTTCATCCGACTCTTGGTGCCATAGAGAGATATATATTGTTGAAAACCATGTTTGAATTCTTTAAGATTAAGCGTCTTTTGTCTCCAGTCATATATTACAATGTATTTCTGCAAGCTACCAAAGTCAACTTTGACAACTTTGCTTTCTTTAGATTTAAGACCCTGGCTTCAAGTTGAAAAAAATCACTTTCAACCTCTGTATAACATACTACTTCATATTTTCATTCTTCCATAAAATCACCTAACTGCAAGATTATTAGTTAATTTGTTTTCATTGCGCAGTGCCTGAAAATAGCTTGTTCCCATGTTGGTTCTTCCAAGTCGCCAAAACAGCTATGTTGAATTTTCTAATATAGCATACAGAAATGTAAGAGGTTGTGAACACAGCCCAGGCTATCTAGGGCTTAGCCCTCCCCACCATCGAAACTATTAATAGGAGGCACTGCCTCAAGGATCCCCACAACCCAGGCATACCTTATTCCCGTTCCTACCATCACGCAGGAGGTACAGAATCATGAAATTCCACACCACCAGATACAGGAACAGCAACTTTTCTATAGTAATCATTTACTTAGTTTAGTTTAGTATAGTTTAGTTTAGTAAGTTTAGTTTTAGTTTAGTTTAGAGATACAGTCTACAGATAAAGCATACCTTAAGCCGACCAAGTCCATGCCAACCATCGATCACCCGTTCACACTAGTTCTATGTTATCTCACTTTCTCATCCGCTCCCTACACACTATGGGCAATTTACAGAGGCAAATTAACGTACAAACCTGCACGTCTTTGGATGTGAGAGGAAACCGGAGCACCCAAAGAAAATCCATGCAGTCACAAGGCGAATGTGCAAACTCTGCAGAGTCTGTGCAACTAGGGCCAGGATTGAACCCAGGTCTCTGGCACTGTGAAGTAGCGGCTCTTTCATGGATGCCGCTGTGCAGTCCACTGTTCTCTAACTGATGCCACGTCAGCAATGGAACACTGAGTGCATCACCTCTTGCACTGATTGGGATTGCTTTTCCATGTTGTTTTCTAATTGTATATTTTTGTGCTAATGTTTTTTGTATTTTTTACAGTCGTTTTTCAACTCTCATGCAGAATTTATGTGTAATTTATGAATAATTTATGTTTTTGTGTGTTTTCTGAGTCTATGTGAGTGTGATACTGTTGCAAGCAAGATGGTAATTGCACTTATACACTCACTGTACTTGTGCATGTGAAAATAAACTGGACTTAACTTGACTAAGGTCCCTTTCTACTGATCAGGAAGAATTAATGACCACCCTACCACAGCCATGTGCAGGAAACTGGGAAACATGAAGCATGAATCAATCATCCCAGTGATTTGGAGAATTGGAGAAGCAAAGTTTCATGGACCCATCGAAGGAGGTGCACAGCCATCTCTCCGCTTCTGTTGTACTTCCTCTGAGCATTGCCTAAGCTCAAGCTAGGGGGCAATGAGATTCAAGTGACAGTGAACCTGACGACCACAGCAAGAACTCCACTGACAGAACTCTACTCAAGGACAGTCACACCTCTATCACCTCGGACATAAAGCTGTGACCTCTGGATACATTGATCTATGGAACAATGAAGCCAGGACTGGTTACCAGACAGCTTTTAGTGACACTTACACTTTTAGGCATGTAAGTGTCAAATAATGCAGTAAGCTTTGAGTCATGTAGCTGGAGTGAATAGAACTCAATGGAAATTCATTTTCCTGTAAGTAGAGGGAAACTGTTCTAAATCAGAACAACGTGACCCAGTTTCAGTTGGCAACAATCCAAATAAATGCTGCATGATGGATGAGTCGATTCACTGTTCATCCTCTGCACAGAGTGTGTGCTGATTGGCTCATTTGATTGAATCTGACTTTCTTGCTGAAGGGTTGAGAGTTTATATCTGCCCAGAAACCGGAGAGAAAAAATCCAGACTGACATTCCAGTGCAGAACAGAGGAACTGTTGCAGTGTTGAAGCTGGCGTTAAACTGGATTTAGCTTAGTTTAGTTTAATTTAGTTCAGTTTAGAGAATACAGCATGGAAACAGGCCGTTTCGCCCACCGAGCCTGCGCCAACCAGCGATCCCCACAGATTAACACTATCATTTTACACACACTAGGGACAATTTTACACATACACCAAGCCAATTAACCTACATACCTGTACGTTTTTGGAGTGTGGGAGGAAACCGAAGATCTCAGAGAAAACCCACGTGGTCATGGGGAGGATGTACAAATTCTGTACAGACAGCACCCGTAGTCAAGATTGAACCCGGGTCTCCGGCACTGCAAGCGCTGTAAGGCAGAAACTCTACCGCTGTGCCACCGTGCTACCCTTTCCTTACCTCTTGCTTGATAACTCTAAAAGATTCCATGACTTGTATCAGTTGCCAGTGTAATAGTACTAGCGTAAGCTTACAAGCTTGCAAACAATTCACAGGAACACCAGGATTTTGAAATTCAATCACTAAAATCTTAATATTTCATTGCGCAAAACACAAAGTGTTGGAGGAACTTAGCAGGTCAGGCCGCATCTGGGGAGGCAATAGAGAGGCGATGTTGCAGGTTGAAGAATGACCCTACCTGAAACATCACCTGTCCATTCCCTCCCGAGATACTGCCTGAATTATTGAGTTCCTCCAGCACTTTGCATAAGGTTTCATCATCTGCACTCCCTTCTGTCTCTCTTAATATTTCATTGTAATTAATGGTGGTTCTTAAAAATAATGTAAGTCCAATTTCTAGTTAATTTTCATTGAAATATTTCACTTTACTTGTTTAACCCACGTATCTGATCAATGGAACCGCATGCAGCCTTTGTGAAAACAGTGTGGTTCCAGTTTCAGAACCTAATGCCCAGTTTCTCCGCAGAGCTCAGAGTGGTGACTGCAGGCTTTTCCAGTCACACTTCAACCCAGTCCTTTGCTTTGTGAAGGAAAGATGGACATGACAGTGGCAGACCAATTAAAGATATGTGAAATTTGCATCCATTGGTCTCTAACTTCACTTCTGCAGGGAGAATAGTTCTCCTCTTATTTCCACAGATCAAACAATTGAAGCTGAAATTGTTGAAAGAGGAATCTTAAGCTGTGAGTATTTGTTTGGACAATGGAAAGGCAGTTCACCACCAGCCTCACTGGATAAATAAGGATGGGCAATAAATGAATTCAAAAGCAATGCCCGATCTATATATGAAGGAAAATAAGCCATCAATTTTAACCTTTAAACCCCACTGCTAATTTGATGAATCTGTAACGCCAATCGATGATTCTTTCTCGAGCTCTCACAATAAAATCACGAGGGGCATACACAGGGTGAATGCACACATTTTTTTCTCAGGGATGAGGAATCAAGAGGAATCAAGAACTTGGTTTAAGGTGAGATCAAAGAACATAGAGCATAGTACATAGAACAGTATAACCAAAGAACAGGCCCTTTGGCTCACAACATCCGAGCCATGCATGATGCCAAGATAAACTAATCTCATCAGCCTGCTTTCCCTTCATTTCCATGTGCCCATCCAATAGCCTCTTAAACACCACTGTTGTATCTGCCTCCACCACCACCCCTGGCAGTACATTCCAGGCAGCAATCACCCTTTGTGTAAAAAACTTGCCTTGCACATCTCCTTAAACATTACCCCTCTCACTTTAAAACTACGCCCTTTAGTCATTAGATAGACACAAACAGCTGGAGTAACTCAGCAGGACAGGCAGCATCTCTGGAGAGAAGGAATAGGTGACATTTCGGGTTGAGACCCTTCTTCAGAAGCTGAGGCTAAGAATGGAGCACATTTTTAGAAGCTGAGGCTAAGAGTGGAGCACCCATGATCTTAATGAATTGCAGGGCAGACTCAAAGGACTGATCAGCCCCCTCCTGCTCCTGCCCCTTGTGTGGTTCTATATTTGCCACACACTGCACTATTGATTTGAACCATACTGTCAAGAAGCATCTTATCAAGCCTGGTTTCTATGGGACACCATACCTTCATCTGCCTCTCCCCGTAGCTTTGGAATTTCCTCTCTTATTTTTCTACCCTTTTCTAAGGCACTCCATAAAAATTATTCATTTAACCAGCTTTTCATTTGGAATCTAATATCTTCAGTTGTTGTCTGGTGTCAAAGTACACCAGGGGCTGTTTAAGTAAGATAAAGGCATTGAATAAATGCAAGTTTCTACAGTCACTGGAGTTCACCTGCAATAAAATGGAGCTAAAATAACTGAAAAATAGTCTGGGGAAACAACACAACACATTCTGGGAATAACAGCATGAGTGTGGAATCTTGGGAAATATCCAAGTGGAAAGCCCATGTTTTCGATGTCATTAAAGAAGCACATCAGATAATTTATGCACGAACATGCTGCAGTTGAAGGTTTTCAAATCAAACCCTGGCACTTTAGAAGAATTTTCCATTCCAACAGCCACACACTGAGTCCAGACTCTCTGAAATCCAAGTTGCAGCTGATATTTTTATTTCTTTGAAAAGGATATCTGATTGAATTACATTTTTTACTTAATCCCTTAAATACACAGCAAATTTCAAATTGTAAATGTTGATACCAGACCTGCAGTCATTGCTTACTGGTGTTGTGGATATATATAAACTCACTGTGGAATGGTGTGATGGGTGAGTGTGAGTCATAGTCCCTGCCCCCATGAACTGCGATTATAAGTGCACATATCCAGTGCAGATAGAGTTCAGTGTAAGGTCATTCGCTTTTATTTTAAGGATGATAAATTGAATCCTTTTCCATTATGAGTAAGGTAGGAAGAAGCAGGAGTGGAAGCTGGGTTAAAGGAACGGTTTGGACGCGCTCCAGCTGAATGGTCAAATATGCGGCTGAATGAATAGCCGTCTCATGGTCATAGTTTCATAAGCACAGAAATGGGCCCTTCAGCCCACCATGTCCATGCTTTCCACTCTGCCATGGAGTGTCTGCATTTTCTGTCCTGTAGACCGTTGGGGCTGAGTCACTGGAATTTTCTATCTGAGTGGGTTTTGGATGCTAGATCATTGAAGGAATATCAGAGGAAGTGGATAAATGAATGAAAGATCAGGGAATTGAGGACTGGGATCTGGGACAGAAGATGAGTTGAGGTCATGATCACATTGAATGGTGGGCCAAGCTTGAGGGGCTGAGTGGCCTACCCTGCTATTTTATGTTTTCAGACATTTTTAGAGCCCTAAATGGCTGCTTCTTATTGCACCAGAGGAAAATTGGAAGTCATAAAGAAATGCAGAATTGGCTCAGCTTTGTTTTAAGAAACAATTATCACAGTTAATCCCCCTTGAAGAGACATTACAATCTAACTTGTTTAAGAAAGAACTGCAGATGCTGGAAACATCGAAGAAGGGCCTCGACCCGAAACGTCACCTATTCCTTCGCTCCATAGATGCTGCCTCACCCGCTGAGTTTCTCCAGCATTTTTGTCTACTTACAATCGAACGTGCATTTCACTGCCACTGGCTGACGCAGCAGCAAACACTTTGCTTGCTGTACTCAGAAAACTTTAGACTGGTAAACTAACCATTAACTTGACTTATCATTGATGTTCCATTAATCATACAAAAAGATAAGATTATATGAATGTTACAAATAATGGTAAGGAAATTATGTTGTGGTGTTTGCTCTCTGATAAGTAAATAAGAAGTTTTTTTTAAATCATTATGGGGCCTTGAGCCACAGGCTGCCATTCATATTGTGTCAAATCAACCCCAGAAGACAAGGGGAAATATAAGAGAAGTAGTCATGCTACAATGAAGAGGTAGAATAATGTGCACATATCATCTACTTTAAAATAGTACTTGCTCCAGCAGAAATAATTATAAAACTTGTCATTATCCAGCACCAGGTAAATCCTGCTGCCTTTTGGGCTACTATCAATTGTTGATTTAAGCATCACACCTAAATAGAGTTATATAACACAGAAACATGCTCTTCGGCCCAACTTCCCCATGCCAACCAATATGTCCCATCTACACTCGTCCCACCTTCCTGTGGTTGACCCATATCTTTCTAAACTTTTCCTATCCATGTACCCATCCAAATGTCTTTGAAATGTTGTTATAGGACCTGCCTCAACTACCTGCTCTAGCAGTTCATTCCATATACGCACCACCGTCTGTGTGAAGAAGTTGTCCTCAGGCTTCGATTAAATATTTTCCCTCTCAAGTTAAACCTTTGTCCCCTGGTTCTTGATTCCTCTGCTCTGGGTAAAAGACTGTGTATTTACCCTATCTATTCCCCTCATGATCTTGTACACCTCTATAAGATCACCTCTCATCCTCCTGCGCTCCAAGAAATAAAGTGCTAGTTACATCTCCTTATAGCTCGCGCCCGCCAATCCTGGTAACTTCCTCATAAATCTTCTCTGCACTCTTTACAGCTTAACAACATCCTCCCTATAGCAAAGTGACCAAACTGAATACTATACTCCAAATGAGGCCTCACCACATCTTATACCACTGTAACATCCCAATTTATACACTCAGTACCCTGATTGATGAAGGCCAATGCACCAAAAGCTTTCTCGATCACCTTATCTCACCGTGTGTCACTTTCAAGGAAATATGTACCTGTGCTCATTGATCCCTCTGCTCTACAATCATTCACAGGGCTCTGCCATTCACTGTGAAGGTTCTGCCCTGGTTTGACTTCTTTCACTCAACTGTATGGTTGGATAATGATCTGTATCCTTCCGTTCCAATGGAGCATTCCAAACCAGAAATCTTAACTGTTTCTCTTCACATCCATGTTGCCTTACCTGCTGAGTGTTTGCAGCATCTTCTGTTTAGATTTCAGAACTGCACCTGCGTTTTTTTTCATTTTCATCTATCTGCGTGGGCTAAGGCACACAGTTTTTACATTAAATGTGTTTGCTTCAATTTCACAGAACCTTCATCTAATATTCCAGTGTGATTTATTCCCAGCTGTAGGCATTTTTAGAAGTGCAAGAAAGGTTTGAAAGTTTCCTCCAGAGAATGTTGGAATGTTGTAGAAGGAATAACAAACCCAGAGGGACAGTGGTACAAGATACTGCAAGTGCTGGAATCTAGAGCAAAAATAAAACTGCTATATACTCTTACTCTTAGTAGAATGCCTACAAGATATGTTTTTAGAGCACATTGTGGTCAAGGCCACGAGGGAAAAGTCAATAATGTGTTTGGTGTTTTGTAATGAACCAGATTTGATTAGTAGGTTGCCTGGTAAGGATGAATGGATCAATGCTACTCCCCACTCCCACCTTGCTGATAATCTTCGTTGGTCTGTCCTCTTCACCTGGAACATGTGTCCCTCCTCCAGTTTACCATCTCTATTCCAGAGATTAGGTTGGTCTCCACCATCCACAATAAGCCCACAGTATCCCACAACTTTCTTGACTACCTTGCTTTCTTTATCCCACTTCCTCTCTCCCTTCACCTCATTATATGGTCTACCTTCTATTTTCCTCAGCAAAGGATTCTCCAAAACCATAGTTCGCAGGGTCCTCACATCAGCTCTCCATTTCCTTTTGCTCTTATCTCCTCTCTTCTTTCCCAGAACAATATCTCACCTGTACATCCATCTAGAATGAAATTCAATCCTCTGCAATTTACCATGTGATGCCACCACAAGCACATTTCCCCCTTTTCTCCCCTCTCAGCAGTCGAAAGATACCTGCTGGAGCAAATTAGTTCATGTGGGCAAGTTGGGCCAAAGGGCCTGCTTCCATGCTGTATGGCTCAATGACGCTATGACGTCTCTCTGTGGCATTTTCTTTCCTTCTTTCCTCCACATTCACCAATGCCACTTCATCAAGTGTCAAGAGAGTCAAGAGCGATTTTATTATCATATGTCACAAACGGAACAATGAAACTCTTACTTGTAGCAGCACGACAGATAGTTCTCTGTAAACACCATAATAGACAACTAAAACAAAGTTCAGTATATAATAACAAGCAATAACAGTGCAAAGACAAAAACACGTCCAAGTCTATATAGTTCGCAGTTTAGTTCCCAAAGCAACAGCTATGCAATTGTAGGAGTCCCAACAGTTGCCCCATTTGCCAACCTTTTTCCCACTACACAGGAACAACCATCATGCGGTGAAATGTTTACATATTCCGATAGAGATTTACCTCATAATCTCAAAAATCTCCTTATCTGAAAATGTGATTCATTATTTCTTGAGTTTTTTATTAAAATTGTTCACAAATCTGAGATTTTTTAAAGCTAACGAGCTGATGACATCGCAATGGCTCTGCTCCTCGTGACCAGCTGCGCACAATTTTCAAAGCGTGGCCTGCTGGGCAATGTTTTTACACGAGCTGTAAATTACATTAACCCCCCACCCCCCCAACTCGCAGTCGACTCGCACTCGGCCGGCTGTCACGCGGGTGGGTGGGCTTCCCCTCGCGGAAGCCACGATTGGCCGACCCGCCACTGCTTTTGACCGTCCTCAGATTGCGCCCGCCCGCGGCCTCCCTTGAGTCTCAGCCGCCCGCTCGCCATGAGTCCAGCAGCCTGCTCGCCGTGGGCCCAACAGCATGCTCACCGTCGGCCTCGCAGCACGCTCGCTCGCAGCCCGCTCGCCCGCCCAGCTCCCCTCTTCCTTTCACCCCCTCCTCCTTTTCCCCACCTCCTCCTCTCCCCCTTCCTCCTCTCCCCCTCTCCTCCTCCTCCCCTCTTCCTCTCCCCACCCATCTCCCCCCTCCCCTCACCTCTCCCTCTACCCCCTCCCCTCCCCCTCTCCCCACCCTCCCTCCCTCCCCCTCCTCTCTACCCCCTCCTCTACATAACTAAAATTCTGATCTTGTGCTCTTCCGGTTTACGTTTTTTTTCTCTTTGTGCAAAAACGATACACGATGGCGCTACGATATTTCGCCACCTTACTCATTACTTTCCTGTGCTCAAGTACATCAAGTTTTGTTCCAATCAATGGTATAGTTTCAAAGTTATTAAGGTTTGAAAATCTTAAAAACTGCGCTGCGCAGATTGGTCTCTTCTGTCAGTGACCGGCACAAAGATTGGTCTCCTGTCCTCTCATTCACCGGCAGTGCCCGCCTCACCCAGCGTTGCACGGCCACAGCCACAGCCACACAGCCAGTCGGCGGGAAGCGGCCGGAGCTGCCGTAGGCCACAGCCAGAGCCTCCGCAGGCCACTGCCAGAGACGCAGTGGGCCACAGCCACCGCCGCCGCTGCTCCAGGGAAAGGAGCGGCAACCTTGAGATCCTTGGGAGGTGAGGAGGGGGTTGGGAGGTAGAGGGGGGAATACCTGGGAGGTGAGGAGGGAGAGTGGGGGAGAAGGGGGAATAGAGGAAGAGGAGATGGGGGGGAGGTAGGGAGTGGGGAATACCTGGGAGGTGAGGAGGGAGAGTGGGGGAATTAAGGGAGAGGAGGGGAAAGTGCTGGAGGTGAGGAGGGAGAGTGGGGAAGGATGGGGAATACAGGGAGAGGGGTGGGGGAAGTACGGAGTGGGGAATAGAGGGAGAGGAGGGCAGGGGAGGTAAGGAGGGATAGTGGGGTGGATAGGGGAGGTGAGGAGTGGGGGATAGAGGGATAGGAGGGGGGTAGGGAGGGAAGAGATGGAGGGAGTGACTGAGGGTAGGGGAAAGGAGAGGTGAGGGAGGGATAGGGGAGGGGAGGAGGAGAGGGGAAAGAAGAGGGAGGACAAAGAGGAGGGGGAGGGCGTGCTGAAGAATGAGGGGAAATGAGTCGTGCCTGCGCTGTTGGGGGCTATGGGTGAGTGGTGGAATATTGCGTTGGGGGAACGGTTTGCGTAGGGTGAATGGGTGAGTGGTGGAATATTGCTTTGGGGAACGGGTTGCATTGGAGGACCAGGCCTCCAGTGTGACAGGGACCCAACAGGTCTCACTTAGTCTAGTTACTTTCTAATCCTACCTCAGCAACGGTCTACTTTTGCATTGCCTTTTCCATTTCACTGCCTTGTATAATCTAAGTGTAATTTCTGTCTAATTCATGTTTTTGTACATTGTCTAAGTCCACGTGCCTGTGATGTTACTGCAAGCATTTTTTTCACTCCACCTGTACCACCCCACCCTTATCCATATGACAATAACCTCAAATTAACTTGACCTGACTTGTCACTTTAATTCTCCATTGCATTTTTACCATGCCCATGTTGACTTTGGGCTTTTACCCTGTGCCAACTAAGCTCAACGACAGTAGCAGTTCTTCTTCTGACTTGGTAAAGTATAGAACTCCACATTGGGTCACAGACCATAAATCCCACCGTTTACACTTCACACTGCCTTTGTTACGAGGGATCAGGTTCAAGGATCTGACTAGTAGAACAGAAAAAGGCTCACTCGTCTGTTTAGGTGCAAATCAGTTTTATTGGCAGGAGAGGACAAAATAAATACTTGTCTCGGTATGCGTGGGATCCAGTTTTACAGCAGCACACCTCTCTCTCTCTCTCTCTCTCTCTCTGCCTCTGCCCGCGGCGCTGATAGCAACTCAGCCTGTCGGTGAACCGCTCTCATACATGAACACATCAGATTTATTGGCAAGAGAGAAAACAAAAAGAATACTTGTCTTGGTATGCGCGAGGACTGTTTTACAGCAACACACGTCTCTCTCTCTCTCTCTCTCTCTCAAGAAGGGTTTTGACCCGAAACATCACCCATTCCTTCTCTCCAGAGATGCTACCTGACCCGCTGAGTTACTCCAGCATTTTGTGTCTATCTTCAACATAATCACAGATATGTCCCACCCCCAGTCATTCCTTCTTCTCCCTGCTCCCGACTGGCAGAAAGTACAGAAGTTTGAAAGCACACTCTACCACACTCAGAAACAGCTTTTTCCCCTCTGTTATCAAGCTTCTGAACAGTCCTCCCTTAAGGCCCTTCCATACTGTCCAATTCACCTATAATCTCTAGAGATATTGGACGTTTTCCATAGAACTGATATGCTAAAATGCACTACAATGCTGAGAACTATACTCTGTATTTTACCCTTTGCTCTATCTATTTTACTTGATTTTGATGTTTGTATTTATGTATGTTATATCTGATCTGTTTGGATCGCATGTAAAACAAAGCTGTTCACTGTACCTCAGTATATATGACAATAATAAACCTAGACCTAAACCTAAACTTTTACTGGCCATTTCATAGAGAAGCCTCGGCAATGTTCTCCTGTGAATCAGCATGTTTCTGATTTGTGCATGTGTGCATATAAAGGTCAAACGAAGGTGCATCAAACGAAGGCTCATCACTGAGTGCAGAGTCAGTGCAAATGACCCAAGCTTAGGGATAGGATGCATTTCAAATCTAGCTCATCAGCGTGCCCCAATTCACGAATGGGTTAGCAACGGATTGAAAGTGTAAAGGGCCTGTCCCACTTGGGCGACCTAATCCGCAAGTTCTGGCGAGTTTGCCCTCAACTCATACTCGACACAAGGTCGTAGGAGGTCTTTGTAACTCTCCTTCATGCTCGAGAGTGGTCTCCGCATACACGAGGCCTCAGCTAGGTCGCGGCATTTTTTTCAATATGTTAAAAAATGCCCGCGAATAAAAAAAGGTCGCCATGGTAGTACTCGTAGGTTTAGTCGTAGTAGGTCGTAGTAGGTCGGCATGTTAGTCATAGGCAATCAAGGGTAGTCAAAGGTAGTCGAAGGTAGTCGTAGATAGTATTCATCATAGTCGAAGGAGATCGAAGGAGGTCGTCTTCACTCTCCACTATTCGGTGTCCAATTTTCCTGAAGATAGTCGTAGCTAGTCGTAGCTAGTCGAAGTTGGTCTTCAACAGTCGAAGGAGGTCGAAGGAGGTCTTCTACATAGTCGAAGGAGGTCTTCAACATGTCATTTTTTCAAACTCATCTAAACTCGCCAATTAGGCCCTTAAATGTAAGTGAGCATTTTGGTTATTCTTTCTTTATTGATTAATTTCTAGTAATCATAGAGTCATACAGCACAGAAATAGGCCATTTGGCCCAACTTGCCCTTGCTGACCAAGATGCCCCAACTAAACTAGTCTCACCTGCCTGTGTTTGGCCCATATCCCCCTATCCATTTTACTTTGGGCCCTTTAAACTTTGAAGTTAGTTGTTTGAAATTATTGTCAGAAAAAAAATCAAATTTAAATAAAAATTGGCTGCACCGAGTGTGGTCCTGGGTTGGAGCCCAGGAAGAGATCGTGGCCAACTCCACCCCCCAGAACCACTGAGGCAGCAGGACCTCCAGTTCAATCAGTCTCGTGGGACTGCAATTTATATATAAAGTAGAGATAAATGCAGATGGGAGTGGCCGGTTTAATTGGTGGGTTGGAATCACCACACTGTCACTGAGGAGTTTAACAAATGCAACCTATCAACTTTTCCATCATCTGCTGTGTTCATTTTGGATTTCCAGCTTCTGCATTATTTTTCTTTGGTCATTTGAGGTCCATGCTCTGCCTCTCCAGACCGGTCCTTTGTTTCTTTACTTGCACCATCAAAATGCTAGAGCATCATATGTGAGCATGGCACCGTGGCCCAACGGGTAGTGCTGCTGCTCACAGTGCGAGAGACTTGGGTTAGATCCTAAATTCGGTTGCTGGCTGTGTGGAGTTTGCACCGTGACCGTGAGGGATTCCTCTGAGTGCTCCGGTTTCCTCCCACGTCACAAAGACATGCTGTTTGTAGGTTAATTGGCCTCTGTAAGATGCTCCCAGTGCGTAGGGATGAAAACTAGTGTGAATGAGTAATTGATGGTTGAAGTGGACTCTGGGCAAAAGGGTTTGTTTCCATGGTGTATCATCCCATCTCATCCCATCCCATCCCATCCCATCCCATCCCATCCCATCGCATCGCATCCCATCCCATCCAAAACAGTAGAGGAGGTCATTTAAACCATTGGGAGAGCTCCATCATTCATTCACATCATGTCCTTTACCTCAGTGCATCTTACCTCCATTGACCCCAAATCATTCAAATGCTTCAATATGCAAAAATCTATTGATCTGTGTTTTGAATAGACTCAGCTACTGAGTCTCCACAGCTCTCATGGTTCCAGAACTCCAAACACACACTACCCTCTGGCTGAAGACATCTCTCCTCAATCAAACAATAGGGAAGACATGAAGTGTTGGCCTACTGCTTCTAGTTTGTGTTAATGGGGCACATTTGCCCCATACGAAACAGGGGATTATTTTTAAAAAAAGATGAATGTAGGATTAATGTATTGTATGATTGCTGGCCGGCATGACTCAATTGGCCAAAGGGCCTATTTCCATGCTTTATCTATTTATGACTGTGACTCAAGATGTAAATTGTTGGGCAAGTGCACTGCAGATGCATTTGATTCAACTTTAAACCTATTTGTTGTTCTGCAGATCAGGCTGTCTCTCCTGAGTGATAGGCTGTGCATTTCCAGCATTTTCTGATCCTGGTTCACATCCCCCATGGTGTTATGTCCACTATGGGTCCTTCAACCAATGAATGATTTGGTCATTGCCACTGCTCTTGTGTGAGAAAGCTTGCTGACCTTCCTCATTGGCAATGCCAGGAAGCACTTCAGGCCTTTCAATGGTAACAAAACCCACTGCAGAATGTTCTTATTTTCCTCCATGATGCAAGGAATTTAATCCATTGATTCCAATGCTAACACCCTCAAATCACTGCTCAGCAATTAAGGGACAATTTACACATACACCAAGTCAATTAACCTACAAACCTGTATGACTTTGGAGTGTGGGAGGAAACTGAAGATGTCGGAGAAAACCCATGCGGTCACAGGGTGAACGTACAAACTCCGTACAGACAACACCCGTAGTCGGGATCGAACCCGGGTTTCTGCAAGCACTGTAAAGCAGCAACTCTACCGCTGCACCACGATGCCGCCATAAGCTCCACAAGGAAGGAAGACGGCTAATGTTGTGCTTCTATTTAAGAAGGGCAAAAAAGGACAAGCCAGGGAAGTACATGTGGTAAATCTGACATCAGTAGTGGGAAAGTTGGTGGGGATTCTCAGAGGCAGGATCTAACAGCATTTGGATTGGCAAGAACTGATAAGGGATAGTCAGAATGGCTTTGTTTGTGGGAAATCGTGTCTCACAAATATGATCGTTTTTTGAAGAAGTCATTAGGAGGAGTGATGAGGACAGGGCAGTGGATGACTGTATCAACTTTAGCAAAGCCATTGACAAGGTCCCGCATGGTTGGCTAAGATGGTAGGTTAGATTACATGGAATATAGGGTAAACTAGTGAAATGGATTCAAAATTGTCTTGGAAGAAGAAGTCAAAGGGTCATTGTGGAGAGTTGTGTTTCTGACTGGTGGCCTGTCAACTGGATGTCAAAAGGGTTGATTCTGGGTCCACTGCTGATGTGATTTATATCACTAATTTAGATGACTATATATATATGTATATATATGGATATCTAAGAGTATTTGCCCTCCATTTTAACCATGGAGAAAGACATGGTCCAGGGAAGGCTGATTATCTGTTGAACTCTGTTGTACTGAGTCCTGAGCACTGCAATATGGTTAAATGGAAATTAAGGTGCAGTTCTTCAAGCTTATGTTGGGTTTTACTGGAATAGTGTAGGAGGCTGAGTACCAAGAGAACAAGGAATGGAGCCATTAAGCTTCTCTGTGAATGCATTCACCCACTTAATCGAAAGATAGAATCTCTAACAGTCGAGCGATGATCAGTCTTAACTTTTACATGTTTTTGGTGAGGCGCTTGAAGCCAGAACTTATTCATTCAAAAGCAAGCCTGATGCATTGTGATGCACAAGCCGTTGTGTAATGCAAAAATTAAATCCCTTGTAAGCGATCCCCAAGGAGAGAAAAAAAAATGTAGATTTAGAATGCTTTTGATTTTCATTTTTGACATGAAGACTGCTGGTGGGAAATAAGCTCTGCTGAAGATTCACCTGATACACAAGGATGGTTAAAACTGCCTTTGGCAGCAGCACAAAACATTTACATTTCATTTGACTTTCTTTACAATTGAAGTCAGCAGCATTCTCAGGGAATCCTCACTTTTCACTCTTGGCCACATCACTATCTGAATCCACACACTGCCCACCAAGAGAGGGCAGTGCTGCTCAACAGAGCACCATTATCAACATCCTCCTGCAGGTACTGAAATCTTGGGAGCAACTCAAAACACCTGGATGAAAATGACAAGAAAATTCCACCAGCAAAAAGAAAGAGTTGTAGTGGACAGAGACACAGGATGCGAAAAGGTTCAAACACTTGAAAATTAATCTGGAATTCTTAATGACTTAGTAACTTGTTATCGAAGAGAGACACAACAAGCTGGCGTAACTCGGCGGGACAGGCAACATCTCTCGAGAGAAGGAATGGGTGACTTTTCGGGTCAAGAACCTTCTTCAGAACTGAAACGTCACCCATTCCTTCTCTCCAGAGATGCTGCCTGTCCTGCTAGTTACTCCAGCATTTTGTGTCTATCTTTGGTTTTGTGTCTATCTTCAGCACAGTAACTTGTTATCTTTCAGACAGATTTGTATGGTGTTGGTGGAATCATCAACTTTAACAGCTACTCAGAAATATACATTAATTTTGATAGCTTAAGATATTTAAGGAGAAAATGTAGTTTAAATTTAATAGAAACATAAACATAGATACATAGATACATAGAAAATAGGTGCAGGAGTAGGCCATTCGGCCCTTCGAGCCTGCACCGCCATTCAATATGATCATGGCTGATCATCCAACTCAGTATCCCGTACCTGCCTTCTCTCCATACCCCCTGATCCCTTTAGCCACAAGGGCCAAATCTAACTCCCTCTTAAATATAGCCAATGAACTGGCCTCAACTACCCTCTGTGGCAGAGAGTTCCAGAGATTCACCACTCTCTGTGTGAAAAAGTTTTTCCTCATCTCGGTCTTAAAGGATTTCCCCCTTATCCTTAAGCTGTGACCCCTTGTCCTGGACTTCCCCAACATCGGGAACAATCTTCCTGCATCTAGCCTGTCCAACCCCATAAGAATTTTGTACGTTTCTATAAGATCCCCTCTCAATCTCCTAAATTCTAGCGAGTATAAGCCAAGTCTATCCAGTCTTTCTTCATATGAAAGTCCTGACATCCCAGGAATCAGACTGGTGAACCTTCTCTGCACTCCCTCTATGGCTATAATGTCCTTCCTCAGATTTGGAGACCAAAACTGTACGCAATACTCCAGGTGTGGTCTCACCAAGACCCTGTACAACTGCAGTAGACAGAAGGAGAATTCCAAACATAGGAGAATAACAAACTGCTTTCTTCTTTTCATTCAACTAAATTTCCATTCATGCAGATTTCTTTCAATCCTGCATGTTATTAACATTTCTTGTGGCAGGGTGTGTTAAGTAGTGCAGACAGAAATCCAGTGCTCATGAGTTTTTGTGGTAACATATGAGGAAGGCCACCCTACCACAATTGCCAATTTATCAGAACCATGTGTCACAATGCTATTGTGGGTGGCACAGCAGTGCAGCTGGGAGAGATGCACCAGCAACCCGGGATTTGGGGTTCTTTGTGGAAGTTGCATATTCTTCCTGTGACTGCCTCCGTTTCCTCCCACATACAGAAGACAGGCAGATTGGTAAGTGAGTTGGCCACTGCAAATTATCCCTAGTGTAGGTGAAAGGTAAAATGATGAGGGGTATGAGGAAGCTGATGGGAACATGGGAAGATCAAAATAGGTTACGGTATGGTTAGTATATAAACGGGTGCATGATGGGCTGAAGGGTCTGTTTCCATGTTGTTTCTCTTTATGTGTATCACATTTATGATGATCATAGATACTTGTCATGTGAAATGGGACAATTCATGTTAGAGTTTGTTGTTGGTGTCTCAGGATAGATTCTTGATAAACAAAAGGTGGGATGGAGGGTGAGTACTTACCTGGGATAGGTGGATGTGTGGAGTGACATTCAGATCAGCTATGATCTTTATGAATCGTGGAATAGGATCTCAATTCACATTGCCCAAATAATGAATCCAGTCCTCTGAAATATGACATATGACATGACCCATGAATTTAGACGGATTTATATTTCCTTATAAATCATTGAGCACAGTGATTAGCCCTTCGGCCCACCATATCCAAGTCGACCATCAAGCACCCATCCAGACTGATCCCATTTGCCATAACCTTATACTGTACACCTTGGCGATTCTGAAAATCTTTACAAGATGTATTATAAAATGTCAAAGAAATATTTATGTTAAGCCTTTGCTGACTCGACAATGTAGATTATAAGGAGGCTAATCGTTTCCACCCCATCTGACATTGCCCAGTCGATACTCATCCAAACAAAGAACGCTGATGTTAGCTGCAATTAACTGATTCCTGGCTTTCAGCCACTGGGATTTCCTGCTTCAATCTTTCCCAACTGGCCTTTCGTACACTCAATTAACAGGAAAGGATATGTTGCATACTGCATGTATGTCCTCTCAATTGTCCACTGTCCAAATACTAAAGATCCAGAAGACCCAGATGCCTTCGAAACAGAAATAGATGTTTCTGTGCGTGTATGTATGTGTGTGTGCGATTGTGCACATGCGTGCGTGCATGTGTGTTGTTGTGGGAGTATGTGTGTGGGAGTGTACGTGAGAGGCCGCTATTGAATGTAAAGCAGTTACCTATTGGAAATATTAATAGGTCCGATAGTACAAATGGAAAGAAAAGCAGGTGATGTTTGAGAACAGTGAAATGTTCCCACAAGAATTATTTTGTTTTGTTGTGTTATAGATAACAAAGTACCTGCTGTAGTAAGTGGAGCATAATGATGTATCTTTGTACTTCCACGTGGGTGTGTGTTCTGCAGATTTAATCATCAAAATCATTAGATCCAGACTTGGGGTGAATACACACTGCAGTACTGTAGATTCGCACTTCAGAGCGTTTATTTACTTTGTGAATAAGGCTACAATTGTCACAGATCTCCATTTACCCCTTTGGGACATGTGTTGGGAGGAAGATCTGTGTGTGCTGAAGTGGCTGGATCTAATTACATTTTTCTTTTATTTATTAAAGTTTAAATATTCATTTACTTGTGACAAATGGGAATTGACAGTTCAGTAATATAAATGGAGTTAAGTAACAACCTGGAGATGGATTGATGTATCTTTAAAAGGGATTATATATTCTGGAGCTGCAATAATTGAGCCTGTGTTTCTCCCGGACTGCCTTTGTTTTGCAGCAGTGATACATCATTTGTGTGCAGTAAATGTTGCTTTGAACCAAAAAGCAGCTGAGGTTTGCAGGTCTGTCATCAGTGGCAGTCAGTTAGGATAGCAGATCTTTGCTGTATTTGCTCTGGCCCAGGAAGGGGAGATTTTGGGGAGTCGGTGAGAAATTTGTCAATGGCTGCTGGTTTAACAGTGTTGGCTCTGTCCTGGTTATGTGGCTTGCATTGGTCCAGTGATGCGTTTTGACAGGATTGATATAAATAAGGTATATCCATGTTTGCAGTTTGTCACAAAATAATTCAATCAGCAATTCAGTGAAGAGTTTTAATCGTCGAGTGTTCAAAATGGAGTAGTTGAGATGAACATTATAATTGTAACTGCCTCTACCACCTCCTCTGGCAACTCATTCCAGAAAACCACTACTCTACTGGGGTTTATATAGGATTAGTGCAAATTAGTAGTTGATGTCCAGCACAGGCACGATGGGCCAAAGGGCCTGTTTCTGTGCAGGTCACTCTGTGACTTAGCCACTTTTCACTCAGTTGTGCCATTTCTGTTATAAGAAAAGAATTTTGAGAAAATCTGCTCAGCTATTGTACTGGGGCCATGATTGGAAACTGATTCCTGTGTAGTTTTCTATTCGTACAGCCCATTTGACATATATGTGAAGCAAAATTAATTTCAAAACCAGGCAGCTGAACCATTCTGGTGCGTGTTAGCAAAGTAAATTGAAGAAAGAAAAGGTGAGAAACTAAAGCTGTACCTGAATGCGTGAGCATTCTTGACAAATTGGGCAAACATATGGCACAGGAGATAAATGGCTTTGCACTAATTCAGTCAATTTCTGATAATGTGCTATCCATTTGTTTGGAAATCTGGATATTTCACAACCTCCCACACTTGGTGTTGTTTCCGTGCTTTAAACTTACTGGGCCACTGTTCCCACACTTCTTATAAACTCAGCAGGGTTCTATATCTATATAGGTTTAAAAAGACCAAGACCACGTTCCAACTTTTAAAAAAAACTCACAGGACCCTATTCCCATTGCTCTGTTTAAGCACACCAGGGCCCTATTTCTCTTGTTCTCTTTAAACTCACCTGCTTCACTGAAAATATTATTGTCAATCTGGCTATCATCTAACAGAAATGAATAAAATATGGCTTGGTCTGGAGTACCATCGAATAGTCGAGTCCAGAAAATCAATAAAGATGCAATGGTGCTGGATTATTATCTACTGTAGATAATAACGTGATTTCGGTTGGGAATTCATTATTCCTAGATATGTGATGTTTAGAAATATGGAAAAGGAGTTGTGAAGTTGGACTAGTCCTGATAACAATGGAAAAGTTGAGGCAGAATGTTGGAATAATCTTAAAAAAGAAGAGGAGGAAACAGAATCAGTGGGAGTGGAGAAGAGACAACAAAGGATAAAAGTCATGGTGGGAGAGTCGACAACAGCAACACAACAGGTAAAATACATATCAAAGTATAAGAAAAGCTTACAGCAAAGATAAGCAATAACTTCAGAAAATTGATTTTTCAGTTTGACTGATATAATCAAGAGCCAAAGTTCATTGGAAGATGATTGTTTTCTGAAAAAAGATATGATGCAACAGATAGGGAGCAGGCTATTTTAGACCCCTTGTTGTGTAATGAGATCGAGTCAATTAGTAATTGCACAGTGAGGATCCTCATGGGCAAAAGTGATCAGAATATAATAGAATTCTCTCCCGTTTGGGAAATTGGAAGTTTAAGGCTTGAACTTAAACAGAACCAATTGTGTACATGCAAGAGTACATTGGCTAAAGATGACTGGAAATTAGATTAAAAAGTTGTTACAATTGATAAAACTGAAAAATATTTTCAAAATTCCCAACAAATGTCCATTTCATTTTGATATAAATGGTCCCAAAGAAAAGTGAACCATCCATGGCAAAGTAAGATCATTAAGCATAAAAATAGTCAAAAGTTGGAGCCTTACAACAGGCTGATAAGCCATCCTTTGGCACAAGGAATGGTAGTCTAGGATTGGAAGTGAATGAATGAATGAACAATGAATGAACAAAACGTTGTTAAAGAGGCAGTAGGTAATACATTAAAAATACTAAAAGCTGGTAAGAACTTCTGTATAAAAGGGAGTGAGTGGCAAGGTGGGTACCTGAGAATCCTTGTTAGCATGAAATTATAAGTGAGCTGAAACAAACACCAGAGCATTAAACAAATGTTTTGAAACTGGCTTCACTGCTCATGACACAGAAAACAGAGTAATGGATCGTGATCCCAAGACAGTGAGGGACAAGATAGTTACTGTCAGTAAAGATTCATTATTTGTGAAATAAGGAGGCTAAAGCCATGCAGAAAAACGTGAAAATCATTCAAAAAAACTGCAAGTTCCAGAAATATGAATAAAAACAGGAAATGTTGGAAGCACTCAGCAGATCAGGAAGCATCTGTGGGGAGAGAAATGGAATTACAATTTGGGGTCCAAGACCTTTCCCCACAGCTGAGAAAAGAGGTTAGTTTTAGTTGTAGAGTAGAACAAAGTGAATATCTCTGTAATGGTGAGACCAAATGATAAATGAGTAGCTAACAGATATGTTAGTGATAATCGTCCAAAGTTACCTTGATTCTGGAGCAACCACAATAGATGAAGCTCATGTAGCACTTCACTTCAATAAAAATAGGTGTTGAAAAAATAGGGAACTATAGGCTAGTTATCTTGGAAAATTGGGTGGAACAGTGGCAGATGGGATTTAATAGTAAGATTAAACGAGAACTTACCAGTTTGAAGTTTGATCTTTATTTTATGAGGAGTTACGTTGAGGGATTACGTGAAGAAGAAGACCCCGTCCAGCCGCACACGCGTCAATCTTCAAAGCAGCAGAGTGGAAATCACAGACGACAATTGCTGAAGTATGATAGTAAGATGCATAAAGACTAGAACTACCAGCTCGATCCTTTTATGAGGGTGGGAGCGGAGGGCACGTAATCCCTCAACGTAACTTCTCATAAAATAAAGATCAAACTTCAAACTGGTAAGTTCTCGTTTAATCTTACTATTTTACTTCGGAGTCACGTGAGTGACTACTTGAAGATTTCAAAGCTCTGTGATTTCACACCGTGGATTAAATCCAGGTGCTCACTGCACTGATTGACTCTATTGAGTAAGCACAATCAACAATGCATAACCACAACATTAAATGTTAATCAGTTTAATGGTTTATTTATCATAACAATAGTAACCCATTTATCATAATGGGGGATTTAATACTGAATCCAGCACGGCATCACCAAACACCCCGGGATCTTTAATCTCCTTATGGTAATACTTGTGAAACATCTGTTCACTTGCCCATCCTGCGGCCACGAGGATAAGATCTATTGGAACGTCTGAATCCCTGGCCGCCGATGTTGATGCCGCCCTGGTGGAATGAGATTTGAATTTATCAGTATCAATACCTGAATAAATCAACACCTGTTTCAACCATCTTGAAATTGTCTGTGTTGACACCTTCTTATGAGGACTTTTATGACTGACAAAAAATGCTAATTCTGTACCTCTTAAAATTCTGGTTGCTTCCATGTAACACCTTATATATGTTACTACACATAGCCGTGGATCCGTAGGAAATGCTGAAAACCGCAAGTTACATCCCGTGAACCCAGGTCTACTTTGTTTCAGTAAATCATAGACATAGAATGTAACGGCATCTGCCCCCTACTTTCATTCTGTCTATTCTTACTTTCTGTAATGTTTGAACTCTCTGAGCTGAAACTAATGCCATAAGCATAACCAACTTCATGGTAATTTTGGCTAATGACAGAGTTTCAATAGGATTCCATTCCCGCAGCAGCAGCAGTACACCTTTTACATCCCAGATTTCTGTATACCTAGGTCTAGGAGGATTGGAGTTGAAAATTCCCTTCATAAACCTACAGACCCAAGGATGTGATCCTATTGGATTTTGTTCTGATTCACTGCTTAAATATGCAGAGAGTGCACTTCATGCAGTATTGATTGCACTATAATTTAATTTTAATTCGTAGTAAAGAGTTGAAAGTAACTCTAATACATCTGAAATTTCTGCTGTGTTATATGCAATATTCTTTCCTGAACAAAACACCTCCCATTTCTTTATATAAGAAATGTACTGCTTCTGGGTACTATTCCTCCAGGCTGCTGCCATAACATCCACCGTACGGTCTGATAATCCTCTTCCAAGATATGGCCTTTTCAGAATCTGCAAATCAACAAACCAATACGATCATGTAAAGGATGTGGTTCATTAGTTACAGGGTTTACAAGCAGTTTCACCTGCTTTGGAATAACCATAAGGGGTTCTTTGATTATGTTTAACACCAGTGGGTACCATAGCTGTGTAGGCCAATCTGAAATGTTTATATAGTACATAAAGGTTAAGACTTGTCAGATCCAGAATAATTCTACAACCTCCATCCTTTTTTGATCTAGGAAAAATATTTGACACAAACTGATGGTGTTGTTCTACTGACTTTTCTATTACCCCTTTGTCGCATAAAATTTTCAATTCTTCCTCGATCAGCTTATTCTCTTCCTTTGAGAAAATCCGTGACCGGTTTGAATTATGCTAAATAGGAGGATCCAAATGTAGATAGAACTCAATTTTGAATCCCACAATGCTGCACAGTATAAACAAATCATTTGTTATTAATGCCATTCTTTTAGGAAGAATCGTAACCTTCCCCCTATTTGTGAGTGTGGAACATTTGTTGTGTTTCTTACCAGACCAGGCCCCCCTACCTCGAGGTTTGCCACCGGCAAATGTTGTCCCCTTCTAGTAGGCAAGTTGTAACCTCCACGTATCCCCGGCGCAGCACGCCAACGTGTATATGAGAATGATCGGCTTGTTCCTTCTCCAGCACCAGCATTCCGTCTGTAGGGATACTGCCTTCGCACCGCTCTGCTCAGCACAGGTGGTTTCATCATCATACCACTCATGGTCTTTGACTCTTCATTTAGGTCCTCTAGCTTCTTTGCTAGATTTTCTCCAAAAAGCAGATTAGGCATTTGTATATTGGATGGTTTGCAGAGCCCTGCATATTTAGGATGAATATTTGGTCTTATTGCATTTTTACGAATACAGTCTATTTCAAAGTGCGCACTACACATGAGTGCTAAGGCATCTTGTTGTGAATCCGATATAAAATCTTCATCCAACCCCCTGGCAAACGCCGTAATGCCTGTCCCCAGCAATTTCAGCACTCGTAATTTCAATTCTTGTGAGCGTAATCCAATGCTCAAATAACCCCATATCAAGTTATTCACCGCTGGAACTGCTAGCAATTCACAATTTGCCGGGGTCTCATATTTTTTAATAGTCTCATCCATAGTTAATTCCTGGAGCTGATGGGAGAGCAGATAATTTATAGTCATTACTATTTCCTCTCTCAAAGGTTCCCCTGTTACTCTGGGAACAGCAAACTTTTGTGCCAGCCCTGGAAATTTGAGCTCTGATAATGGGCTCTGGTCCTCATATAAATCATCATCTGAGTCTAGATGTTCATCTTCTTGATGGGAAATTTCTGGCTCTCTTGTAGGCCCACGGATAGGCAGCCCTGATTCAGGTGCTGCTGGCGCTGGCTCAATTCTAGGCCAACGCTTCATTTGTTTTTCTTTTGACATTGTCGGTGCTGGCACATTTTTCATCCCACTTTTGTACTGCCTTTGTTCAGGCATTTCTAGTACTGGCTCTCCGGTAGGCCAACACATATATTGCCTTTTTGCTGGCATTTTGGGCACTGGCTCTCCTGTAGGCCAACCACTGTAATGTTTCTGCACAGGCATTCCTGATGGCTCTCCTGTAGGCCACCCTTGTGCCTGTCCAAGGCATCCCTGTGCTACCTCTTCCATAGGCCAACACGGACTGAAATCCTCCTGTGGGGGTTCTTTATAAATCATTTTCCCCATCAGAAGTTCCAAACTCGCGACCCTAGCAGCCATTACATTTTCTGACTGGGGAGGTTATTCCTCTGGGTCTGACTCATCGGAGTCTGTTGGTTGTGTGGACTTTTGTCCTGCCTTGTGCCCCGCCGTCGGCGGTGTAACGGCACTTTTGACCGCAACGGGAGTTAATGGCCTCGCTGCCACTGACTCCTCTAACTGACGCCCACTACCCTCAGGAACTTGGGTTTTACCTGTGGTGCGTCTCTTTCCCCTACGCCCTTTCTCCATGATGAACTTGCGTGGAGCTCCACCAACAAGGCTGACGAGAAAAAAGCGCTCCTGGAAGTGAAAGTGAAAGCACTTACATTCCGACTTTTTGCTTTACTCACCGCTTGGAGGAGCTCCTGCTCCTCCACACACGGTCATGAACGCTATGCGTCTGACGATATGACGCGTGTGTGGCTGGACGGGGTCTTCTTCACGTAGTCACTCACGTGACTCCGAAGTAAAATCCTGTGCAGGGTGATGCATTGGCGGATATTTAATAAGGATAAAATATAGACCTGATTGGCAGTCCTGCAGAATAGTTTAGAACAGGAGGACTTTTGTATATATCCATCAATCCCTGGCATAGGCAGCTCAGGTAGATACTGGATGGTGGTGAAGAAGGCATACGAGAAGTTGACGTAAGAGCATGGAGTTCATTATAAAATGTTGTTTAGGCCACAGCCTGATTATTGCATGTAGTAGGAAGGAACTGGAGATGCTGGTTTACACCGAAGATAGACACATAAAGCTGGAGTAAATCAGCGGGTCAGGCAGCATCTTAGAGAAAATGAATAGGTGACGTTTCGGGTTGTGACCCTTCTTCAGACTGAGATTCATGGGAGAGGGAACCAAGAGATATGAAGAGGTACTAGTACAATGACTAGAGTGGGGGAGGGACGGAGAGAGAGAGGCCCTCCTCCACCCTTGTCGTCGTACTAGTTTCACTGTTGTCTTGCTAAGTTTCACTGTTTGCTCATTATATTACTCATTATCACCTTCTCCACAGTCAACAATGGACCATTGTGGGCTCCACATTTCCTTGATCATCGTTGCTGCCTTTGATATGTCTTTTTGCATATCTGTCATTAATTTGTTCTATGTACCTTTTCATACCTCTTAGTTTTCTCTCCCCTGACTCTCAATCTGAAAAAGGGTCTTGACCCAAAACTTCACCAATTCCTGTTCTCCAGAGGTGCTGCCTAACCTGCTGAGATACTGCAGCTTTTTGTGTCTATCTTTATTGTACGTAGTAAGGACATAATTATGCTGGAGACGGTGCAGCAGAGATTCACCAGAAAGTTGGCTGGGAAGGAACCTTTCAGTTGTAAGGGAAGACTGGGTAGGTTGGTGAATTGCTACATAAAATTGGTCAAATCATTTTCACAGGCAAGGGTATGATGATTTCGAAAGCGGGCATCTATTTTGTTATAGAAGATAGACACAAAAAACTGGAGTAACTCAGCGGGACAGGCAGAATCTCTGGAGAGAAGGAATGGGTGACATTTCGGGTCGAGATCCTTCTTGAGTCTGAAGAAGGGTCTCCACCCGAAACGTCATCCATTCCTTCTCTCCAGAGATTCTGCCTGTCCTGCTGAGTTACTCCAGCTTTTTTTGTCTATCTTCGGTTTAAACCAGCATCTGCAGCTCCTTCCTAGCTATTTTGTTAGGTAGCACACTCTTTAACAAGATACTTATACGAACAAGACAAATACTTAACCAACAGCAGGGAATCCTGAATCCAATAGGGCAGGCGATCTTGTCTGTTCTTGTCTCCTTGATGCTGTCATAACCCAGCCCGAGGAATTCTTGATTAGTAGGGGTGTCAGGGGTTATGGGGAGAAAGCAGGAGAATGGGGTTGAGAGGGAAAGATAGATAAGCCATGATTGAATGGCAGAGTGAACTTGATGGGCCAAATGGCCTAATTCTGCTCATAGAACTTATGAACCTATGAACCTATAACTTTAAATTTCCAACATTCAGTTTTCAAATAATTATCCCTCTTGATCAATTGCCACCTGAGCATTTTGTAAAATAATAACCCTATTCAAGCCTGGCACTATTATCTCTTTGGTCAGAAGAACAGACCCGACTTGAAATGTTGTCTGTCCATTTCTCTCCACAGATGCTGCCTAACGTGCTGAGTTCCCCCAGAACTTTGTGTTTTGCTGATGATTCTAGCATCTGCAGTTCCTTGTGGCTCAATTTTACAGCTGCACTAGAAAATCTTCATAGAGTATGCCCACTTTGAAGAGGTTTGGGGTGGTACAGTGGTAGAGATGCTGCCTTACAGTATTAGAAATCTTGGTTCAATCCTGAATACGGATGCTGTCTGTACGGAGTATGTACATTCTCCTTGTAACTGCTTGGGTTTTTCTCCAGGTGCTCCACTTACCTCGACCACTCCAAAGATGTGTCAGTTTGGAGTTTAATAGTAATCTGTAAATTGTCCCTAGTGTGTAGGATAGTGTACGGGTGATTGTTGGTCGGGCGTGATCTCGATGGGCCAAAGGGCCTGCTTCCTTGCTGTATCTCTAAACTAAACTAAAACCAAACATAGCATTCTCTAATTTTCATTCGATAAAGCAGCCTTGCCCCTACATCCTCGTTTGTTCTTCCCACACTCTAAAGACGCACAGGTTTGTAGATTAATTGACCTGTAAATTGTAAATTGTCTCTAGTGTGTAGGATAGTGTAAGTGTACGGGGTGGATTTTGTGGTCAGCGTGGATTTGATGGGCCAAAGATCCTGTTTCCATGCTGTATCTCTAAAGTAAAATAAAAGGTTTTCCTTCTCTCTCCATTGGGAGTATACATTATACTTGTCTGCTCATGAAACAAATGATGCCTCTAACAAAACGATCTTGGGATGATGGCACTGCCTGCACGAGGGCAATAATGTTTGCCTTCTTATATGGTTCACAGGAGAAGAAAAGGGAGTTATTGCCTAAAGGTCACTAATAGAGCTAATGTCACAGTGCAATTGTACTCAGCAGACAGCAATCACTGTACGTGATGCTAATGGTTGTAAAATGTATGTTTAAGCAATCTGTTAATAAAACTAGTGCCTGATACTTTCTGTTAAACGTGATCTAGACAATGTGATCCATGTCTAGATAGACAAGGATGGAATACGTTGACGTGGATACCAGCCATCGGGAGCCAGCCTGGCCAGAGGCCTGAGCCTTGGAAGTGCCCGATGCTCCCACTGAACACAGCCACTCACCTCTGGGACCATCCAGAGCCATCATCGACCTGCGGGAGCCAGCCAGGCCAAAGGCCCGACCTCCCAGGCTGACCAATGCTGACTCCAGTTCAGAGGCCTGAACAAAGGTAGCACCCGACGACGACTCCATCCATTGGGTACCGGCCTAGCTGGAGTCCCGATCCTCGGAAGTGGCCAATGCCTATTCCAAGAGCAGCCACTCACCTCCCGGGGAGTCCAACGGCGACTATAGGCCAGGGAACCGACCCACAGGGTCAAAGTGCTGCCGCCTAGTGAGGAACTGAAGGAAGCGCGCTGGGCTACAAGTGAGGTTGAAACAACGTGGTTTCAGGATCCCCCTCCCCAGCAAACTAACTGGCTAATGTGCGGTGTATGGAAAATCTGCTGGATGAACTTAAAGCCAGGCTGACCTACCTCAGAGAACTGAGAGAGAGCTGTGTGCTCTGTTTCACAGTGACGTGGCTCACCCCTGACATTCCTGACTGTGACATTCACCTCGAGGTCTTCTCCCTTCACCGGATGAACTGTATGCCACTTTTTGGGCATGGTTAGAGGTGGCAGTGTCTGCTTTCTAATCAATACTTCAAGGTGATCGGATGTGATGGTCCTAGAGAGCTCATGCTCCCCGGATCTGAAATATCTGACTGTGAAATGTTGTCCCTACTACCTGCCGAGAGAATTCACCTCAGCTATCCTGACAGCAGTCTACATTCCTCCTCATGCAGATTTCAATAGCCTTTAGACAAAACACCCTGTACCCTTGGTCATTATAGCTGGAGACTTCAATGAAGCCATCCTCAGGGGCATACTACCAAAGTACTATCTGCATGCTTCTTGTCCCACCAGAGCAAGAACATCCTCGGCCACTGCTACACAATGCCTCCCGCTCCATTCCTCAGCCATATTTCAGGAAATTGCTTTGTATCAACTAGCTGTGATTCAACCCCCCGCCTACAAACTAAAACTGACACATCAAAGCATGGTTTGGGAACAGCTCTATTCAATATCATAAGCAATTGCAGAGAATTGCGGACGCAGCCCAAACCCAGACCAGACAGGTTACCATCAGTGGATAGGGATGTGGAGTTGAGCTAACAGTAAGACCAGCTGTAATCTAGTGGAACAGGCTAGAGAGGACAAGTGGCATACTCTACTCCCAATCTGTACATATATGCCTTTACAAATTGCACTCATAATTGAACCTACTGAAATGCATCTAATCCAAAAGTGAAATGACAATGAGGTAGCTAAATTAAGATGCACCAGACACTGAATTTAACTCTGTTTTCCATGATGAAGCCTTCGCTACTCCACTCCTGTTTAATTAATAATCTGCCTTTGAGTTAATGTTAGCACCTATTTTACCATTAGATCAATTGCTATAATAAAACAATGTGTTTTTCAAGCCATGTCGCTTCGAGTTTAATGTCATATGCAGAATTATGCTGAGGTGCAGGTACAATGAAAAACTTGCTTGCAACAGTACAACAAATACGTGGGCTCAGGTAACACATAAAAAATAATTATATATAAATTATACATGAATTACACACAAATTCTGTGTTCTCAGTGGGGAGGTTGAGCAGTTGAAAATTATTGTGCATGTTGGCACAAATGACATATGTATGAAAAGGGAAGGGATTCTGCAGAGTGAATATAGGGAGTTAGATAAAAGGATAGGAATCTCCAAATACTTCTTGCGCCATGTGCAAATGAGGTTATGAAGAGGAGGACAGATTAATGCATGGCTGAGGCATTGAGAATAAGAGATGGAAATTTGTGATACAGCTCTGTAAGACTGGTTAGGCCGCATTTGGAGTATTGTATACAATTCTGGTAGCTCCGTTATAGAAGGTTGTGGAGGCTTTGGAGAGGGTGCAATGAGGTTTACAAGAATACTGCCTTGATTTAAGGATATTAGCAATAAGGAGAAGTGGACAAACCTTGATTTTTTTCTTTGGAGTGTTAGAGGTTGACTGCAGACCTGATCAAACTTTACAAAATCCTGAGAGGAATAGATAGAGTACACAGTCAGAAATCTTTTCACAGGGAGGAAATGTCAAAGACTAGAGTACAGAGCTTTAAGGTGAGAGGGGCACAGTTTAAAGGAGATGTGCGGAGCAAATGTTTTGAACAGAGAGTGAGTGGTGAGTGCCTGGAACCTACTGCCTGGAGTGGTGTTGGAGGCGGATGCAATAGGAGGATTTAAGAGACTTTTAAATAGGCTCGTGGAAATGCACAGATGGAGGGAAATGGGTCACGTGTAGACAGATGAGATTCTTTTAATTTGACACCATGTTCAGCACAGACATTGAGATCCAAAGGGCTTGTTCCTATGCTGTTCGATTCTACATTCATTATTATATTTTCAAGTAAAGGTCTTTTTAATCACTATAAGTTTATTTTTGTTACTGCAAACTAAAACTACTCAAGGCTATATCAAGTATCAATGGAAGCAATTGGTTGTCAATTTCCCCCATGGTGAAGCTAACAGCTATTTCCTTAAAAGACAAAGGGTGTTTGATTACAGTGCGGAGGTTGCATTGAAACAGTTTATTTTCCTCGTCTGCTTTTTTTCCAAGACAGCTTTTTTTCTGCATATCAATTTCTAAAGTAACTTTTAAATGATTCTCTAGTTTCTGATTGAAATCCCATTATAAACCAATTCATCATGTGTAATGCAAATAGCGTTATTCCAGAACTATAATTGTTCTTTAAAATAATAGATCCATGGGGCCTGGACTGTGAGCATTTGGGCCTTCATTCTCATGTTGAGTATTTGAACAATTTTTGGAATTAGAGTCATATCCCCGCCCAGTCTTTGCATATCAGCAAGATTCTCTGAGTCTAATGATTGCATTTGCTATTGAATTGACATTGTTTATGGTGGATATATTTTAACAGATACAATTTGCCTGCTATATCTATTAGTGACTGGTATGATGGAGCAATGTTATGACTCAACCCTGTGAGTGCAGAATATTTAAATGTATAAATCTATAACAGTAGTACTGTCTTTGTGGAAAAATAGGTGCTTCATTAATCATCATGAAATTGTCTGCACAGGACACCTTGATGAAGTGAGGTGTATGTAATTGTTTTAAATAGAATTGTGGTAAATAAGATTAATAAGATTATTTCGTTCAGAATAAATTAATTGCATTTTTGTTCCGAACTATAACATCTTTGACATGTTTTTCCACTATTTTGCACCCAGCAACACAAATAAAGCAAGAGGTATCATGATTCATTTAAACAATATGAAGTTGTGACACTGGAATGATTTTAAATCAGTTGTCAGAGTTTTCCACTTTGCCATCCAAAGCTGCTATGTTTTGCTTGAAATTGAAGGTCACAAGGTCATGTGATAGAAACTGAATTGGGCCATTTGGCCCATCAAGTATACTCTGCCACTCAATCATGGCTGATCAATTTCTCCCTCCTAACCTCATTCTCCTGCCTTCTCTCCATAATACCTGACTCCCATACAAACCAAGAATTTAATTTGGAAAAAAATAGGTAACAAATTAAAGACAATATAGAGGCTCCCTGTAATTGACCAATATTCAAACATTTAGTTTAATTTAATTTAGTAACTGTAAAAACAATTTTTACTTTTCAAAATATTATATTTCAAATTAAACTTCAAGAATTCTAAAGCATTGCATCATGGCATTCAGATTCACTGGTGGACTGGTAAAGGCAACACGTTTCAGCAAGGATCTCAGAGTTTCAGAGATTTTCTGGGATATTTCCAGTTTAATGGTCTTTATTCATTTGGAGAGTTGGAAACATTAAAATAATTCTTCTCAGAACAGAGAAGATAAAAGGTGACAATAAGAAATAAGCTAATGAAGCATATTCATAGAAAATCTCTATGCCTTCTGACAAAGAAATGAATAACCAAAGGCCGTAGAATCAAAACCATAAAGATGATCTAGATGGGAGAGGAGAAGAAAAAATCTTACTTGGGGAACTATCTGGAAATTGAGCCAAAGAAGACTCCAATGAGTTCATTCCTTGAATAACTCTGAAGGGAGGTTGGGCATGAATTTGATGATGAGGAACTTACAAGGTCACAGTCATAGCCGGGCATCTGGACTAAACACAAATAGTTTCCAACAAGCCAGCACTGGTGGCCTAGCCTGACTGCTTCCTGTCTAATATGGACACAAATTGCTGGAGTAACTAAACGGGTCAGGCAGCATCTCTGGAGAAAAAGGATGGGTGGCGTTTTGGGTTGGAACCCTTCTTCAGACTCCAATATTTGCCTAATCTGTGATATTTTTGTGAGTTCAGCTGGTGTACTGGAGGCATTCTTATAAGAATGGATGTTTTTTCTTGAATATAGACAATAGACAATAGACAATACGTGCAGGAGTAGGCCATTCGGCCCTTCGAGCCAGCACCGCCATTCAATGTGATTATGGCTGATCATCCACAATCAGTACCCCGTTCCTGCCTTCTCCCCATATCCCCTGACTCCTCTATTTTTAAGAGCCCTATCTAGCTCTCTCTTGAAAGCATCCAGAGAACCTGCATCCACCGCCCTCTGAGGCAGAGAATTCCACAGACTCACAACTCTCTGTGAGAAAAAGTGTTTCCTCGTCTCCGTTCTAAATGGCTTACTCCTTATTCTTAAACTGTGGCCCGTGGCCACATGCATGTGTTGCCAAATGCAATCTGGCCAACAGAAAATAATGGAATTACTCAAGAGTGCAGCTATGGGAAGAGAAATAGAGATAACGTTTTAGATTGAAAACCACCTTAGCTATGGAAATAGGTATTTGGAAGTTATTTTTCAATGAGGTAAGTTGGGAGATCGGGACTGCACCCTAGCTTATGAATGACATTCAGCAGTCTGTTAACAGCGGGGAAAAAGCTGTCCTGAATCTGGTGGTATATATCCTTTCAAGCTTTTACTGTATATCTTCTGCCTGATGAGAGAGGGGAGAAGGGCATATGACCGGGGTGAAACTGGTCTTTGATTATGTTGGATGCGTTCCTAAAGCAGCAAGAAGGTGTGGAAGCAGTCGAAGGAGAGGTTTGCGTTCTAGACTGGGCCACATCCACAACTCTGCAATTTCTTGCTTTCTAGGGCAGAACCTTTGGCAAACCAACCTGGTATGCATCCCAATAGGATGCTTTCTATTGTGCATCTGTACAATTTGTAAGGTTATTTCTGACCATCAGACCATATTGGGCTGCTAGTCTTGCAGTGTTGATCCCAGCTGGAGGACCACAGAGCCTTGAATGGGTCTGACTTCCTGAACTGGGAGGTAGGAGGATTCAGGGAATTCAGTCCACACACAGCCCAGAGGAGTCTATTCCAAAGAATAGTTAGTCTAAAGGAAGGTGGATCACTAGTTTCTATGTGGCCAAGAGGGTTTGGGAGTGGGATAGGGGGGCAGGTGGAGATTGGTATGATAGCTTGTCAGGGAAAAGCCTAGTTAGATACCCTGGATGGCTGAAACTCTGCCCTATAGTTTGGCCTTGGATATGCTGGCAACACTTACCGAGCAGCACCAATATGTTTTCTCGGTGGGGTTAATTTTATCTGCCTGCCTTTGCTGCTTCTGAGTCCTGTTCCTCTATTGCTATTGTGGTGTGGTTCTGCTAATTTTAACTTGGCATCTGGCTCACCAGGCTCCTATTCCCATGCCCCTTGTATCCTCACTGTGACCCTTTTTCCAGTTCTCCATATACAGTAAACTCATTGGATTTGATTTATGCCCACCTTTAGTTTAAACACACATATATCTTTGGTCTGACGCACATTTAACCACACTGAGGCCTTTTCATGGTACTTTTCATTCACTGGGGCTCCATTGTCTCATTTCCAACTCTTCTTTTTAAGAAAAGTGAATTAGAAGTTGATTGAAGTTTCAATAGGAATAGTCGGGAAAATCTACCAGTCCAGCCCCATCAAAGTTCTGAGGGTGCCGAATTTTTGTTGTATCTGCACTGCCATTTATGTCTTCCTTAGATTTGTATTTCACTCTTTCTGGACTGCCTGAAGTTTATTACTCTTGCTCTGTACCTTGTGATGCGACTGACTTTCACTTCTCTGCTCGGGAATATGCTACATACTCCACCTGGCTTATCTGGACCTCTGGACTAAGGACTGCTGCCACGTGGATAGTCTTCAAGAATGCTCAGAAACCATTTTCCAGTGGCAATCAACAAAGATAAAGATTATTTTAACTCCTTTTTAAGTTTCAGTGAAAGGGGGGTAGGGGACATATAAAACACAAGGAAATGTCTATGAAAAACACAGGGAGAGGCTGCATGCAACCAACAAAGAGGGAGGCAGGCATCAATGTAGCAGAATAAGGTAGAAAATACACTTGGAAAGCTAGCAAAACATCTTGAGGTGCATCAGGAATGCATGATACATGTATGTATGTATGCCATATATGCATGTTTACTAATCTCTGGGACTGCCTGTTGCCATGTTTCAGGCACCATTTTACATGGGAAAATGCACAGAAAATAACATTTGCCTGAAAGAGTGACGCAGAATGGGTGATAACAACCCATCGATCCATTACTCTCCCCCCAAAGCTTTATTGCATTGATTTAGTAACGTTTCCTTTATTGTTAAGAGGACTATTTATGAGCTGAGAGGAGGAGCAGCGACAACACCTGATCCCTGGGGATGCAGAGCCAAGGATATTGCAGTATTTTGCATGCTATCCAAAGGGGAGCATATGGTGTCTTCTGATATTGATCCGTTCTCCAAGTTCACAACCTTTTCTTGCACTGACTCTACCTCAGAAAACTGCTCCCAATATCATCAACCAATGTGTGATGCCCAAAACAGCCCTAATCTAGCGTTCCTTCAGCAGAAAGTGTAACTTTATTTTCAATTCAAACCTACGTTCACATCTTGCTTCCACTGATATGAACACAAGACACCCTTCTGATTCTGCAAGGGGAGGGCACAAAATACAGAATCCCCAATCTTGTTGAAGGCTCCCATAAATTACATTACATTATTAGACCTTGAAACTGTCATACAATTTGACTGGTGTAATTGGAGTATTTCCTGTAATTCTGAAATGACGCATCACCCTCCTTCAGCAATGTGAGTGGGATTTGCTTATGATGGCGTTTCAGAGTTCTCCAATTAACCTTCGGTGATCTTTTCCATTTTGAGTCAATATTCTGCTCTTTAATTGATTTTGCTTTAATGCCATTGTAGCTAAGAATAATACCACTAATTTAATGCAGTTTAAATTCTAATAATCTCCGAGTGATTCCAATACATGTTTAACCCTTAGGTATCCACGTTGACAGATAACCACAGTGGCAGACTCTAGGTCCCAGTACGGGTACACCCCCCAAAAAACTCTGAAACAGATTGCCATAGACTCATAGTGCACAACTTACACAGCACGGAAAGAACACAGAACTGTACAGAACAGGAACAGGCCTGCCTGTACATAATCCATATCCCTCTATTCCCTGCATTTCCATGTACTTATCCAAAAACCTCATAAGCACCACTATCGTATCTGCCTCCACCACCACCCCTGGCAATGTGTTCCAGGCCACCACCATATTCTGTGTAAAACGACTTGCCCTGCACAGCCTCTACTGTTGGACATTTCCACCTTGGTAAAAAGGTTCTCACTGTCTACCCTTGGACATATTCTCCTGTTCATCTATCAAACATTCATTGAAATTCTGGAACCCCCTCCCTAACATGGGCAGCATACCCTGGAAACCCCTCCCCAAATACACTGTAGACTAACCCATCCCCAATACACTGTAGACTACCCCTTCCAAACACACTGTAGAATACCCCTCCCCAACACACTGTAGACTACCTAGCTAGGAACCCCCTCCCCAATACACTGTAGACTAACCCCTCCCAAACACACTGTAGACTACCCCTCCCCAACACACTGTAGACTACCTAGCTAGAAACCCCCTCCCCAATACACTCTAGACTAACCCCTCACAAACACACTGTAGACTACCTATCCTGGAACCCCCTCCCCAACACACTGTAGACTAACCCCTCACAAACACACTGTAGACTACCCCTCCCCAACACACTGCAGACTACCTATCCTGGAACCCCCTCCCCAACACACTGTAGACTAACCCCTCCCCAAAACACTGTAGACTACCCCTCCCCAACACACTGTAGACTACCCCTCCCCAACACACTGTAGACTACCTATCCTGGAACCCCCTCCCCAACACACTGTAGACTACCTATCCTGGAACCCCTCCCCAACACACTGCAGACTACCTATCCTGGAACCCCCTCCCCAACACACTGTAGACTACCTATCCTGGAACCCCCTCCCCAACACACTGCAGACTACCTATCCTGGAACCCCCTCCCCAACACACTGTAGACTAACCCCTCCCCAACACACTGTAGACTAACCCCTCCCCAACACACTGTAGACTACCCCTTCCCCAACACACTGTAGACTACCTATCCTGGAACCCCCTCCCCAACACACTGTAGACTAACCCCTCCCCAACACACTGTAGACTACCCCTTCCCCAACACACTGTAGACTACCTATCCTGGAACCCCTTCCCCAACACACTGTAGACTAACCCCTTCCCCAACACACTGTAGACTACCCCCTCCCCAATACACTGTAGACTACCTAGCATGGAACCCCTTCCCCAATACACTGTAGCTACTTACCTAGGAACCCCTTCCCCAATACACAGTACAACACTTAATCTGGAACACCACCCCAACACAATATGGACAATTCAGGACCCCTCCTAACATACTGTGGACTACATACTGTGGAATTGTGACGTTTGGTGGACTGTGTGGGGTGGGAGGACCCATTGCTCCTCCCGTGCAGCAGGTGGCGCTGCACAGGACAACGGGAGATGTTTTGTATATAGTTTATCCTGTCTGTAGACAGTGTGTGTGTGCAGCCATTTTGAGTTGTCTTGCTGCCAGCAATGAGTAAAGCATTAAATACTTCTGTTCTAAATTAAAGACTCTCAAGTTTTGTGCAGACTTAGAAAAAGAACACGAAAGGAATCCTTCCCCAACTCACTGTGCAAGGCCTACCCTGAAAACCCCTATCCAACACATTGTTGACTACCTACCATGGAACTCCCTTCCCATCATACTGTTGTTGTATCTACTATGGAATCCCAACCCCACAATAATGTATACTACCTAAACTGCAACCCACTCCATGACACATTGCGGATTACCCACCATTGAACCACCCCCCACCCAATACACTTATCATGGAACCACCCCTCACTAACATACTGTGGGAGTATCTCGCCTTGAACTACCTCCCCAACAACTGTGGACTACATACCCATGAATCTCCAACCCCATCAAACTGTGGGGCACCTTCACCAGAACGGATACTCACATCCTAACTTTCCTTAGTTATTTTGGGAGAAATCATTTTGTCAAGGTCACAACTCTTCAAACATTTTAAGTGGATTGTGTTTTACATACAGTATTAATTGGTCAGTGTTAATTTGGATATTTTATAATAAACACAATGTCTGCTGTTTCATTAGTGGCACTGAGATTAGAAATATAAAATGTAAGTAAATCAACTTCCTGGTGTATTTTGGTGTATTTATCACTAATTGCCCACACAATTATTTATTTATTTATTTAGTTAGTTTTTTAATTTGTTATTTCTTTATTATTATTCCTTTGCACCTTTTCCAGGTGGCAATAAAGCTCTGAAGGATGGTGAGAAGTGTCCATTTGTGGCATTCCACACCATAAGTGTGGAGCATCTAATCTTCCTTCGCCCACGACTTTCTGATGTTGTGTTGTGTTCTTGTCTATTCAGTTATTTATTATGGCATGCTAAGGTCATGCACGGACCCAGATTAACCAGGGAATTTTATTGCACTCACACTAGCTAGAAGTGGCAGTCTGAAGGTTGAAACAGAATAGCTATCCGAGCTTTCATGTTGATGCAGCCCAAGGTTGCCTCTGCTCTGATATTGGGGTTGCCGTCTCGTAGGAAACATGTCATCGTTGACAAGGTCAAGGTCAGTTTATTGTCACGTGTACCGATTAAGGTGCAGTGAAATTTGAATTACTATACAGCCATACTATAAAAAAAGCAACAAGAAATAACTACTTAAAAGTTAACATAAACATCCACCACAGTGGATTCCCCACGTTCTTCACTGTGAGCGAAGGTCTAATCTTCTTCCTCTTTATTCTCCCTCGGTCGGGGCAGTCGAACCATCGGCAGTCGGGGCGATCATAGCCCCCGCAGCCGGCGATCGAAGCCTTCGCGTCGGGGCGATCGAAGCTCCGGCGACGGGGCGGTTCAAGCTCCTGTGGCTTGGAGCTCCTGAAGCCTGGCAAAGGGATCGGAGGCTCCACGATGGTAAGTCCGCAGGCTCCCGCAGTGGAGCTCCCGAAGTCGGTCTCCAGCAAAGGCCGCCAACTCCTTGATGTTTGGCCGCAGTGCGAAAGGAGATACAATACGGAAAACAATTGCATCTCCATCGAGGTAAGAGATTAGAACAATCTCTTACCTCGACCCCCCCCACATAAAACAAGCTAAAAAACACTAAAACATACATTTAACACATACAAACAACAAAAGAAGGAAGGGACAGACAGACTGTTGGCGAGGCAGCCATTGCTGGCGCCACCCGGTGGATACTATCCTTGTTAATCTATTCTAATCTATCCACGAGTTAAGATGAAGACAAATAAATACCACTGGAGTAATGAATTCCATATGAAGTTAAAGCAAGAGAAACACAATATTGGTTGCAGTATGATATCCCTATTGAAATCCTTTTCCTTTTGGGTACAGTGTGCATTCAACTTTTGTACAGCATCAGAAACCTTGCACCATATAAATATATATGCTCTCTGGGGAGGAAGTACTAAGGAGCAAGCTATTGCTTCAGGTCAATCATTTTATGAATGTTCAAGGATCCCTGTAATAGGTCAATGAAGTGCACACCAATTTTCAGACTTAATTTGAATAAGATTGTATCCTGCAAGTGAAAAGGTCCTACAGACTTGTGTGACTAGGCAGTGCAACTGTACAGGTATCAACCTTAGCTCTGCATGAGTCATCATTGGGAGAGTACAAGCATCCAGAGTCAGGCAATCTGTTGGAGGAAGGGGGAGGGAAATGTAATCTGCAGAGGATCTTTTCCATCAAGGGTATGTCTTCCATGAGCCTCAGTGAAAAACAATGCATAATGCAATACTGCATTAATAAGTAGATCCCATGGCATTTCACACAAGGTGCCATTGCATCAGAGTCATAAAGTCATGCAGGATGGAAACAGACACTTTGACCCAATGAGTCCATACTGACCATCAAGCACCGATTTATATTAATGCCATTTTATTCTCCCCACTTTCCCACCCCATAGCTCTCACGTTGATTCTATCACCCAACTACACCTCAGGGGCATTTACAGTGGCCAGTTAACCTACCAACCTACATATATTTTTCTGGGGCTCCCGCAACTACAGCTGCGTCCGCTGGACTGGAGGGCGGCAGCTTCGGCAGCTTCGACCACCCCGGGCCGCGGAGTTTGAGCCGGCCCGTCGCGGAGCACGGATTCGGCCGCGGGACTGGCTTACCGTCGCCCGGCGGGGTCACAGCATCAGAAGCCTGGATCTCCTCAGCGCAGAGGGAGAACCAAGCGGGAAGAGACAGAGACTTTAAGACTTTTGCCTCCATCACGGTGAGGAGGTGCCTGGTGAACTCACTGTGGTGGATGTTAATTTGTGTTTATTGTGTGTTTTGTCATTTATTATTATATGTATGACTGCAGGCAACGAAATTTTGTTCAGACCGAAAGGTCTGAATGACAAATAAAGGAATCTCTCTAATCTCTAATATTTGGCATGTAGGAGAAAATCCACTTAGTCACAGAGATAAGGTGGAAATGTAATGAAGGCAGCAGTCAAGGTCGACACTAAACTCAGGTCAATGGATGTATGAGACTTCACTGTGGCAGCACAATGGGACAGTTAGTTCAACTAACTAACTCAACTAACTGTCCCATTGTGCTGCCACAGAGGTTTGTTTCACTAAGAGTACAGAATTCATTTCATTCTGCCTCTGTTGGGGTTAACAGGCACAATGGGCTGTGGTGGACTGCAATGTGCTGGGACTGAGCAGCGTTGATGAGGGCTGAAGATTATCCTACGGTTTTACTGGGAGATGTATGGAGTGAGGGATGGCAGGGGAGGGGGTGAGGGGTAGTGTTGATCAATGTTCTCCAGAAATGCTGCTTGACCAGCTGAGTTACTCCAGCACTTTATGTCCTTTTGTGTAAGCCAGGAACTGACCCTTCTTCAGTTCTTTGCGTTTTCCATAAACTCAACACTGTCCAGGTTGAGGCATCTTGTTTGACTGGCACTTCAGCAACTACCTTAAACATTAATCCCCACCACCATCACCAAACAGTGACTGCCGTGTGTACCATATACAAAGTATCCAGTTATTCTTTGAGTCTTTTCTGATGGCATCTCGCAAGCCCGCAGCCTCCAGCAGCAAGAAAGACATGGGCAGTAGGCATATGGGACCACCCGGAGTTGTGGGTCCTTCTCTAAGTCGCACACCTTTCTGATTTGTATCATATCCTTTCTTCCTCTGTTACTAAATTCTGGATCTCCCTTCCCCACAGCATTGTGGGAGCAGCTTAACAGAAGGGCTGCAGCAGGTCAAGATGGTGGCTCACCATGACTTTCTCAAGGGCAATTTCTTAAGGGCCTTGCCAGTGATACCAAGGTCCTAAACCATTCTCTATCCTCTACATTGATCCCCTAGCTTGCGAATAATGATAGAGTGTGGCATGTGTTGGATCATGAGATCATAGAATATGGTGGTACAGGTAGCGATGTTACAAAACTTACCTTCAGTGGCACTGCAGTTCTGCCACTGGCCGTGTGCTCGACTTTGCCGCCTTTGGGGGGGGGAGGGGGGGGGCGGGATTAAAATGCTGTTTTCTCCTGCCTGTCGGAGGCAAACTTCCTCGGGCTGCCAGCTGCTGAAGAACAATCGACCGGACTTCCATTCTCGATATGTTTTTTAAAAAATCGCGGGACAATTTAATCGCTGGATTAAAATAAAAAGCTACTTCTAACGCCGTCAACGCCTACAACGTGACGGATCTCAAGTAGGGGACAAAACACGGGGTAAGTTGTGTATTTTACATACAAACTTGCTTCTTGGGATGCCTTTAATCAAAATTTACTTTGCGAAAATGTGATTTTGGCCCCATACGAACCGGCAGTGTTTTTCCTGCCGATATGGGGTTCAAATTCACCGCAACCGCAACGTTTCAATCGATCGCGTTCCACAAAAACCCACTTGCAAGATGATTTAAATGCCCATTAATTTACGGGAATTAAACATTAAATTCCTTCCATTTGGCCTATAAATTCATGACAATGAGATTTAAAAATCATGTTATATTGTGAATTCTTGTGTGAATGTTATTTGGACAGTTAGGCTATTTAAAAATGTTAACCTTTGCTTGAGAAATGGATAGATGTTTAGATCTAGTAATTGAATTTTGTAATTAGCTACAATTAGGTAAGTAACTAATTATATGCTTTAATTTCAGGTCATCCAAGTAAGATTGTTTCATATTTGTTTCAGAATGCTTCAATCTATAATAACTGAAAATTTCATTCAGTTCTCTTAATTTTTAAGAAAGTTATGGGCTTTTGACTGTCCTCGATCACAGCTTTTGAGTTAAGTCAATGGAAAAGCAATAGTGAACAAGATGCTAATTTCCGAGTATGAAAATGGCCATAACCTTTTAAATACTGAAGATATGAAAGTGAATTTGGTGTCAAATTTAACTTCTTGTTATGCTTTATCTGATGGGATAAATTGCAGACTTGATTTTTTAAATCTCAAAATTTTGTAACATTGGTAGTACAGGTAGTTCCACTATAACACAATCATTGCATCCCGAAGAAACCCAGCATTATAGAAAATGGCATTATAAAAATAACTGTATCAAAACGGAAAAAAGGGAATGGGGACCAGACAGTTTCAGTCCCGCAAAAACAAAATTATTTCTTCCTCCAATAAGATGTTCAAAAGTACAAATATTTTTTAATTGCTATAAGTATTAAAGATAGATAGAAGCGATTGCTTGTCAATTTCTATGGCCACCTGCAGTGAAACTGAGCACTATATTCTTAAGAGACAACAGTATCTGATCACTGCAGGGAGGTTACATGGAAACAGATTTTTTTTCAAGACAACTTTGTATTTTCCAAGATAGCTTTTTTTTTGCTTGTCAATTTCCAAAGCAACTCTTAAGTTGTTATCTAGTTCCCGATTGCAATCGTCTTCAACCCTCAAAATGTGCAGTATACGGTGTTTCCTAATTCATCAATCTTGTTATATTCAATTCAGGTTATGGAAACACGTGTTATAGCAGAACCACCTGAGCACATCTCTGCTGCTGCTGATGTCTAGTTTTGAGCCGCTAGATTTGTTCAGAGTCTATTCCATCTGGTGCATTTGTAATTCCACATAAGATGATGCACGGTGTCCTTGGTGTGAAGATAGGATCTTATCATGGTATGGACTGTGTGGTGATCACTTCTACTAATGATGTTATTGAGAGGCGCATTTGTCATATGTAGACTGGTTGCACTTGGTGTCGATTCATTTAGTACCTGCTGCAAATCCAGTTGGTCAGTCTGCATGACTCAGTCAGTGATGGTGTTACCAAGCCACCCTTGGTGATGGGCAATGAAGTCTCTCATGTGATGTACATTGTATGGCCTTTCATCTGTACAGAGGAGCACTGTTTCATCAGCTGAGAGGAGGGTAGCTGGTAGCCATGAGGTTTCCTTGTCGGTATTTGACGCGGTGCCCTGAATATTCTGTAGCTTGATGGGCCAGGCAGGCTCAATCATTGATTGTATTCAAAACTGAGATTGATAGGTTTCTGAATATTAAAGGAATCAAGGGTTATGGGGAGAGACCAGAAATATTATGCTGCCATGATTTTGTTGCATAGAGGTACAGGTTTGTTGTGCTGAATGGCCTACTCCTGCTCCTATTCAGTTTAGTTCAGTTTATAGATACAGCATGGAAACAGGCCCTTCAGCCCACGAAGATCACGCCGACCATCGATTACCTGTTCACACTAGTTCTATGTTATCCCACTTTCACATCCATTCCCTCTACACGAGGGGGAATTTACAGAGGCCAATTAACTTACAAATCTGCATGTCTTAGGAAACCAGAGCATTGGAAGGAAACCCACATGATCACAGGGGCGATGTGCAAACTCCACACAGATGGCACCCAAGGTCATGATTGAACCTGGGTCTCTGGCCCTGTGAGGAGGCAGCTCTACCAACTGCGTGAATGTATCGCCCAGTTTCTTGGATGGACCCTTGTACAAGCATGAATGTACAATGGACTGGAAGAGTTTGTTGAGGGTGGCAATGTAAGCCCAGTGGAAGCATTCACTGCGAGAAGATGAAGGTTCAGAACGAACACATACTTAATAGATGGAAAAGAGGAGCTCCCAATTCCAGACCCCCATGGTTATTGAGGAACAAGATAAAGCATTTCAATAGATGCCTAGAACTTAAGACCACATACAGTTTGGAGGGGGGGGGGGGGGTAGAAGGTGTTGAGGTAAAACTAAAAAGGAATTGAGGGATATTGTGTACATAAGGAAGCATTGGCAGGTAGGTGCCATTGATGGCCAAATGGGCAGCCTGGGTATGGAGGAGAAAGTTATGTAAAGTTCTCAATGAAGCCTTTGAGTTCAAAGAAGAAAGAGGTGATATAGGCATTGATATTAAACAGAGATGTGAGATATCAGAAATGATTAACATTGAGGAAGGCGTATTAAAGGGACAAGCATCTTTAAAAGTTAGTGAATTGCTGGCCTCATATAACATGCACCCCAGGCTGTAAAAAGGAGGAGACAGGACAGATTTTGACATTTTCTGCTACTCTTTGGCTGCAGGATACAGGACAAATGATCAGAAAGGAGCTATTGTAAAACCAGGACTGTGTAACTACAGGCCAGCTCTCTGTCTTCAGTCTTGGACATATCCTTGAGAAATGTCTGAATGACAGCATAAATCAGCATTTACAGAGGCACAGGCTCATCAAGGATGGCAGTGTGGATTTGTGAAGAGAAGGTCGTATCTGACTAACAATTATATTTTTTGTGGAACACACTAGACTGTCAATGAGCATGAAGCATTTGATGATGCATAGAAAAATTTTAGCAAAGCATTTGACAAAATCCTACTTGGAAGATTGATCAAGGAAGCAAAAGCCCATGGGATTCAAGGGAAAATGGCAAGCTAGATTAAAGATTGGCTCATTGGCAGAAAGCAAAGGGCAATGATTGATGGGGGTTTTTAGTGATGAGGGCTACTGCAGTGGGGTTCAATATGGCTACTTAACTGACATCTAGTTGATTGTAAGAAAGTTGGAGGTTACAGGCGGCATGGTGGCGCAGCAGTAGAGTTGCTGCCTTACAGTGCTTGTGGAGCTGGAGACCTGGGTTCGATCCCAACTACTGGTGTTGTCTGTATGGAATTTGTATGTTCTCCCCATGACCACGTGGTTTTCTCCGAGATCTTTCCTCACACTCCAAAGACATACAGGTTTGAAGGTTGGCTTGGTATAAGTGTGTGTCGGGTGGCGTTAATGTGCGGGGATCGCTGGTCGGCGCGGACTCGGTGGGCTGAAGGGCCTGTTTCCATGCTGTATCTCTGAACTAAATTAAATTTTAGTACAGCACAAAAGTAGCGAATGGAATTCATTCTGGAGCAGTGTAAGCCATGCATTTGTAGAGATAGAACCGGACAAGGGAATATGTAAGAAATATTGAGTTACTCCACATTTTATGTCTACCTTTGGGAAACACAGCATCTGCAGTTCCTTTTTATTGCAAGATGTGCTAGTTTGGTACTATTAGTTGCATGACACACTTCTCCAGACTGAATTCCATTCTCTACATTTGTGCTGAAGTAAACTGTCCACTGAAGAGTAGAGAAACAGGAGCAACTTGGAGTGCATCTTCACAGATCCCTACAGACAGCAAGATGGGTAGACAACGTGTATGAGAAGACATTAAAGAAAGTTGCCTTTAATGGCTGAAGCACAGAAAACAAGAGTAGGGTTGTGCTTAAATAGGTTAGGCCTCTTCTGAACAACTCTTCATGGTTATGGGTATTCCAGTACAGGAAGAGTTGGTGATAACAAGTACATAGATCAAGTCAAATGACAATAAAAAATCTTGCTTGCAGCAGCATCAGACACATACTCAGACAATAGACAAAAATTGAAATTATGCATACATGAGATATAAATAAATTATACGTAAAGTATACGTAAAGACAGTAAAAAATTATACGTAAAGACAGTAAAAAAGAAAAAAAAGTCTGTGTGAAAAAAGCTAAGACATTAGTGCAAAACATAATTACAGAAAATGGTTGCAGCAAAGTGGCCGATCCTGAAGTAGGGATGTGGGATTTCAGGCCTGTGTGTAGGAAAGAACTGCAGATGCTGGTATAAATCGAAGGTAGACACAAAATGCTGGAGCAAAATGCTTTCCATCTCTGGAGAGAAGGAATAAATGACATTTTGGGTCGAGACCTTCTGCAGACTTCAGTTACTCCAGCATTTTGTGTCTACCTGGGATTTCAGGCCTCTATACCTGTGAACCTACTGTAGTAGCGAGAAGAGGGCATGGCCACGAGGGATATTTGATGATCGATGCTGCTTTCTTGAAGCAGTACCTTACGTAGATGCTTTTGATTGTGGGGAGGATTGTGCCTGTGTTTGGCTGGGATGAGTCCACCACACTCAACCAGTCAGGATACTTTCTGTAGTCCATCTGTAGAGGTTTGTTGGGAGGAGACACTGGCTTGTTTTCTCTGGAGTAAAGGATGTTCAGGGAAGATGTAGTGCAGTGGTATAAAGTTACTGGGCAGGGTAACAACAAAACCCTATTTCCAATAGAGGTCAGTAACTGGGGGGACATTGTCAGAAGGGAATTGATAGAATGATCAGAAGGAATTTGTGGAAAGGTTATTTCATTAAATGATCGCAAGAGTGTGCCAAAAGGGTGGTGGAGCCAAATTACCTGGACATGAAGAGCCATACACTGGGAAGTGGGAGTAACTGAGAGTTCATCTTTGGCCTTTGTAGGCCTATAATATCCTATGATTCTCAGACAATGGACCCATTGAATCGGAAAAAGAACCAGAAATTATATAAGAAATGATATAACGATACATGTATTTTGTAAGGGAGTTTGTGCTCTGGAATGTCTGACTGTGAGTAGATTTGACATTTTAAGGATGATTGGATAAATACCAGAAAGGCAGAAAAGCAGAGTTATTGGAAAGCCCATGAAATTAATTGTAAAACAAATCAGAAAATGCTGTGAAACCTAGCAGGTCAGGTATCATCTGTGAGAAAAGAAACAGAGTCAATGTTTCAGGTCAAAGACCCTTCACCAGATAACCAGGGCTGGGAGATAAATGGTCAGTATAACCAGTGCTGGGGGAGTGTGTGATGACTATAATCAGGGAAGGGAGAGTGTGTAGAAACGAAGAACTGCAGATGCACATGGTGCTGGGGTAACAGCAGGTCAAGCAGCATCCTTGGAGAACATGGACAGGTGACGTTTTAAGTCAGGACCCTTCTTCAGACTGATCTAGTGAGAGTGTGTGATCAGTATAACCAGGAAGGGATTGGAATCAATTGTAAATCTACACCAACCAGGAGACATGATGGGCAGCTTCGTCTGGAATAAAAAGATGAAAACATTCAAACAGTTTAAAAAAAATGTATTTGTTTCACCAACTCTTTGACAACGGTTAAAGTTTGGTTGTACCCGCAGTGTTAATGTCCAGTGCGAGAGGGATTGACAGTAGAGGTTAGCAGTCAGCAGGATGTTAAGGGATAGCTAAAAATGGAACATTTCTTTCGACAGTGCATGCAGAGAAAATGGCATCTGTGTTTGGATGAGCCCTCAGTTAGCAACATGCCATTTTCAGGAAACTGGGGCACTCAGAGGAAACCCGCAAGATCAGAGGGAGAACGTGCAAACTCCACACGGAGTGGAGTGGTCAAGATGGAACATGGGTTGTTGGAACTGTGTGCAGTGGCTCTTTAGGTTGCACCACTATGCCATCCCGAGTCAGATATTTAAAAGGGAAAACTGCCTTTCAAATGTTACTTCCTACAAACTCTTTATTTTGAAAATCCTCTTAATAATGAACTAAAAATGAAAAAGCATGAAGCACAGTGGGAATGCAAGTTCAACATGTTGTAACAACCTGGGGTTAATTATCAGCACAGGAATATACCAACAAATCAGCCAGATCCCTGCTTAATCCATCCAGGAACTGCTTGAATTTTACCTCTTAGCATCAGAGTGATGCCTGAGTCAGATTGTGAATCATCCTTACATTAACTCATTCTAATTGAAATGGATTGATTCCACCAATGCTCAATTAGGCTGCTTTGAGCTGCTGACTGAATCACTCAAAAAAAAAATGAAGTCAGACCCCGTCTTACTACTTATTGACTACAAAATCACTACTTATAGTTGTATGTTGGGCATATAAGCACTTAATAAATATGAATAGACACTTCCAAGGTCATCCGGCAGTTTGAATAACAAATCATTAATGGACACAGACGCAGCAATTAAATAACCAAGGTTACACAGGAAGTTCAGCATACCACTGTAAATCAATGTTAACTGACATGGAGTATTAATTATAAGAGCAAGAAATGGTTAAGATTAATTTGGAGTGAAATGCCTGCATACTAGACAAGATAACAATATTACATAGTTCAATTTATTGGGTAGGTAAGTATCTACTTTCTCATGTTGCACCTTTTCAACTTTTGTATGTACAAGCAACAAACAATCTGCTGGAGGAAATCAATGGGTCCAGTAACATCTGTTGGGGAAAGGAAGTCATAGGATATTGAGAAGGGCAAATGGTTGAGGCAACAAGTTAACATTCTAAAATGGGGCAAGACCAACATTGAAGATATTAGACTTCGTTTTTTGAAGATATTACCAGAAATGTTGATGAGGGCAGAGCTGTCTCATTAGGAACTCACTCAAGATGATTAGAGCAGGTTATTTGAAGGAAAAGGAATGTCCGGAAAAGGTTAGATGTTTTTAAAAGAGTGCCCACAGGAATCCAGGACATGCAGAGTCAAGGGCAAAGCAGCTGGGCACAAGGAAGCTGGGATGACAAGTGAAATCGAGGCTCTGGTCAAGAATAAGAAGGAGGCATGGGGGAGGTACTGTATTGTCAGCTGGAATGGAGTAGCAAGCTAAGAAAGAAAATCAGGAGGGCAAAAAGGGGACAAGAGGTAGCTCTGGCAGATAATACATTTAGATGGACGGAACTTGATTAGGGGTAGCCAGCATGGTTTTGTCTATGGGAGATTGTGTCTCACAAATCTGAGTGTTTTTTGAAGATATTACCAGAAATGTTGATGAGGGCAGAGCTGTAGACGTCGTATATATGGATTTCAGCAAGGCATTTGACAATGTTCTGCATGGTATGCTGCTCTGGAAGGTTCATTTGCTTGGGATCCAAGGAGAGCTTGCTGACTGAATAGAAAATTGGCTTCATAGAAGGAAGCAGAGGTTGATAGTGGAAGGTTGTTTTTTGGAATGGAGGTCTGTGACGAGTGATGTGCCTCAGGGTTCGGTGCTGGGTCCATTGCTGTTGTCATCTGTATCAATGATTTGGATAATCACAAGATATGATTAGCAAGTTTGCAAATGACACTAAGGTGGGTGGTGTTGTCGATGGCAAATAAGGTTAAACAAATTGTAGCAGAATCTTGATCAGTTGGGCAGGGGGGCTGAGGAATATTTATTGGAACTTAATACAGATAAGGGTGAGATGCTAAATTGTAGGAAGTCAAACCAGGGTAGGACCTATACAGTGATTAGCAGAGCTCTGGGGATTCTGCAGGTATATACAGTAGTTCCTTGATAGTGGCATCACAATTGGATAGGGTGGTCAAGAAGGCTATCGGCACATTGACCTGCATCAGTCAGACTACTGAGTATAGTTGGGAGGTCATGTTACACTTGTACAAGTCATTGGTGAGGCCACATTTAGGGAACTATGCTTTTTGGTCACCCTGTTTTCGGAAAGATGTTGTTAATATGGAAAGGATGCAGAAAAAATTTACAAGGATGTTGCCAGGACTCGAGGGTCTGAGCTATTGGGAGAGGGTCAGCAAGCTAGAGCTTTATTCCTTGGAGTGCAGCAGAATGAAGGGTCAGTTTTACAGGTGTACAAGTTCATGAGGGCCACAGATAGCATAAATGCATAGATTTGTTTACCAAGTGTAGAGGAATTGAGAACCAGATTTAAGGTGCGGGAGAAAAAATTAATAGGAACCTGAGGGGCATCTTTTTTACACAATGGGTGGTGGGTGTATAGAACGTGCTCCCGGCAGAAGTGGTTAAGTAGTAAGGAACATTTATATGGGTACATGGATAGGATAGGTTTGGAGGGATATGGGCCAAATGAGGGCAAGTGTAGATGAGACATGTTGGTCAGCGTAGACAAATGGGGCCGAAGGACCTGTTTCCACGCTGTATGACTATGAATCACTGAGTTGTTCCAGCAGATTACTTGTTGGTGAAGATTTCGGCATGTGCAGTCTCCTGTGTCTCCTCTTGCATGTCTTTCAAGCAGTGCGACTGAGTTGAATTTCCTTGTTTCTTGGGATACAAGCATCTTCTTCTATCACACTGAGTAAATAATCCTATAGTGGTGATGTTATTTCAGACTTATCATAAACAGGATGAACAAAATCTAAGCTACCAGCTCCTTAGACTACCCCTGTCTCAGACTGTTCAGAAATTCATGTCGTTGGAGGCAGGGGCGGAAAACCGGGGGGTGGGGGGGGCAGAGGGGACACGTCCCCCCCCATGTTTTGAGAGGTGGGGGACATCCCCCCCAAGTTTTTGTGATCCCGATTTTAAAATCTCCGCTTTCCGCGAGACAGTGGGGGTGGGACTGATGATCGAGGGCGCGATGATTGGAGGAGGGAGGAGTGGGGACTGAGGATAGAGAGCAGTGATTGAAGGAGGGAGACGTGGCACAGACCTGCGCCTCATCCGCAGGCAGGATCGATCCCGGCCGGGTCTCCGGCGCTGTCCCGTCCCCACCCGAGTGCCCCCCCCCCCACGGGTGGCCAGAGACGTCGGGAGTCAGACGGGGGCTGTGCCCCCAGGCCCACAGCCAGCACAGAGAAGCAGCGCTAAACCCAGCTCAACTCTGCCTGTCCCGCCAGGTGAGCCTATAGCCTTCCTGGACTTGCGGGAAATATGGCCAGCGTGGAGAAGCAGCGCTGGTGTCCCGTCAGTCCAGGCAGGGCTGTAGTTAACCCAGCGAGACAGGCAGTGTTGAGCTGCATTAGCGCTGGGTTGAGCCTCCGAAGCCTCGCGCGCGTGTGTGAGTGTGCGCATGCGCGCACGGCTGCCAAAAAGTTTTGTCCCCCGTCCCCTCCATGTTTTGATAGTGAGTTCCGCTCTTGGTTGGAGCAGAGTTAGGCCATTTTGTTTATCAAGTCTACTCCACCATTCAATCATGGCTGCTCTATCTTTCCCTCTGAACCCCATTCTCCTGCCTTCTCCCCATAATGTCTGACACCCTTACTAATCAAGAATCTGTCAGTCTCCGCTTTAAAAATATCCAATAACGGCTTCCGCAGCCATCTGTGGCAATGAATCCACAGATTCATCCTCTGTTGAAAGAAATTCTTCCTTATCTCCTTTCTAAAGATAGTCCTTTTATTCTGAGGATGTGCCTTATGGTCATAGACTCTTCCACTAGTGGAAACATCCTCTCCACATTCACTCTATCTATGAGTTTCAATGAGATCCCCCTCACCTTGCTAAACTCCAGCAAGTACAGGTCCAGGGTATCCCTCCTCAGATATGGGGCCCAAAACTGCTCAGAATACTCAAAATGCAGTCTGACCAGTGCCTTATAAAGCCTCAGCATTACATCCCTGTTGTTATATTCTAGTCTTCTCAAAATAAATGCTAACATTGCATTTGCCTTCCTTACTACCGATTCAACTTGCAAATTAACCTTTTGTAAATCTTGTACCAACACTCTCAAGTCTCTTTGCACCTCTGATTTCTGCATTATCTTCCCTTTTAGAAAATAGTCTACGCTTTTATTCCTACTACCAAAGTGCTTGACTGCACACTTTGCTATGCTGTATTCCATGTCCACTCTCCCAACCTGTTGAAGTCCTTCTACAAAATTCCTGCATCCTCTACACTACCTGTCCCTCCACCTAGCTTCATATAATCTGCAAACTTGGCCACAAAGCCTTCAATTCCCTCATCTAAATCATTGATATACAACGTGAAGAGTAGTGGCCCCAACACTGACCCCTGCGAAACACCACTAGTCATTGGCAGCCAACCAGAAAAATCCCCCTTTATTCCAACTCTTTGCCTTCTGCCATTCAGCCAAACTTCTATCCATGCTAATATCTTCTCTCTAATGCCATGGCTCTCATCTTCTTGAACAGCCCCACATGCGGTAGGTTATCAAAGGCTTCCTGTTCCTATGCTGTATGAATATGATATTTCCATTTAATGTGTGGTGGGATTGATCGGCCAGCTGACCTTGATGTGATTGTGACCACATTATTAATCTGATAGTTATCTTTATTGTCAAGGTGCTAGTGCTTCATTACAAGTGGATGATTTTCATTCAGCCATCTGCTGGAAGCAGGTTGGAAGTGGAGAATTGGGATTGGTGGCACTGAGGAGTCCTTCACCATCAGATAATTCCAGTCTAATGGGTATTCTAGCAGACTATTCTTGTGATATTGGCAAAGCATTTATTTGCTGTCTGATATATTCCCATGAAGATAAGATCGGATATTACCATAACTAGTACAGATGTTGTGTTTATGAAGAATGAATGTTGTTGGGCGATGGATTCTGGGTTCTTATTCAAAGATCTTGCAGCAAAGATGATGAAGGTCTGTGTGAAAAAGTTGTCCCTCAGATTCCTAATATATCTTTCCCCTCTGACATTAAACCTATGTCCTCTGGTTCTTGATTCCCCTAGTCTGGGTAAAAGAACCATGCATCTACTCTCTCTCTATTCCACTCCTGATCTTATACACTTCTATCTGAACCACCGAGTGGCGCCCGTAATTGCCGCCTCGCCAGCAGTCTGGCTCGTCCCTTCTCTGTTTTTATTATTATAAGTATGTCTTAAATGTATGTTTTAATGTTTCTTGGTATGTTTTATGTGGGGGGTGGGGGGAATAGGGGGAAACATTTTTCAGCCACTTACCTCTGTGTCGCATCTCCGTTACCCCCTGCAGCCTACAATGTGGAGTGGTGCGGCCATTCTTGGGGACTTACCATCGCGGAGCAGGCGATCCTTTCACGAGGGTCGCCAGCGAAAGCGCTCCGATGGCGGGGCCTGTGGACTTTAACACCGTGAAGCTGCGTTCTCCGGTAAGAAGAGGCCGTCTCGGGAGCTCCATGCCGCAGAGTGTCCCGACGCCGGAGTTTCCTTCATCCTGACGCGAGGGCTTGAACATCGGGCCGTTGGCAGTGGCACTGTGGAGGGTTCAAAGGCTCTGACCACGGGTGAACAAACGAGGAAGATGACTGAACTTTATTGCCTTCCATCACAGTGAGGAATGTGGATTGTGGATGTTTTTGTTAAATTTTATTTTATGTGTCTGTGCGTAATGTTGCTTTTCACTTAGTATGGCTGTAAGGTAACTCAAATTTCATTGTACCTTAATTGGTTAAGTGACAATAAACGCGAGCTTGAACATGAAACTTTATCTACCTAGATGCCACTGTCAAGCAACTATGTACCTGCACTCCTGGATCCCTCTGTTCTACGGCACTCTTCAGAGCGCTGCCATTCACTGTGAAGGTCCTCCCTTTGTTTGACTTTCCAAAAAGTTCACACATCACATTTACCTGCATGAAACTCCATTAACCATTCCTCACATCCACTGATCAAGATCCTGCTGTAATAGTAAGATTAAACGAGAACTTACCAGTTTGAAGTTTGATCTTTATTTTATGAGGAGTAACGTTGAGGGATTACGTGAAGAAGACCCCGTCCAGCCGCACACGCGTCAATCTTCAAAGTAGCGGAGTGAAAATCACAGATGATAATTACTGAAGTATGATAGTAAGATGCATAAAGACTTAGAACTACCAGCTCGATCCTTTTATGAGGGTGGGAGCGTTAGGGCACGTAATCCCTCAACGTTACTCCTCATAAAATAAAGATCAAACTTCAAACTGGTAAGTTCTCATTTAATCTTATTATTTTACTTCGGAGTCACGTGAGTGACTACGTGAAGATTTCAAAGCTCTGTGATTTCACACCGTGGATTAAAATCCAGGTGCTCACTGCACTGATTGACTCTATTGAGTAAGCACAATCAACAATGCATAACCACAACATTAAATGTAATCAGTTAATTGTTTTATTTATTTTAACAAATTAACCCATTTATCATATTGGGGGATTTAATACTGTACCCAGCACGGCATCACCAACCACCCCAGGATCTTTAATCTCCTTATGGTAATACTTGTGAAACATCTGTTCACTTGCCCATCCTGCGGCCGCGAGGATAAGGTCTATTGGAACGTCTGAATCCCTGGCCGATGTTGATGCCGCCCTGGTGGAATGAGATTTTAATTTATCAGTATCAATACCTGAATAAATCAACACCTGTTTCAACCGTCTTGAAATTGTCTGTGTTAACACTTTCTTATGAGGACTTTTATGACTAATAAAAAATGCTAATTCTGTGCCTCTTAAGATTCTGTTTGTTTCCTTGTAACATCTTACATATGTTACTACACATAGCCATGGATCCGTAGGATATGCTGAAAACTCCAACTTACATCCCGTGAACCCAGGTCTACTTTGCTTCAGTAAATCATAGACATAGAATGTAACGGCATCTGCCCCAACTTTCATTCTGTCAATTTAATTTCTGTAATGTTTGAACTCTCTGAGCTGAAACTAATGCCGTCAGCATAACCAATTTCATGGTGTTTTTGGCTAATGACAGAGTTTCAATAGGATTCCAATCCCTCAGCAGCAGCAGTACATCTTTTACATTCCAGATTTCTGTATACCTAGGTCTAGGAGGATTGGAGTTGAAAATTCCCTTCATAAACCTACAGACCCAAGGATGTGATCCTATTGGATTTTGTTCTGATTCACTGCTTAATATGCAGAGAGTGCACTTCATGCAGTATTGTTTGCACGATAACTTAATTTTTAATTCGTAGTAAAGAGTTGAAAGAAACTCTAATACATCTGAAATTTCTGCTGTGTTATATGCAATATTCTTTCCTGAACAAAACACCTCCTATTTCTTTATATAAGAAATGTACTGCTACTGGGTACTATTCCTCCAGGCTGCTGCTATAACATCCACCGTACGGTCTGATAATCCTCTTCCAAGATATGGCCTTTTCAGAATCTGCAAATCAACAAACCAATACGATCATGTAAAGGATGTGGTTCATTAGTTACAGGGTTTACAAGCAGTTTCACCTGCTTTGGAATAACCATAAGGGGTTCTTTGATTATGTTTAACACCAGTGGATACCATAGTTGTGTATGCCAATCTGGTACTACCAAAATCCCCGAGGCTGAGTCCTGTTTAATTTTCTGTATGCATCTATTGATTTAAACAAAATGGAGGAAATGCATACAGAAACATATCACCCCAATGTAGCGAGAAAGCATCTACCGCTACTGCACCACGATCAGGTTCCCATGACACATACTTAAAGGCCTGTCTCACGAGTCTGCGGTCATTGGCGGTGAAACGGGAAGAATCTGCCGCCATAGACCGCGCACTCGTGAGAACGTACAATTCCGGGGCCGTGCGGCGGTATTCCCAACACCGCACGGTGCTAAAATAAAATCGACAATGTTGAAAACTATATACTCACCGCACAACCACCACCAATGATGCACGAGTGCGGCAGGGCCGCCCGCACGGGCCGCCGCCAGTGTGGCTCGAGCGCCGTGCGTCAAACCTCCACTGCCACAGCCGCCGCCAGTGAGGCACGTCCCTCCGCCAGTGAGGCACGTGTGCTGCACGGCCGCAGGCACAGCCACCGCTACAGCGCCGCGATCAGGATGGCCGCCGCCACAGCCGCCGCTAGTGAGTCACGTGCGGCGGGCCGACGTCATCGCAGTCGGCCCGCCCTTTTTTTTACTTACCGCAAGCACGTGGGACCCGCCGTGTTTGAATTACTCGCCCCCGCGCAGCATCCGTGCGGCGCTCCGGTGGATAGGCTCGCCGCCCTCGCCGTTGCTGCGCGGTCCCCGCTACCGGCGACGCCGCGCTTCACCGCCGATGACCACAAACAGGTAAGACAGAGCCTTTAGGCAATTGGTGGTTTAGTCTTGATGCAAACAAATCAATCTCTGGCATTCCAAATCGCGTTACAATTTGCTTAAATATTTCCTGATGTAACATCCATTCTGTATTATCATTAAATTTACGTGATCTTTTGTCTGCAATTGTGTTAAATTTTCCTGGTAAATATATTGCTGACAGCCAGATTTTCCTGACAATACACCAGGTCCAAATTTCATTTGCCAATCTATCACATGAATCTGATTTGATACCACCCATGTGATTTATGTATGCTACAGCTGTAGTATTGTCAACCTGTACCTGAACATGCACATTTCCCATATTAGTGCAATAAGCTTTAAGCTTTAAGGCCATGAAATGCTCCTATCAGCTCTAGGTAATTTATTCCTTAATTTTCAAGCAAAGGTACTTCATCGACATTCCACCTACCTCCACAGCTGGAAATCATGTTAGTTACGCCCATCCAAGAGCACTTACATCAGTCTGTAGAATGACGGAAGGTGTTTCTATCAGAACTTTTCTGGAAGCATTAGAGACATTGTTAATCCACCAATCTATTTCTGTAATGGATCCAATTGTTAATTTCATGGGCCTGTCAAAATGTCCTGTATTCATTTTTAATGCTTGTACCTTAGCCCTCTGTAAACATTGATAATGCAATGGTCCAAACCTGACAGCTGGAAACCCAGCAATTAATTTGCCCAGCAAGCTTGCCACTTCTCTAATTGAAGGCTTGTCCTCGTTTATGAGTTTAGTGCAATCTTCAATTAACTGCAGCCTTCTCTTTTGGCAAGGTGATTACCATGTGTTCAGAGTTAATTGTGAACCCCAGCTAATCAATTATTCTTGCTTGGTAACAATTTTGATTTTTGTCGGTGAATAATGAAACCCATTTTTTCAAAATGTATTTGTCTCTAGATACTGACAATTTTGCAGTAGCCAAAGTGTCCCGCACAATCAGAATATCATCTAAATAAATCATTAATACATGGCCCTCAGCTCTTAGCAGAGCTAAAATTGGTTTGAGTAATTTAGTGAATAATCTTGGTGCTGAAGGCAGGCCATTGGGCAATGCTTTAAATTGCCATAACTGACTCATCCATCTAAATTTCAAATATCTTTGATCATTACCATGCATTGCCACAGAATAATATGCATTTTGCAGATCTGTGCTTGCCGTAGCAATTCTTTGTGACCAGCTGAATGGCATTAGTAAATGTTTCCATTTTGAAATGTTTCTATTGTACATAAAGGTTAAGATTTGTCAGATCCGAAATGATTCTACATCCACCATCCTTTTTTGTTCTAGGAAAATATTTGACACAAACTGATGGTGTTGTTCTACTGACTTTTCTATTACCCCTTTTCCGCATAAAATTTTCAATTCTCCCTTGATCAACTTATTCTCTTCCTTTGAGAAAATCCGTGACCAGTTTGAATTATGCTGAATTGGAGGATCCAAACGTGGAGAGAACTCAATTTTGAATCCTACAATGCTACATAGAATAAATGAATCATTTGTTATTGATTGCCATTCTTTTAGGAAGAATCGTAACCTTCCCCTTTATTTGTGAGTGTGAAACATTTGTTGTGTTTCGTACCAGACCAAGCCCCCCTACCTCGGGGTTTGCCACCGGCAATTGTTGTCCCCTACTAGTAGGCACATTGTAACCTCCACGTATGCTCGGTGCAGCACATCAACGTGTATACGAGAATGATAGGCTTGTACCTTCTCCAGCACCAGCATTTCGCCTGTAGGGATACTGCCTTCGCACCATTCTGCTCAGCATAGGTGATCCTTTAGCTTCTTTGCTAGATTTTCTCCAAAAAGAAGATTTAGGCATTTGTATATTGGATGGTTTGCAGAGCCTGCATACTTAGGATGAATATTTGGTCTTATTGCATTTTTACGAATACAATTTATTTCAAAGTGCGCACTACACATGAGTGCTAAGGCATTTTGTTGTGAATCCGATATAAATTCTTCATCCAATACCACTGGCAACGCCGTAATGCCTGACCCCAGCAATTTCAGCACTCGTTGTAATTTCAATTCTTGTGAGCGTAAACCACTGCTCAAATAACCCATATCCAGTTATTCACTGCTGGAACTGCTAGCAATTCACAATTTTCCGGAGTCTCATACTTTTTGATAGTTTCATCCATAGTTAATTCCTGGGGCTGATGGGAGAGTAGATAATTTATAGTCATAGCTATTTCCTCTCTCAAAGGTTCCCCTGTTACTCTGGGAACAGCAAACTTTTGTGCCAGCCTTGGAACATTTTAGCTCTGATAATGGGCTCTGGTCCTCATATAAATCATCATCTGAATCTAGATATTCATCTTTATGTTGGGTAATTTCTGGCTCCCCTGTTTCAGGAAAGTCTCTGCCAGATTCCCCCTGCACGGGCTCTCTTGTAGGCCCACGGATAGGCAGCCCTGTTTCAGGTGCTGCTGGCGCTGGCTCAATTCTAGGCCAACGCTTCATTATTTTTTTCTCTTTATATTGTCGGTGCTGGCACATTTGTCATTGCACGTTTGTTCTGCCTTTTGTTCAGGCATTTCTAGTACTGGCTCTCCAATAGGCCAACACATATATTGCCTTTTTTCTGACATTTTTGGGCACTGGCTCTCCTGTAGGCCAACCACTGTAATGTTTCTGCACGGGCATTTCTGATGGCTCTCCTGTAGGCCACCCTTGTGCCTGTCCAAGGAGGGTATATCTCCAGGTCTGACTCATCCGAGTCTACAGGTCGGGCCGACTTTTGTCCAGCCTTGCGCCCCGCCGCCGGCGGTTTAACGGCACACTCGACCGCAACGGGAGTTAATGGCTTCGCTGCCACTGACTCTACTGACTGACGCCCACTACCCTTAGGATCTGGGGTTTTACTACGGTGCGTCCCTGGCTGCCTCTCCTTCCCCTTTCTCCATAATAAACTTGTGTGGAGCTCCACCAACAAGTCTGCACAGGAAGGAAACGCTCCTGTAAGTGAAAGTAACCCACTTACCTTCTGACTTTTGCTTTACTTTTGCTTTACTCACCGGTAGGAGGAGCTCCTGCTCCTCCACACACGTTCATGAATGCTATGCGTCTGATCGATATGACGCGTGTGCGGCTGGACGGGGTCTTCTTCACGTAGTCACTCACGTGACTCCGAATAAAAATTGTTGATAGCCATCCACAATATCTACAACACCATCCCCTTTAGTGCAAGCTGCAAACTTATTGCATCTATCTATATATAACCATATCTTATATACCTAAAACTCTGATCTTGTTTCTTCATTTGTGTATTTGTGTGTGTTTATGTGTAATCAAATCTTCTCGAAAACATGATGCGCTAATGGTAAAATGTTCACATATTCCGATAGAGATTTATCCCCTGGAGTCTGAAATCGCCTTATCTGAAAATTTTGCGCTTTATTTCTCGAGTTATTTATGAAAATTTTCACAAATCCAATAAAACTTTGAAAATAAACCGGCTCTTTCGCTGATAACGTCACAATGGATCTGCTTGCTGCCGTCTTGCTCGCGCTGTGAGTGACATCACCCCCCCACCTCTCCCTTCGCCCCCTCCATTATTCAAAAGACGCTTGGGCATCGCTTTCTCTCGGGGCTTTCCCTCGGCTTCTCGGTTGCCTCGAGTTATTTCTCGAGTTATTAATGAAAATGTCAAAAAATCAGAGAAAACTTTGTATTGTAAAATAAGTGCCTATCGTTGATGATGTCACAATGGGTCTGCTCCGTGCCGTCTTCCACGTGCTGTAAGTGACGTCACCCCCCCACCCCTCCCTCCTCCTTTCGTTGACCACCGCACCTCGCTGCCCGCTACTCGCTGCTCCTCTCCGCACCCCGCAGTTCCCCACTGATCCCCCCTCCCTTCTCTCCCCCTCCCTCCTCTTCCCCTCTTCTCTTCCCCCTCTTCTCTCCACCCTCCTCTACCCCTCCTCTCTCCCCCTCTCTGCCCCCCTCTCTCCCCCTCTCTCCCCCCTCTCTCCCCCCTCTCTCCCCCCCGTCTCTCCCACCATCTCTACCCCCGTCTCTCCCCCCCTCTCTCCCCTCTCTCCCCCCTCTCTTCCTCCTCTCTCCCCTCTCTCCCCCCTCTCTCCCCTCTCTCCCCCCTCTCTGCCCCCTCTCTCCCCCCTCTCTCCCCCTCTCTCCCCCTCTGTCCACCCCCTTTCCCCCCTCTCCCCCTCCCCCCTCCTCTCCCTCCTTCCTCTCCCTCTTCCTCTCCCTCCCTCCCTCTCCCCCCCTCTCTCCCCCCTCTCTACCCCTCTCTCTCCCCCTCTCCCCCTCTCTCCCTCCTCTCCCCCCCTCGTCCCCCCTCCCTCCCCCTCTCCCCTCTCCCTTACCCCTCTCTCCCCACCTCTCTCCCCCTCTCCCCCCTCTCTCTCCTCCCTCCCCCCTCTCCCTCCCCCCTCCCTCTCCCCCCCTCTCTCCTCCCTCCCCCCTCTCCCTCCCCCTCTCCCCCCCTCTCCCTCTCCACCCTCTCCCTCTCCCCCCTCCCCCCTCCCCCCTCTCCCTCTCCCCTCACTCCAAACCCTCTCTCCCCCCCTCCCCCCCTTCTCTCCCCCCCTCTCTTCCCCCCCCTCATCCAACCTCTCCCCCCTGTAATGTGTCAAGTCGTACACAGGGCAAGATACAGCACATATTTATTAAAGTCCACTTACAGCATTGGTCTGCAGGACATTACAGTAACTAGCAGCTACTCAGACTGAATTACGTAAGCAAGATCTTGGTAATATAAATCGCATATTAGGCGGAGCAACTACTAACAAGCACTACAATTGGTTTGTGGGAAATAACCAATCTACATCTTTCCTTGTGGAAACAAAATAAAGCATAGATACGTGGAAACATGGTGGCTAAACAATACAGCAGCCGAAACGTTAATAACACATATGGGGAAGTATAAATGGTTACACAAAATCGCCGTATCTAATGGGTGGCCTGCTGACCCGTCCGGCACATGTGCGGTACGAATCCGCATCTCCTCCTTTCACCGGTGAAGGGACTGGGGAGGTGACAAGGGATGTGACCAGGGACGGCAATGGAGACCCGGTAGAGGTGGTGAAGCAGGCGAGCTGGGCGCTGAACGTCGTGGAGAGGCCGCGGGGGACACAGTCTCTGGCAGTGGAGCAGCCGGCCCGGTAGTGGAAGGATATACAAAACGCGAGACCTCTGGATGCGGAGTCGCAGGTTGCGGTTCCTTCACAGGAAGGAGATGTTGACGGTTGCATCTGTAAATGGCCCCATCTGCACTATCCAGGTCGGAATGCTGTTCTTTGGCAGGGCTGTGGATGTGACCCAGACGGCCATAGCCCTTGTTGGTCTGGAGGCGAACAACCTGTCCACTGAAGAGAGGTTTAAGAGGCTTACTGGACTTGTCGAAAAAACGTTTTTGTGCATCGCGCTTGAATTGTAGTTGTTTCTGGACTGCGGGTGGAGAACGGACCTGTGGCTGCAGAAGCTGCTGGGGTACAGGCAGGGCAGCACGGGGTTGACGAGACATCAGTTGTTGTCCAGTATGGGATCCCAGGCAATGTTCCTTAAATTGAGCAGTTCCAGGTAGACATCAGATATAGCAAGGTAAGATCGCTCCATTAGTTGTTTTGTGCATCGGAAGGCCCCCTTCGGCGAGTCCGTTAGACTGCGGAAACTCAGGGCGGCTGGTGATATGTCAAAAGTCCCATTGTTGTGCAAAGTTTTTGAAAAGCTGGCTGGTGAACTGACTGCCGTTGTCAGATAGATGGTGTGCAGGGGAACCGTGCACGGTGAAATGGCGTTGCAACTTCTGGATAACTGCTTCAGATGTGATGGTTTGGAGTAGATCCATGTCAAACCAGCCCGAATAAGAGTCGACAAGAACCAGATAGTGTTTCCCATGCCATTCGAATATGTCGGTGGCTACCATGGACCACGGTGGAGGAGGAACTGGGTGCGGCAGTAAAGGCTGCTTCTGCTGGTTTGGCATCAGGCTTTTGCAGATGGCGCAGACTTCAGTTTTGTCACTTATGTACTGGTCATACCAGGCCAGTAAAACATACTCTGTGCCCGTTGTAATGTTGCCTCCACGCCAGGGTGGCCCCTGTGGACGGCGTCAAAGTACTTGTCCCGGAGGACAGCTGTGTCAACTGCCTTGTGGCCCTTGACTACAATCCCGTCCCGTAACACCAGTTTGTCGCGAACCAGGAAGTATGGGCAGTTTGCGAGCGGGGTGCTGTGTTGTTTATCCGGCCAGCCACGCTGAATGATTGCGGACAGCAATTGCAAAGTCTCGTCAGCAGCCGCGTGCTCTGCCAAGCTGCTTAGGTAATCAGTCGGAACATACGATACCTTCATTACCGAGAACTAGTCCTGTTCATGAATTGTATTTTCGCTGGTTTTGCGTGGGGCCCTTGATAGCGTGTCAGCTATGTGCATGTCCTTGCCTTTTTTATAGACCATGTTAAAATCAAAATGCTGCAGCAGCATCATCATCCATTGCAGGCGAGCCGGAGCAGCGTGAATGGGTTTATTCAAGATGGTGACCAGCGACTGGTGGTCTGTTTCTATAGTCACAGACTTCCCAAGAATAAAGTCTTTGAATTTCGTGCAGGCGAAAACCACTGCAAGCAATTCTTTTTCAATCTGGGCATAACGTTGTTCAGTACCAATTAGTGTGCGAGAGGCATATGAAACAGGCTTGCAGTCGCCATCAGCAGTGGTCTGCAGGCAAGCAGCACCAAGTCCGTACTGGGATGCATCACATGTGAGAGTTACGGGTAACTCCAAAGCGAAATAGGCGAGGGTAGGTGCGCTGGCCAGCTGCAACTTAGGGATATCAAAAGCTTGTTGGTGCTGCGAATACCAGGACCATGCAGCGTCTTTGTGTGTCAGTTCCCGCAGGGGGGCAGATATATCGTTGAAGTTGGGAATAAATTTCCCCAGTTAGTTGACCATTCCAAGGAACCTTTGTAGAGTCATAACGTCAGTAGGAGCCGGCATTTCGTTGATAGCATCAGTGTTGTGTTGAGATCCCTGGGGTTTATGCAGATACGGATTTCCTCCTTGTTCTTCTTCGTTGCAAGCACCATGGTGGAAACCCAATCAGATGGGTCAGTAACGTCAGCAATGACATCCAGGGAGACCATCCGCTTGAGCTCATTGTGTACTCTGTCATGCATGGCATGCGGAACATGATGTGGTGCTCGAACCACAGGAGTGACTTTGGGATCAATGGTGATGTTGTACTTGAGGGGCAGCTTTCCAAGCTCATCGTTAAATAGTTCTCTATATTGAGAGAGTATTTGCTGAGTGGAGCCCTCAGTGAAAAAGAGTTGATGGACAGCGTGGCCAAAGTAGACTAGGCCTAGATCGTGGCATGCATTGATACCAAGCAGAGTTTCAGTATCCCCCTTGATGATATAAAACTTTAGGGTATGAGACTGCGAGTCTATGATGCAGTTTAAATCAGTTTGTCCAAGTGGGTATAGAATATCACCCCCGTAGGCCAGAAGCGTGGCCGAGGCCTTTTCAACATGTTTGGCATTACGTCTTTTTTTAAACTCAGATAACGAGATAACATTGCATTTCGCGCCGGTATCAATCTTTGCGATCACAGGCTTGTTATACACAAACATGGTTATCTCAGGGTCAAGTTGCTCATTAGAGGAAGGGAGGAGAGAGTGAATGGCTGAACTGTTATCTTCACTTTCAGAGAGCTGAGCGGAGGATGGCACCTCAAACTCTCGGCTTTCGTTATCAGCAAACTCAGCCTGATTGAGTTGCACGGGAATGGCAACATTTTGCAAAGTGGTTGAATTTCTTGCAGAAATGGCAAATTTTACCATAAGCAATACAGAACTCCCGACCCGGAGCATGAGAATAGTTACAATTAGAACATCGAGCAGCAGACCTTCTCTGCTGCCAGGCCAGAGAAGGCTGCGGATGCCTGTTATGACAGGAGGTGTCTGTAAGGTTGACACTATACTGGGAGCGCTGGCTAGAGATCACAGACTCAGTGTGAGAAGACGTTATCTCAGCAATCCGACAGGCGTGTTCGGCTTGATTAAGAGTCAGTTCAGTGTTACGAAGTAATTTGTCTCTCACCTTGTCACTGAGCATACCTTCAATGAGTTTATCGTGGATCAGTTCATCGCATAAATCTCGAAAATGACAGCATGCAGCCATATGTTTCAAGTCGCTGATAAAACACTCTACTGGCTCGCCGACTTGTTGCTTACGAGCAAAAAACGTATTACGTTCAATAATAGAGTTCGAGGGGAGGTCACACAACTGTCTAAACTTTGCAAGTGGGACAGCAGGGTCATCAATCATTTCTGCAGGCACTTGGATCTGACCGTTTGCGTCTAAAACAGTAGTCTCAAAAGTAAAATGGTCCGCACGTTTCATTGCCTCAGGACCAGCCAGGTTTAGTAACACAGAAGCATGTACATCTGGAGGATCATTGCGATGAACGATGCAAATGTAGTGAATGTAGTCGCGCTCGAAAAGGCGCCAGCGTTCAGCAATGTCAGAGTCAAAGGTCAGAGGCCTAGGATGACGAGACGAGTTTGCCATGATAGAGATAACAGGCACAATAAATAAACATAAAAAACAAAACCCGATAAACGGAGTAGACAAGACTCACTTCTTGACACCATTTAATGAGTCGAGTCGTACACATGTCAAGATACAACACATATTTATTAAAGTCCACTTACAGTATTGTTCTGCAGAACATTACAGTAACTAGCAGCTACTCAGACTGAATTATGTAAGCAAGATCTTGGTAATATAAATCGCATATTAGGTGGAGCAACTACTAACACCACAATTGGTTAGTTGTAAATAACCAATCTACACCCCCTCTCCCCCTTCTCTCCCTCCCTTCTTTCCCCCCCTCCTCTCCCCCCTCCTCACTCCCCCCTCTCTCCCCCTCTCTCCCCCTCTCTCCCCCTCTCTCCCCCTCTCTCCCCCTCTCTCCCCCTCTCTCCCCCTCTCTCCCCCTCTCTCCCCCTCTCTCCCCCTCTCCCCCCTCTCTCCCCCCTCTTTCTCCCCCTCTCTCCCCTCCTCTCTCTCTCTGCCCCTCTCTCTCTCTGCCCCTCTCTCTCTCTCTCTGCCCCTCTCTCTCTGTCTCTGCCCCCCTCTATCTGTCTCTGCCTCTCTCTCTGTCTCTGCCCCTCTCTCTCTGCCTTCTCTCTCTAGCCCCCCCCCCTCCATCTCCCTCTCTAGTTGCGCCTGCAAGATGGGGGCTATGCGTGAGTGGATAGGGCGGGGATGGGGTAAAAGGAGTGAATGAATAATATGAATATAATATCAAAGGGGGTGGTTAGTGTGTGTGTGTGTGGGGGGGTGGTTAGTGTGTGTGGGGGTGGTTAGTGTGTGTGGGGGGTGGTTAGTGTGTGTGTGATGCCACAGGCCGACCCCCCCCCTGCACCCGCGGGTTGAGGGGACGGGACCCAACGGGTCCCACTTGGTCTAGTATAAAACTAAAACTCTCATCTTTTTTCTATTTGCGCAAAAGCGGTACATGGTAGCATTATGATTTTTGCCCCACCTTACTTAGTTTTGTTCAGATCGATGGTATATTTTTAAAGTTATTAAGGTTTAAAAACTGCGCACGTGCAGTTGGGGTAGTGTTCCCATGCGTGTCCCAACGATCCAGGACCTGGGAGCTGAGGCTGGTGGTGGTGGCGGTGGAGGGGATAGGAAGAGGTGAGGAGTGGGGGAGGTGGTGTATAGAGGGATGGGAGGGGGTAGAGAGGGGAAAGGAGTTATGGAGAGAGGGAGGAAGTGACTGAGGGTAGAGGAAAGGAGAGGGAGGGAGTGGTGAGGGAGGGATTGGGGAGGGGAGGAGGAGTGGGGAAAGAAGAGGGAGGGTGAAGAGGAGGGGGAAGGAGTGCTGGGATTGAGGGGGAATGAGCTGCGCCTGCGCAGTTGGGGGCTATGGGTGAGTGGTGGAATATTGTGTTGGTGAACGGGTTGCGTTGGGGGAACAGGTAAGTGGTGAAATATTGCGTTGGGGGAGCAGACGCAACGGGTCTGCACTTAGTCTAGTGGCAAATAAAAGCCTCAGCTCTTACCCTTCTCAGCAACCAGCAATGTTTTGATGGAGTCAATAAGACTTCAGAGAAAATGAAGCCAAAGAGAGTGAGAATATTTTGGACAATTCCAATTGGACTTTATATCTATAAATTTGGTTAGCTTCCATGTGATGTCATCTCTAGTCAGCCAAAAACTGGCTCAGTCTTTGAGGGCAATGCAGTACTTTAGAACTCTTCAATGTATTCCAGAGGCTTGACAAAAGCAGAAGTGCCAAGAAATCAATCTCTTACCACGTTTAAATGATTTCAGTGTAATGAGAGATGTTATAGTGGTTAGATTTTGGAAAGGAATGAAGTAGCAATGGCAGTGGCAATCCTTTATATGTGCAGATAAGTTATTTTATGTTATAAACAAAACCTGGAAGCAAAGCAGTTGCCTTCCTCAATAGCCTCAGTGTTCAAACTGCAGATGGGCAAAGACCTGGTCTCATCACAGCATGAATTCCTACTCTATTTTACATGTAGCACCAGCTCAACATTTGATGGTACCTGGTTTCTGCTCCTGAGAAATCAGATGCATCCTAATGGGGCATGGGATCGGTAGACTTAAGTTTTGTAACTACAATAGTACAATAATTCCCACTAGTAAATGGCTCAATTTAGTCAGAGTCAAACAACACAGAAACAGACCCTTCAGTGCAACTCGTCCTTGCCGACCAAGATACCGATCCAAGATTATCCTATTTGCCTGCATTTGACATATTCCTCCATACTTTTCTGCTCCATGAACTAAAGTCTCAAAGCAAATAATATGTTAGGAAAATAAATCATAATTTATTAACAATGAACAGGAATTTAGTTGATTTTTTTTGTGTGGTTTAAGTTAAGAAGATTCAATGCTGGTTTATCAAGCAGAGAGTTTGGTTGGAATAATTTATATATTGAAAGTTGATGAATGATGGAATGAAATGTTCAGAATGAACAACTTATGCAGAGACAATTAGACCATTTGTTTCAAAAATATGGAAATAAATGTTTCCTAAGCTTCCTAATCTTCTGAAAGCTTTTTTGTACTATGCATGTCTGTGGGGTCCTTCTGTAGCATCTCTTCTGCAAAGAAATGTGTTTCTATTTCAGGATAGACTGGCTATGGCTGGCTCCTATTTGAAGCTGCAATTAATGAATATTACAAACAAACTGTCCTTGCCAAACATTTTTCTAAACTGTGTAGAAGGTTTCTTGATCATGATTCACATCTGGAGAAGACTGTTTTCTTTCCCTCTGCCTCTCCAATCTGGGTGCAGGCTCACAGAAGGATTCAAACTAACACCACGGCTGGTTAGCATCTGTTTCTGTTAAATGACGTGGTTATGGAAATTACTTTGTCTGAACATCTACATCTGCAAACATTTGAAGAGTATTTTCTTTCCTCTTTGATATGGCTTGTCTCTCAGGGTCCTGGTGAACCACATGCCAGCTGAGTTGAGCCCCCGACACAGAAGTGCACGAAAGTCAGTAAATAATCATACTTGGCACAACAGTTACTCCCAGCGAACTGTGCAAAGCGAGGAAGGCCACGATGCTCAGGGTCGTCAGCTCTTGCTAATGTTCTGCTCAATTGATCATAATTGATCGTGAAACATAATATAATGTGTGTGTTTACAATATGCATTGAGAATGGGTTCTGTGCTGTTACAATATGCATTGAGATTGGATTGAATGCTGTTATAATATGCATTGAGACTGGATTGTATGCTGTAACAATATGCATTGAGATTGGATTGTGTGCTACAACATGAATTGAGATTGAATTGTGTGCGGTTACAACGTGACTTGAGATTGTATTGTGTGCTGTTGTAATATGCAATAGAGAAAGGAGATTGATGAAGGCAGGGTGGTAGATATGGACTTTAGTAAGGCAATTGATAAGGTTCTGCATGGTAGGTGGTCCAGAAGTTTAATCCACATGGGATCCAAGATGAGTTGGCTAATTGGATCCAAAATTGGCCTTATGATAGAAGGCAGAGGATAGTGGTGGAAGGATGTTTTCGGGTTGGAAGTGTGTGATCAGTGTTCGACCTTTACTACATGTGATATATATTATTGATCTGGATATAAATAAAGGTATAATCAGTAAGTTTGCAAATTGCACAAGAACGGTTGTCTAAGCATGCAGCAGGATATTCATCAGCTTAAAATTTGAACAATGTTTTGCAGATGAAATGTAATTACATTAAATTAATTTAAATTCATTTTAAATAATTTTTAAAGGTGATGAAGGTGATGCATGCTGCAAAGGTATAAAGAGATAAGGCATACAGTAATTGCCAGGGCACTATGGGATGTTGATGAACAGTAAAATTATGGGATCCATGTCCATATTTCCATGAAAGTGGCAATAGACGAGGATAGTTGAAGATGGCATAGGCCTTCCCTACCTTCATAGGTCAGGCACAATATATAGGAGTTGGGATATTATGTAGCAACTTTAAAAACCACTGGTCAGGTTGCACTTGGAGCATTGTGTACAGTTCTGGTCACCACATACTAGGAAGGATATGGTTTATCTGAAGAGAATGCAGAGGAGATTCACAACAATATTGTTTGGATTGAAGGAATTTAGTTAGGGGTAAAGATCAGATAGAGTGGTCATTTTTTTTCTGGAACGACGGAGGCTGCGGGGTGACTGATATAAGTATAGAACATTATGAGAGCCAGTCAGAATATTTTTTCCTCAGGTATTGAAAACAAAAGAGCAGAGGCTTATTGTGTAAGGACATTTTAAAGAGGAGTGCTTGTGAGTATCGACAGAGCAAGGGAGGACAGATGAATGCATGGCTAAAGAGCTGGTGCAGGAGGGTGGACTTCTGTTTTTTGTATCTTGGGTCCCTTCCAGGTCAGGAGTGGCCTGTACAAGTGGATGGGTTGCATCTGAACTGGAGGGGGGCCAATATACTCATGGGCAGATTTGCGAGTGCCTCTTGAGAGAGTTTAAACATGTGAAGCAGGGGGTTAGGCCTCACTGATGGCTCCAAGAAATGCATGACACAGGTAGAAAGAGTGGTACAAAAAACCATTTGGGAGAAACAAGGAACTGCAGATGCTGGTTTACAAATAAATTACACAAAGTGCTGGAGTAACTCAGCGAGTCAGGCAGCATCTCGACAGAACGTGAAATGTGACATTTCAAGTTGGATCCCTTCTTCAGACTGATTGATTACCATCGGGTGGCGCCACCGCAGTGGCTGCCTCGCCAGCAGCTGTTAGTCCTTTCACCCTTTTGTTATTTTTAATGTGTCTAAATTATGTTTTAATGTTTCTTAGTAGGTCTTATGTGAGGGGTAGTGGGGGGGAATAGGGGGAAACCATTTTACAGTCACTTAGCTGGACGAAGATGTGTCTTTTCTCCATCTCGCATCTTCGCCCCCCCCCAACGCGGCCTACCAACTGGATTGGCGCGGCCTTTTCTACCTGAGCTTCAGCAGCAGGCACAGTACTGAATTAACATCGCTTAGCGGGGCGATGCCTTGCCGGGGGTCGCCAGTGTTGGAGCTGTGGAGTGTTGGGCCTGCTGACTTTAACATCGTGGAGCTGTGGTCAGCGGAGCTTCTAGCCGCGGGTGCTGACTTTAACATCGCGGACGCCTGGGATCTTTTGCCGAGGCTCACCAGTGTTGGAGCTCTGTCCAGCTCAGCCTGTGGACTTTTAGCATCGGAAGCCGCCTTCTCCGGTAAGAAGCGGCTGATTCGGAAACTCCAAGCCGCTGAGTGTGTTCCGCTCCATTCCGACGCCGGAGTTTTGATCATCCCGGCGAGAGGGCCTGTACATCGGGCCGTTAGTAGTGGCGACTGCGGAGGGTTCAAAGGCCCCGACCACGGGTGAACAAAGAGGAAGATGTCCGAACTTTATTGCCTTCCATCACAGTGTGAAACGTTGATTCCGCTGTGGTGGATGTTTATGTTAAACTCTATTGTGTATTGTGTTTTTTTATTCGTTTGGCTGTATGGCAACTCAAATTTCACTGTACCAATTGGTGCAGGTGACAATAAATGTGTATTTGAACTTGAACTTGCTTTGCTTGATTGACATTTGGTTTGCTTGCCATTAGAGTCCAAGGCATTGTGTATAACAGTTAGGATGCCATACTGCAGCAAACACAAAACATTGTTCACACTTAGAGCATTTTGTACTGTTCTGGGTGCCATATCACAGGAAAGAGCTGGTAGCTATAGAGAGAGTGCAAAAGAGATTCACCAAGATGTCTCCTGGAATGGAAGGTTGCATTTATAAGGAGAGATTAGGTGGGCTGGGTTTCTTCTCACAGGAACGAATGCTGAGGGGTGACCTTGCAGAGGTTTATAGAATTATGACGGGAGAGTTTTGAAACAGAGTGAGTTTAGAAGGTATTCCTCCATCCCTGAGGCCAGTACAGATGTGACACAAATCACATCAGCAGCACCTGGCAATTACCAGCTACCGGGTTATCTCTTCCCTGCCATAAATTGTTGTGCAATTTACATACTAATTGCATCAAGAGCATTAAGTTTAGCATTATTTTCCCAACAAATTCTAATTTGAAACTCACTGCAGTTTCTGCCACTTCTGATTACTAAAAGAGACAACGTGTTCATTAAATCCATGAGAAATCAAATTAATCTCTGTGCAGGCTCATACACTTCACACTGTCTTGGGAAAGCGGTCAACATATTCAAGGACTATTCACACCCCGATCATTCTCTCTCTTCCTCTCTCCCAGTGGCCAGAAGATATAAAAGCTTAAAAGCATGTACCACAAGATGCAGGAGCAGCTTCTTCTACTAAGTTATCCCATTCTTGCATAGACCTCATATGCTAGGGATGAATTCCTGATCTCCCAATCTTCCTCATTAAGGATGTATTCTCAATCCCCCAATCTACCTAGTTGCAGCTTTTGCACTTTTTTTGTTATTTTCACCTACCCTGTAGCTGTAACACTACATTCAGCACTCTGGTTGTTTTCTATTTTGCACTACCTGATTGTACTGTACGGTATGATTTGCCTGGATAGCTTGTAAAACAAAGTCTCTCACAGTATATCAGTGCACGTGACAATAATAACAAACCAACATAAATATCAATACCAATTCAGAGTCATAGACTCGCAGAAATAGCAAAACATGTTGTTCTTTCGTTGCACTGCTGAAGTGTTGGAAAGGCAATGTCAAAAGATTAATAGGACCAGTAAATGTTGGTAACATGAGATTCATGTTATGTTTGACTGTGAAGCTATGTCAGTGGCAGATTGTTAGAATCTGCTGGAATGCAAAGTAATTTGGGGTCAATAGCACACAATGGATTTGAAACAATTCGTAACTCTCTGTTGAGGAAAACTAATTAAAACTCAATTAACTGTGTAGAGAAAGCTTTCTAAACTGGCTTTTATCACTCCCAAATTAAGCCTGTTCAAAGTAATCTGATTAACATAAATTGATAATCAAGTTTACATGAAATGTTAACTGTCCTTGCAACATCCTTTACCATCTGCATTGTGTTAGAGAAGTATTTTTAAAATTATAGCTGACAAGGAATGGGACAGTGGGAGGGCATATTGGTGGAAGCGTTCTCAATTCCCTGCACTTTCCACAATTTCCTGCCTAACAGAGTTAGATTTCATTTGTCTTGTCTGCACTTAACTGCATGAGGGATGAGAATATGCACTTTTTGGGATGAACACTACAGAATGATAGGAGTAAAAGCTTGCATTTATATGAGGTCTTGCTTGGTCCAAAGCACTTGCAAACAATGAGCAATTTTGGAAGTGCTGTAATAAAAGCACTCTATCCATTTTGTACATCGTAAGGTTCCATGAACGACATTGTGACAAATCTATTTCGGTAATTGATTGGGTGTTTAAATATTTTCTAGGACATTAGGGACAAATTATCTGCCAAGAAATTTGTTAAATCCACATAGAATCATGGGCTATACAACATGAGAATAAGCCCTTTTGCCCAACTTGCAATGGTGATGAATTTGTCATTCTGGGCTATTCTCATTTGTCTGCATTAGGACCATATTCATCTCAATCCTTTCTATCCATATATCTGTTCAAATGTCTTTTAAAAATTGTAATTGTATCCAGTTCTATAGCTTTCTCTGGCAACTCATTCCAGGTACAAACTATCCTCCGAGTTTAAAGATTGTCACCAAAGTCCCTCTTAAATTTCTCCCTCTCATCTTATCCTGTGTCCTCTAATTTGAAATCATTTATTCTGGGGAAAAGAGAGTGAGCATTTACTTTATTCATGTTCCACGTCATTTTGTACACCAATGAAGTCACCCCTCAGCCTCCTATTCTCCGGAGAAAAATGTTGCAGCTTATCCAGCCTCTCCCTATAACTCAAGCCCACAGGTACAGGTAACGGCCCTGGTGAATCTTTTCTGCACCATTTGCAACTTAACGACATTCTTCCACCGGATGGCGCCAGCAATAGCTGCCTTGCCAACAGTCTGTCTGTCCTTTCCTTCTATGTGTTTTAATTGTATGTGTTAAATGTATGTTTTTAGTGTGCTTTAGCTTGTTTTATGTGGGGGGTGGGGGGGAAGGGGGCGGTTGGGGGAAACTTTTTCTAACCTCTTACCTCGACGGATATGTGATTTTTTCCGCATTGTATCTCAGTCCGCACTGCGGCCAAACATCGAGGAGTTGATGGCCTTTGCTGGAGACTGATTTTGAGAGCTTACCATCGTAGAGCTTGTGATTCCTTTGCCAGGGGTCGAACTCGGAGCTCCAACCTTGGGTGTTTGCAGTCTTAACATCACGGAGTCGCTGGTCAGAGACCGACTTCGGGAATCCAAGCCGTAGGAGTTTTGATTGCCCCAACGCGGGAGTTTCGATTGCCCTGACGCAGGAGTTTTGATCACCCCGACACGGGAGCTTCGACCACCGGCTGCAGGAGCTTCAAACTCCCCGACGGATGGTTCGACTGCCATGACCGCAGGAGAATAAAGAGGAAGAAGATTGGACTCTTTTCCCTTCCATCACAGTGAGGAATGTGGGGAATCTGCTGTGGTGGATGTTTATGTTCACTTTTTATGTAGTTGTGTGTCTCGTTGCTTTTGTTTTTGTTTGGCTGTATGGCAATTCGCATATCACTGTACCTTAATTGGTACATGTGACACTAAAACATCTTTGTAACCTTTGAAACCTTTTTCTGAAAGCTGACTTCAACTGCAAACAGTAATCCAAGTGTGGTCTCACTGTTAATCCTGGCTAAATTGGAGAGGCTGGGACTTCAAAATGGGGTAAAAGCTTCAGGGCTGCTGGGAGATTTGGTCAATTTGGAATTGCTCTCTGCAGAGCTGGGACAAGCTGCGAAGTAGTGCCAGTGTGTGTAGAGCCTCGATACAATTTGCAAGAAAAGAATAAGAACATCTGCAGATCCTGTCAATTAGGTGCAAAATGCATGGAATGGATTGAATGGCTGCAAACCAGACATACACCTTGTAAATAATTGTAAATAATGTTGCAGATTTCAACTTTGCCGAGTGTTGATTGGATGAGGTGTTGAGCCTTGCCTGGGTTTCTGGCAGATCAGGGTAAATGTTTATAAGTTGGCTTCCTTGAGAAGTCCGGTTTGAATACAATGTATTGAGCTGCTGTATTATTGGGTTAGGGAAATGTCTGTTATGTATGGGGTTAATCGATATCTGTAATTGGATTATTAAGAGACCACCCCCATGTGGTTCGGCCCCTCGAGGTCCCGGGACATAAAAAAGTCCGCTACCACGAGGTCCAGCGTCGATCTTCTGGGAGAGCGCTTGGAACTGCGTGAACTTCTGGAGTGTCTCTGTTTGAGCGAGGCCTAGAGGGCTTGAACAGGCAGATACGAGGATTGAACCCACGGTGGGATAGGTACAGTAGTTGAACTGTAATGCGCTTTTGTTAAAATAAAATGTAGTCGTTTCAAGTGCTTGATCCAGTGTTTTTACTGAAACTAGACTGGGGGGAGCTTAGATACGAACAATTTACATCACCAATGACTTGTACAACTGTGTCATGATGTCCCAAATTTTGTGCTCAATACCCTTCCCATTCTGTCCACCTGAACTGCCATATTCGGGGAACCATTCACATGCATTCACTTTATCCATGCCCCTCATGATGTTGTACATTTCAATGCAGAACCATGCATCTCTCTGTTCCACAGCACTCTCCGGGACTCTATCGTAACTGTGCAAATATTTCCCTGGTTTTACATGTCAAAGTGCAAAACTTGTCAGAAGTAAATTGATTTGCTGATCACTGGTCCACCTTCCCAATTGAGTTAGGGTGGCACAGTATCACAGCAGTAGAGTTGCTGCCTTACAGCGCCAGAGACCTGGGTTCAATCTTGACTACGGTTGCTGTCTATACGGAGTTTGTACATTCTCCCTGTGACTGCATGGGTTATCTCTGGGTGCTCTGGTTTTCTCCTATACTCCAAATACGTACAGGTTTGTTGAGTAATTTGCTTCGGTAAAGATTTTAAATTGTCCCTAGTGTGTAGAATAGTGCTAGTGTACAGGGTGATCGCTGGTTGGCGCGGACGCAGTGGGCCGAAGGGCCTGCTTCCGCGCTGTATCTCTAAAACTAAAACTAAATCTAAAACTAATGGCTCTCCTCAAGACTTTAAAGTAATCTTACACTGGGCTGAGAGCTGTTATACCAAACCAGCCACATGCAGGAAGTACCCGGCTGCTGCATCATCATGGATCTTGCTCTCCAAGTAGGTCTTGTGACACCTCCTCCTGACTCAGAGCCTGACCACATTTCCTGACCCATGGCCATTCCATGCAATCAATGAAAACGGCTGTGACCTATGAATGTTGATGTCGACGGAAATCCTCTTTCCAGAAAATTCCATCTTCCAAATATCAGCAGATTAATTTGCACCAACATAATTTGAGTTGTGTTCTGCAATGTTGGCATGCAACTACAACAAGCAATTGTGAATTGGTCAGTCACGATAAACTGGGTAAATGTAAATGTGCCTTCAGAAACATAAAAGGGAAAATGTTAGCAAAGGTAAATGGGGCCCTTTACAAAGTGAAACAGGAGAGAATAAAATAGTAGCAGAGAAATATTTATTGCCCTACCACACAGCTCTTGTAGCCCAGGTGCTGTCTGTTGGAGTTTGCACTTTCCCCCTATGACCATATGGGTTTCTCTGGTTTTCCCCCCATGTCCCAAATATATGTGGTTTCTAGGTTAATTACCACTGTAAATTACTGCTTGTGTATACCTCCGGCCTGACGATAGCAACAAAGAGGGGACATGGCAAGGATAGTGGGGAATCTTGATGATAGATGTTATCTACTTGAGGTAGTATCTCATACAGATGCTTTTGATGGTGAGGAGGGCTGTACCCATGATGGTACTAGATTCACTCGATTCATTCTGTCACTCTCTAACGTTATGAAGCCTCTTGAAACTAAAATGCAGAGGAACTTCATCTTGTACAGGGTGATGAATTCCCTATGCTGGAGTGTTATGGAGGATGGATTATTTGGGGAATTTAAAAAGAAAGTATATACATTTTTTGAAAGATCAGGAAATTGAGAACCATTGGGAACTGGCAGAAGGGAAGACTGGGGCAGATCAACCACATTCACATGGAACGGTGGGGCAGGTTGAGGGGCCGAGTGGCCTACTCCTGTTTTCTGATGTTCTGCTAATTGATTGAGTGTGGGGTGGAATTGAGCCCTCTTACAGGTGCAGTCCCTTCAGATGCAGACACCTACACTGATGGGTAAGGTGGTGCAAAGGTGCAGTGAAGCCATACCTGGGAGATGTCAGATGCCCTCTGTGCAACTGGTTCCTAGGACTCAGCAGCCACAACACCTCTCAGGCCCAGTGTTGCGGAGAGGTCCTCTGGTCTGGACAGCACCAGCAAGTTCCTGGTGATCTTTGCCTCCAATAGGGTACTATTGTGAGAGGAGGTTGAGTGGAAGTCACACCGTGGCTTTCAGCAATTGTGTGGGAAAGTCACAGAGTGTGGAAGTAACAGAAGAAGTGGAGAGTACTGCAGAGCCAGTATGTGAATTTGTGAGCTGATGCATTGATAGAGTCAGTTTTGTGTTTGAAACATAGAACAGACAACAGTTCGACACAGCCCATTCATGGACAGAAAGATATATTTATGAAAAATATGAGAAATTTGGGAGAGGTTCACAGGGCAAGAGACAAGGTATAGCACAGAGGGAAATGTAAGATAACAAGGTGGAGGGAAACACCCACACCAACGTGCATCCACACATGCATCCACACATGCAACCACACCCACAGACACATGCAAGCACACTTAAAGCTATGCCCCCTTGTCTTTGACATTGCCATCCTAGGAAAATAGTTTGGACTGTCTACCGTATCACGGCCCCTCAAATTTTTATGTACTGCTTTCAGGTTTCTCCTCAACCTCCGGCGTTCGCAAGAATTCAATGCAATCTCTCCTCTAGCCAATACCACACAATCCAGGCCGCATACTGATAACCATGTGATCATCTCCATCCTTCCCCTTGCATCCCCCCTCTCTCCATCCCTCCCCCACCTGTTGTACTAGCTTCAAAGTCGTCTTGTTGAGTCTCATTGTCTGTAACTCGTTTTCCCCTAGCTCACAGCTGACAATGGTCTCTTTCCTTTATCATTGTTACTTTATTGCATGTCTTTCATTCATTTGTTCTATATCTCTCTATATCACTGTCTATATCTCTCATTTCCCTTTCCCCTGACTGTCAGTCTGAAGAAGGGTCTCGACCCAAAACATCACCTATTCCTTTTCTCTAGAGATGCTGTCTGACCAGTTGAGTTACTCCAGCTTTTAATGTCTGTCTTGAGTTCATGACATTTTGTTTTCAGTACTATGGGGAATAATATTGCTGACAGTCGTGTTAATGACAATCTCTGCCCGCTTCACCTGTTGGGAGCTCAGGAGCATCTTTATGGCCCCCTTGCCAACAATACTTCCCTCCCACAGTAAATGTGATCGACCAACCTCCTGATGTCCCTACAGTAAACCTGGATATACACTCCCTGCCCTCGTAACTCTGAATCCTGGTGAAGCAGACAGCAGTCTTGAGCTATGTGGGGATAAGAAGACGTGGGTGGTGACGTCGTAGTCTATTGGCGATAAATGTGAGATATTTAACTAGAGCTTCCTGCAAATGCTTGCTGTTTCTGAAATAGTGTGGCATAAATAAGGGACCCAAAAGCTCCAGTTATAAATGGCTGTTCGATATCAAAGACTATCTAATGTTTTATAAAGCTACTTTAGGGTGTCGTGTAATAATGGTTTAATGGTTAGAAAAGTAGGATGAATTTCTAGCGCCAGGCCTGGTTTTATATTTCAGCTGAGAGGCAGCAGCACTGCCAACACAGCATTCCCTCAGTACTGCCCTGGCAGACAATGAGATATGAAACCTTGCCATTCGGATGTTTGGTGGCAACCAGTTGTGTCCTGGTTGAGGTAAAGCAGCAGGAAGCTGGGAGCTGAGACCATTGTAGTCTCACTTTTGATGTGCATCTGACGAATTTGCTCATGATGAGGGATTGAAAGTACTCTGCAGTTTTACTTCTGTTCAGCAGCAGAAAGCACTCCCATATCACTGTAAGCGTTGCCTGGTTATTGAACTGCTGAAAGGCCTGCAGGCACCAAAGCAGCCAGCTCAGGCAGGAGGAGGCAATCAAAGAAAAAAAAACAATTTGCTGAAAGTGATAATTGCTTAGAATAATTTACCAAGTGAATTAATATAATTTAAAAGAGAAAGCACATTTCTCTGGTTATTCAAAATGCAATTAGGTGAATGGATGGGAAACACAATAATTGGAAGGTATTAGCGTTCTTAAGTGTGTTATCCTCAACGCTCACATTTTATGTTCTGTCTCTACAGACACTACTGGATTCAAACTAATCACTAGGGACCTACCAGGATACTTCCTTCCAAAAATGACATTCAAAGATGTGTTGAGCAGAGGAATCCATGCTATTGCTTTTTAGTACCAGTCATGACTATACTAATGGTCTAGTTTACAGCACGGAAACATGCCCTTCGACCACCGAGGCCACATCGACCATTGATCACCCACACATTAGTTCCATCTTATCCTCCTTTCGTATCCTACACACTAGGTACAATTTACAGAGGGCCAATTAACCTTCAAATCTGCACGTCTTTGGAATGTAGGAGAAAACCGGAGCATCCAGAGAAAACCCATGCGGTCACAGGGAGAATGTACAAGCTCCACACGGACAGCACCCATAGCCAGGATCAAACCCGGGTATCTGGTGCTGTAAGGCAGCAGCTCAACTGCTGCTCCACTGTGCCGCCCTTTTTGGTCTCCGCTAAACTGCACTTATCAATGACTGAGCTTATCCAAATCATTTATCTATCCCTAATCAGTCATCAGCCCTGTATTTGGTGACTTTGATGCGTTCCCAGTCCAACAAGACCTTAAAATGTTCAGCCTTGATTTCAGATGTCCCTATTTCTGGGACCTATTTCAAGATAGCCTTTGTGCAGCCGCATTTTTTATGGGTGCACTACTCACGATCTCAACCTTGCAGACTCCAGAGTCTCGAGTTTCTTGAAGTCTCTACCGATCTTTCAGTTCTTTGGAAATGCTCCTTTAAATCTACCTCAGTCCTCACATGAGGTTGTTAGGTGTCACCCGTTGTCAGAGGGCAATCTTGTCAAGTCCCTCTGGATGTGTTAAGTATATTAATGCAGGGATCCCTGGTCGGCGTGGACTCGTTGGGCCGAAGGACCCGTTTCTGCGCTGTATCTCTAAACTAAACTAAATGAAATACTGAGATATGGAACATGTTCTCCAGTTTCCTAGCATCCTGTTGACTTCTATCTGCAGCCAATGTAAACTGTGCCATATATGATCTTTACCTTCCAAGGGTAAAATAAAAGTCTTTATGCCATCTCTCGTCAGATAAAGTGAGTTGGTATGCACTCAAGCACATTAGTCAGTCCAAAGATGTGCTCCGGTTCCCTGAGATACCATGTAGGCGATGCTGTGGGCATACAAGGATGGATTAGGGTTGATGGTTAATAGTGGTCTGAGGATTGATGGTGAAACTAAGATGGTAGTAATGGTAGTTTGTCTCTACATCAGTTCTCTGTTTGGTTCCAGAATGCTACAGACACACCACTTTCCTTTGTAAGTGGTGTGGCAGCGGCTTTGTAGCTTATATATTTATGAAATAAATTTATGTTGCTTTTTAAGTCAGCAGCAAATCAATTCTCATAAAACACTTATGCCATTGGTCTCCATTTACAATTCCCTCATGTATTCAAGGTTAGGTTTCTCTTTTCCAAGACTCTGCAGTATATTCTCCATAATTTCCATAACTTCCAATGAGATGCCAACACCAAATCCATTTCTGTCCCCTCCCCTCTCAGTATTCTGAAGAGGTTAATTTCACTCTTCCATCTCCACCACCCACTCCCCTTCTCACGGAATTTTTCCATGCATCCACAGGAGATACAACACTTGGCCTTTCATCTTCCCATCATCCGAGCCCAAACAGTTCTTCCGGGTGAAGAGACGATGCTCTTCTATTTCTTCCAGTGTAATGCAATGCATTCAGTGCTCATAATGATGCACTCTTCCTACAAAGAAGGCATCAAATGCCGATTCAGCAACCAATTTGCAGAACAACAGAGTTTTGACCCCAAGGATGCCCCTGACCGTCCAGTTTCTTGCGATTTTAATTATACATCTCCCTCTCACTCTGCCTTTTGCTCTCTTACACTGTTCTCAGGAAGCCCAATAAAAGAAGAAGGGTCTCGACCCGAAACGTTACTCATTCCTTCTCTCCATGGATGCTGCCTGTCCCGCTGAGTTACTCCAGCTTTTTAAGTCTATAAGATTAAAAAATATCACCTCATCAGCTGATGCGCAAGAAAGCCTGCCGGGCAATGGTGAGTTCAACAGCTTCAGATAATCAGCCTTCCATCTTGTATCTAACATGTACAGTGTTGCTTTTCATTCCCTCTTTCCACTTCTACTATTTTAAATTCCATTAATCTCCTCTAATTTACACTCTCACAGATAAGTGTAGCCACCCTCTCTCAGCCCGCTGCACCATCAAGTAGCATTCAGTCTCTTGCTAAAAGGTTTGTAAAATACATTCTTGTGCCCTCTGTGCCCTTCCCCCTTCACTTCAACTTAAACCTAATTTCACTGCCATCTTTTCCCACTTTTGACAGTAGCTCTTCAACTTGATAAGCTAACCCTGTTTCGCTCTGCATAGATGCTACCTGACATATTGAGTATTTCCAACATTCTCTTTGTTTATTTGTAGCATCTGCAATATTGCTTTTTAGATTTCTTATTTTAATCACTTTGATTTTCTGTTGGCCACTGAATCCATATGACCCACTGAATCCATGCCAACCAACAAGCATCATTTTTATACTAATCCATCTGATTTTCCCCACATTCCAAAGAACTCTTGCACACTAGGGCTAAGATAAAGTATCAAGTAACTTCCAATCTGTACATCTTTGGATGCAGGAGGAAACTGGAGCACTTGGAGAAAACCTACACGGTCAAAGAGAGAACATGCAAACCCCACACATGTGGATTTCTGTCATCTATCTGCATTAACGTGGTATGTCCATCCTTTCCTCGTGGAGGAAATGTGTCCACTCTTCTATCAGAAATGGTCCTATCACTCATTTGGCATTCACCAGCTTACTGTCGACTCAGTGAAAGGACCATATCCTTTTATAACCACAGGAATTATCCTCCCTCCCAATGATAACATTTAAACATTTAATTATTTTTCAGCACTCCTCTACCGCAGCTATCTAAAGTGCTTCCAAATGGCTCTCCCTGTGTAATATATATCTCTTGCCCTGGTTCATTCCCAGAACTAGTTTAGGACAGAAACAAGCAGATCAAGGAAATGTACATGTTCTATGTCCTCCATCTTTATATGGGTATTGTCCCTTTTGTAATTAAGATAATAGAATCCTGTAAAATTGCTCCTTTATCTCCCTCTCACTGCCAGCACTGTAATAGCTCCTCCTTTGTGCTTTAATTTCACAAATAAATTCTGTCTTTGAACATTGAAGTACATTTTATCTTTCTGGTGTTGCAGCAGTATTTTTGATCTATTACTGCTCTCCCTATTTATTGCAGTCAAGAATATTAAGTGCCTTTTTCCCCTCTTGTAGGAATGAGAGTTCTGTCACTGCCACTGCAGTATATCATAATCTCCTGTGCCTGATTGTTGATGCAATTTTTTAGTTTAGTTTAGTTTAGTGTGCAGATACAGTGTGGAAATATCCCACCGAATCCGTGCCAATCAACGATCCATACATTAATTCTATGTTATCCCAGTTTTGCATCTTACACGCAAGGGGCAATTTACAGAAGTCAATTAACCTACCAATCTGCACGTCTTTGGAATGTGGGAGGAAACCGAAGCACCTGGAGGAAGCCCATGTGGTTACAGATAGAACACACAAATCCGTACAGACACTACCCTTGGTTAGCATCAAACCTGGCGTTGTAGGACAGTAACTACCATTATGCTACTGTGCCGCCCCGCCAATTTGCCAAGCTTTCTTGCTGAACTCTAAGTGTTCCACACTTCCCCTCTATACCTTTTCCATCCACCTTCAATTTCCCCTCTCTGATCTCTCCTCACGCTGATTATTGTTTATTGTAATGTTTACTCTGCCATTACCTTGCACATCATGTCCCTCTTTCAAATTGTATCTCTGTCTTCCCCCTGCCACCACAACCGAATACTTTAAACTTCCCTTACGGACCTGGTTATTCGCTTTGAAAAAATGTGTGTACTAGCTCTCATGAGGTGTAATGCATTCATCATCTGACCATTCCCATTCCCCTTCCTATTCCCATAATGCACCCTCATGTCCTGTGTTTTCCCCAGCCAGATGTGCCTGATTATTGAATGTCCTGTGAGCACTGTTTCTCAACCTTATTACACCACTACTGTGCACTCTGTTGGGCCATAGGGCTGTGGATGTGCTCCACACTGTTCCATCCCCGACTTCTCTCACAATCACACACTGAAGAGGGATATTTGAATGGCTGGAGCTCTGGAGCATTCCTGCCCTGCCTGCATCTTCCTAGCCATCTGCAGCAGAGAAAGCCCTTCACTGGCAAAAAAATGCTCAAAAAACAAATCTCCCATATCCCCTGCAGTAACCCAAGCCACGACTTAACTTCAGAAACATCAGATTCTGGAACCACCCTGCATCTCATCCATCTCAACCCTGCCAAGCCAATACAGACTTTACACGACCATGCTTTCTCCACAGACTTTGATTTATGTCCTATCATGGTCTAGTTTACATGTGTGTGTAATCCTAGCAGAAAATTCTCTGATGTGTCTTCTTGACTTAGCCCTTGCCCAACACAATCATAAGCTGTGTTGACCAGCATGACAAAAAGCTTGAAATAAAAGTGAAGCCATGTCAAATATGAAACAGGCTCTTTTTTGAATGAAAGATTTGTACAACATGTTTCCCCAGTGCTCTCGATGTCAATGCGTTAGGGAATACATGGCGATTATCATGTGTAAAATATAGCTCAGGCCAGTAATTTGCACCATTTATAACCTAACCATGGTTTCAGAGTTCAAGCATGTACCCGACACCACTGTGGGTGCTTCATCGACTGGAGGCTTGTCATGTGTGCCTCAGGGATCGGTGCTGGGCCCATTGTTGTTTGGTGCTTTATATTAACAATTTAGATGAGAATGTAAGCTTGTAGATGACACTATTGGATTGTCGATAGTGAAGTTGGTTATCAAAACCTAGATCTAGGACCTAGGATTACAGGTACATAGTTCCCTCAAAGTAGCATAACAGGTAGATAGGTTGGTAAAGAAGGCTTTTGGTACATAGGCCTTCATCAGTCAGTGTGTTAAGTATAGTTATGTTATGTTACAGTTGTACAAGATGTTGGTGGGTAGGGGAGTCAAATGAGAGGCCGTAGGTTTAAGTTGAAGTGGCAGAGATTTTATAGGGACTTGACAAATGACACAAGATGACGCAGCGGTAGAGTTGCTGCCTTACAGTGCCAGAGACCCTGGTTCGATCCTGACTATGGGTGCTGTCTGTACAGAGTTCGCACATTCTCCCCGTGACCGCGTGGGTTTCCCCCTGGGTGCTCCAGTGTCCTCCAACACTCCAGGGATGCGCAGGTTTGTAGGCTAATTGGCTTCGGTAAAGATTGTAAATTGTCCCTAGTGTATACGATAGAACCAGTATACGGAGTGATCGCTGGTCAGCTTGGGCATGGTGGGCCGAAGGGCCTGTTTCCACGCTGTATCTCTAAAACTAAAAACTTGAGAAGTAACTTGATGCCCAATTTCAGTCGAAGTGGGGCGGGTTGAAGAGCAACTTGTTCTTCTGAGACAGGTCACTATAATAATATGCTAACGAGGTATTTATCTCAGGTTTCAGAGGCCATTCTGATTGCAGGACCAAGGGCAGGCACTTCCTGGGCTTGAGCAGCTGAGGAGAGGAGAGACCTGGATTTAGCAGCTAGGTGTTACTAGCCCAGATATGTTTCCTCCCAAACACATCCTCAATTTAGGTCATAAACTGTCTTATCCAGTTATAAAGTAATAAAGTCGCACAGCATGGAAACAGTCCCTACAGCCCAACAGGTCCATGTTAGGGTCCTTGGATGGCGTCGAGGGGGGAGGTAACGGGACAGGTGTTGCATCTCCTGCGGTTGCAGGAGAAAGTACCTGGGGAGGGGTTGGTTTGGGTGTGAAGGGACGAGTTGACCAGGGAGTTACGGAGGGAACAGTCTCTGCGGAAAGCAGAAAGCGGTGGAGATGGGAAGATATGGCTAGTAGTGGGATCCTGTTGGAGGTGGCGGAAATGTTGGAGGATTATATGCTGTATGCGACGGCTGGTGGGGTGGAAAGTGAGGACAAGGAGGACTCTGTCCTTGTTATAAATGGGGGGAGGGGGAGTAAGAGCGGAGCTGCGGGATATCGAGGAGACCCTAAGCTCATCTCATTTACCTGTATTTGGCCCATATTCCTCTTAAGGTTTCTTATCAATGTACCTGCTTAAGCATCTTTTAAATGCTGCTATAGTACCTTACTTGTTCCAAGTACCTACCACCCTCTGAGTGAAATAATTGACCCTCAGGTTCATATTAATTCTTGCCCCTCTGTTTTTTTATTCCCCTATCGTGGATAACTGTCTGTGTGCATTCCCCTCATGATCTTATACTCTATAAGATCACTTCTCATCCTTCTGCGCTCCAAGCAATACATTCCTAGCCTGTCCAACCTCTTCTCCCTGTAGCTCAGGCCCTCAAGCTCTGTCAGCATCCTCATAAATCCTCTCTGCACTCTTTCCAGTTTAACAACATCCTTAATATAGCAGGGTGAACAAAACTGAACACACTAAACCCAAATGTGGTCTCGCCAACATCTTGTACAACTGTAACATAACATCTCTATCCCCTACTCCCAATTTCTCCCTCTATCCCCTACTCCCAATTCCTCTGTCTACGCCACATCTGCGCCCAGGATGAGGTGTTCCATACCAGGGCATCGGAGATCTCCTCATTCTTTAGATAATGGGGGCTCCCTCATTCGTTATAGATGAAGCTCTCACTAGGGTCTCCTCGATATCCCACAGCTCCGCTCTTACTCCCCCTCCCCCATTCACAATAAGGACAGAGTCCTCCTTGTCCTCACTTTTCACCTCATCAGCCGTCGCATAGAGCATATAATCCTCCAACATTTTTGCCACCTCCAACAGGATCCCACTGCTGGCCACTTCTTCCCATCTCCACTGCTTTCTGCTTTCCGCAGAAACTGTTCCCTCCGTAACTCCCTGGTCAACTCGTCCCTTCACACCCAAACCAACCCCTCCCCAGGTACTTTCTCCTGCAACCGCAGGAGATGCAACACCTGTCCCTTTACCTCCCCCCTCGACGCCATCCAAGGACCCTAACAGTCTTTCCAGGTGAGTCAGAGGTTCACTTTCACTTCCTCCAACCTCATCTACTGTATCCGCAATTCCAAGTGTCAACTTCTCCACATCGGCGAGACCTAGCTCAGGCTCGGCGATCATTTCGCTGAACACCTCCACTCACTCCTTCTTAACCTATCTGATCTCCAAGTGGCCCAGCACTTCAACTCCCCCTCCCATTCCCAATCTGTCCTTTCTGTCCCGGGCCTCTTCCATGGTCAGAGTGAGGCCCAGCGCAAATTGGAGGAACAGCACCTCATATTTTGCTTGAAGGTAGATAAAAATGCTGGAGAAACTCAGTGGGTGAGGCAGCATCCATGGAGCGAAGGAATATTTTGCTTGGGTAGTTTACACCCCAGCAGTATGAACATTGACTTCTCTAACTTCAGGAAGCCCTTGCGTTCTCTCTCCATCCCCTTCCCCTTCCCAGTTCTCCTACTAGTCTTACTGTCTCCGTATCAAAGATACATTCTATCTTTGTTCCACCCCCTCCCCTGACATCAGTCTGAAGAAGGGTCTCGACCCGAAACGTCGCCCATTCCTTTTCTCCAGAGATGCTGCCTCACCCGCTGAGTTACTCCAGTATTTTGTGTCTACATAACTTCTGTACTCAATACCCTGACTGATGGCCAATGTACCAAAAGCCTGATTAGGGATAGTCTTCCCTGTGTGTCACCAGAATGCACACCCATTTCTCCATTTCCCCTTTCCCCCATCCCCGTTCACCTATATCCCTTCTACTGGCTTCACATTTCACAAATGTTCTTTCCTTATCTCACATTCTTTATCTTTTCATCTATGGTCTTCACACAACCATCTGCCACTCAAACCCCCTCCCCATCATCTATATCCTCTTATCATTTGCCAAACTTTGTCCAGCCCCCACCTCTCTTCCAGTCTGTTGTCCAGCCCCCACCTCTCTTCCAGTACCATTGAACCATTGAATATCTAATTTCTCACCACAAATATCAATACATAATCCTCCCAAAAGGATTTGTACAAAGCACTCCTTCTGATGTTATGTATAACCTTGTGCAGCAACATGAGAAATGTGCCCTGTTTTTGTGTAATGTCTCCTGATGTGGACAAACAGGAGACAACAGTATTCTTCACCTTGCGAATGCAATCATGGTGGCCTGAACGGGAACTCAAGTCTGTGGTGGGCAAGCCTGCACTGAATGGAAATTTATACATAATGAAGATGCTCTGCCACCAAAGAAATGTTATAAAACGTCGTCACTAGAACAGCATAGGTAATGGAACAGCAACACTAGAGAAAACTGTGGAAAAAATATCCAGTTAATGTCATTTGAAATGAATGTAGGTCAGTATATCCAGAGAATTCTCTTGCTCTTTTATAACTAGTGACCTGGGTTCTTTTACATCCATCCTGCGGACAAACAGAGCCTTGATTTAGCATTGCACTAATCCCTTGGTATTGCTTGGAGCGCCTGTTTGGATTGTCTGCCGGAATCCACAGCCAGGAGGTGCAGCCGCCTAATATCAGCAAAGGCCGTGTGGGAATCCACTCTAAGCAGAGCAGTGCTGATGCTGCCACTCGCCTGTTGCTCGCAGTGCTGTCTTTGTTTGACCTCATTAGCTGATTGTTGCAGAATACTTCAAAATGTATCCCACTTTCTTGTCTGGATGACAAATGGCTTTTGCTGGAGTGGAAAGAGAGCACAGTAAAGATTTGTTCTAAGCAATGTTTTTGTGGGTCTGCTCAGTGATCCAGTTTGTCTGCTTTCCGATTTATGGAGTAAGACGATGAAGATCAAAAGTGGGGCTGAACTGAAGTATGCACTGGCAACAGTTGTAGTCAATCAGAATACAAATAAGCTGGACCTTCTCTCCCACATGTAACACACAATCACACCAGTGATAACTTTGCTTAATTGTTGAAGCATCTCAAATACTCGAGCCTTAATGCAAGTGGCAAATTTTATTCAGTAACTCACTGTGTTCTCCTCTTTAGCTGCATTGTTGGAGGGTCTTTCCTCAGGGAACAGTGACCCATTAAGCAGGAAGCTGTGTCCAGCGACTCTATCTGAAGAGACTGATTCTTGTCTCAATATCACTCGAGTGCATAATAAATAGCATGTGCTGAATGCCACATAACAAAATGTTATCACATAGTGTTACCAATAAACAGTATGACATCTTGATTAACGCTGTCAGTCCAAACGGAATGTGCAATATTTATCTATCTGGTATTGTTAATCCTGGCGAAATTGGAGCAGCCATGGCATTAAACTTGAGTAAGGGCATATGTGCTGCTAGGCCATTTTGGACAAGTTAAACGTGCCTCTGCAGAACTGTGACAAGCTGCTGAATGGTGCCAGCATGTCTGTGGCCCAGATATGTGCTGCAGAGAAAGAATGGGACATCTGCAGAAGTCTTACAATGAAGTGTGAAATGCATATAGCTAATTGGATCAATGCAAACCAGGTATACATATTATAAATAATGTTGCGAAGCCTTACTTTGTTAGTTGTTGATTGGTTGAAATGTTAATCCTTGACTGGGTTGTCTGAATCCCAAGGCACATGTTGCATTATTCATCTATGTTAGCTTCCTTCTCGAAGCCTTGCCAGATACAATGTATTAGTTACTATGTTATTGGGTTGGGGAACTGTCAATCATGTTCTGTTGTTACCAATATGTGTTATTGGACTGTACAGAGATCACCTCCATGTAGTTCGGCCCCTCAAGGTTTGGGGACCTATAAATGGCAGCCCCCATGAGGTCCTTTGTTGATCTTCTGGAAGAGCACTTGGGACTGCGTGACCTTTAGGAGTGTCTCTGCTTGCACGAGGCTAGATAGAAAAGGTGCGTTCCGAAAATTGGGGGAGGACTCTCGTAAAGGCACCGGGCTCGGTGGCTAGAGTATAGATTGGCTGGGAATACTCTAGTCCATTCGAGATTTCATTGTTCGAGTGAATTTGAATTTGAACCCGCGTACGTTGAGTGGTACGCACCAAAGCTAATTGGTCCGATCAGAGCAAACTTAAATTTGTAGAATTAAAGTACCTAAATACAGAATTACATATTGAAGTTCTGACCTGTATGGCAGAATTCGAATTCTGTGTATATAGAACTTCGAAGTTTGTATAGTGTGTTTGAGATCGATTCCGAATAGCGGCTGATTAACCGTGAGTAGTAACCCTCTGATCGATTATTGATTAGTACCTGATAGCGAAAAGTAACTGAGAGAAGGGAACCTGATTTTTTTGGTGAAAGGTAACCGGATGGGAAAAAGTACCCAGGTGAGGAAAAGTATCTGAAGGGGAAAAGTAGTCAATTAAGAAGTAGTACCCCTCAGCAAAGAGTACCCTAGGAAGGGGAAAATCTTCGGTATCAGAGGGATAGGTTCACTGGTTGATAACAGTGCGACGTGGAATTGAAATCAAGTGTTTGTGAATTGTGCGCTAGCGTGTTGTGACTATAGTGTATTGTAAATTTCTAGTGTATAACTTTTTCGGATCCGAACTGTATAAATATTTTGTTGCGTGTAAAACATATTGGGAGCGTGTTAAGATCGCAAACCGCTACTTGTACTGACTGTGTGTGCTTAAGGATTTTGGGTGTTGGATAATTGGTGTAAAAGTGTGTTTAAATTGGATATATGGGATTTGTTTAAATCAGCATTGTTAAAGGTCTGTCTCACTGTGCGAGTTGACCCATGAGTGACCCCGAGTGAAAGACTCGTGGTTGCGTACGAGACTACAAGTTTATGATCCAGAGTTTAACCGAGTTCCCACGGGTATGTTTAAGTTTCCCGTTTACTTCTCATTTTGCGATGTTCCAAGTTCGTCTCCCGAGTGTACCAAGTTCCTCTCCCGTTAATCTTGAGGCAACAATGTATATCGAAGTGTTGAAAAATCATCACATGTTAAAAAAATGATGTCATGCCAACCAAAGAACGTAGAGACTATTGTGTTTGCTGCATGTGTTCTGCACAACCTGATCCGTATCAGAGGTGCAGCTTCAGGATCAGCAACAGCCATGCAGGACGGTGACTTAGTGGACAGTCAAACAGGGAGAATAACACTAGGTGCATGGAGGAGTGGTACAAACGACGAGACTTTGGTGCCACTGCAGCGTTTTCGAGGTAACACGGGGACCAACAGTGCAAAAGAGCAGAGAGACCATCTCTGCTCCTACTATAATTCAGAATTGGGCAGTGTGCCGTGGCAGGACAGCTTATTTTGAGCGGCTGCCGACCACAGGTACATCACTGCATGAGGAGAGCCCACATGCAGAAAAATCCAGTTAATTTCATGTTTAGTTTAAATCCTGCTGACTTTTCATTGTTTAACTTTAAGTGTGGATTTTATTTTTTATTGTGGTGTAAAAGTAATTTCATTGCATCTGTCTTTCCTTTAAAACGTGGTTATCATGCATCTGCTTATCTGATTGTAGATCTCAAAACTTGTCATTTAGCGCATTGCATTGTATCTTTTATTGCCTGAATTTAGACTAGTGCATTTCTCAGCTGAATTAGTATATAGTGGAAATACTTTTATTTGTGCTTCATTTGTTGATTTTCATGTATGAGAAGCCCTTTTTCAGACCAGTGTGTTGTTTGCTGTGGTGCTACTTTTCTCAATATGCACAAAAAAGCGTTTTTTATATTGAACAAGAATAAAGACTTTGTTTCACATACGACTTTGTCTTATTTTCTGATCTTCTGAGAGGTGACAATTTTAACCATTTAAAAAGCACAGCATATGAGGCAGCTGAGTCCTTAAATCGCACAAATGATTGTGAGAATCAAGATGTGAATATATTTTGCCTTCCTCTATTTTGTGTTTTATGATGAAAGGAATATTACATTCAAGTCATGAGACTTTGTAGTGATATTAAAATGAAGACTTCCAGACATCAATTTGATCTTGATAGCAAAGAACTCTCTTTTATTGTGCAATGAAGTAAACAAACAGTGAGAATCAAACGGGTCAGCAAAAAGCTTTTCAACACAACACAACACAACACAAATTTATATATAAACTTCAAGCAATTTTTTCTTTTCAACCCACTCTGTCACCTTATCAATAACTTGCTTAACTTTGTTAAGCAGAATTTGTCTTTAAAAAGTCTAAGTAACTGATATTTCTGTCCCTGATCATTGTTTCTAAAAAGAGTTCCCACGGTAGAATCACGAGTCACAAAGTTAAACGCACGGGCCACTACGTTCTTACAACGAGTTTAAATGTTTCAATTTTTAACCACAAGAGTACATTTTACTCGTGGAAAAGTTCAAACATGTTTGAACTTTTGCAAGAGTTAACACGTTTCACGTGTACCTCCCGTTAGCGCCAAGAGTCGCTAAGTTGCGTCCACGAGTTCCGACGTTCCCGCTACGTTAATTGTACGTGATTACCACGAGTTAAATTTGTTTTAAACTCGGGGTCAATCGTGGGTCAACTTGCACAGTGAGACAGCCCTTTAAGAGTCCAATTCGTGGTGGTTCGAACAGGGTTCGTATTCTTTCGATCACTGTGTCGGGGGAGGGATCGTTCCATTGACTGAGTACACCATGAGGAGGATTTAATAGAGTGTGTGATTAATTGTGATAAGAAGTGGATGCTGACTTCCGGTGGCGCCATGAAGCACTGAACAGGCGCAGCATTTAGCTCCGCTCCCGAAATTTGCGATATTTCGCATTAAAAAACGGTTTGGAAGACGGGACCGATTTAAAATACTTACCGGAGCTGTTTGACGTCGTGCTGATGACGTCATCGGAAATTGACGTGAAAATAACGGTGGTTTAAGGCACTTTTAAATGAAAAATGTGATTCCTGGCCAAAGCCCTCAAAGATTTGTTACAAAACATCTTTGGAAAAATCAGCCAACGTCTGAAGAATTAACTTCTGAATTAGCCTCTGAAATGACTGCAAGGGCAAAGATTGAAATGGCTACAAAGGATAAAGAGCTGGAGGAAATAAAGAACTCGGTAAGAGACTTAAGAAATGAGATTGTTGCTGGGAATAAAAGTATGATGGAGAGCATGATGGAGAGCATGAAATCTGGGAATCAGAAAATTATTGACTCAATTGGTAATTTAAATAAACGAATTGATGATGTGCAAGGTGAATTAACTGTGAAAATTGATCGGGTGGAAGAAGATTGCACGAAAAAGTTTGATTCTGTTCTCCAAACTGTTACATCATATCAGACTGCTATTAAAGATATGGAAACATCTATGTTACAAATGTCTGAAGACATGCAGAGATTGAAGAAAGATCAGGAGCGTGTCATGGGGCAGTTGGCTAAAATGTCTGATAAATGCCTTGATTTGGAAGCACGTTCAAGACGGCAGAATTTAAGAATAGTTGGAGTGACAGTGGGAAAGGAGGGGAGTGAGCCTCGTGAGTTCGCTGCCAACTTACTTAAACAAATACTCGACCTGTCCGTCGAACCGAAAATAGAAGTGGCACATCGGGTGCAAAGAGCAAAATCAAGAGCACAATCAAAGTTAGGAGCCCCCCCCACGACAGATCATTGTGAAATTTCATGACATTTCAGCTTTGGAAGATGTTATGAAAAAAATCCAATACGGAAAGAATATGATGTTTGGGAATGATACCATTAAACTATTCTGAGATTATCCTTATGAAATCGCCAAAAAACGAGTATTGTTTTCTTTTTTTAAAATTTTTTTTTAAATTTTATTATTTTTATTAGAAGTACGGTAAATTACAGTAATACACAACACCTATATCTTAATACATTTTTTATACCGCTTCATTTTTTTGAGCTTTAAGAGAAAGATAGAAGTAAGAAAAGTATTGTTTTCAAAGACACGACAGATCCTGAAAGGAAATCAAAAGGTCAGATATGGTGTGATGTATCCTGCTAAAATGAGGATTACCTATAATGGTACCGAACATGCGTTTACCGACCCAGAGGCAGCATACAAACATGCTCAAGACATCTTAAAAGAGATAGCTGGCTAAGTAAATCATCACGACTGCCAGGACAAGGCTTTTTATTCCACAGATATCGGCAGAGGGGAAGCTGAGAAAGATGACTTTTTAAAAGACTAAGATGGCAGAGCTCCTCCACGTGCTGGTGTCTAGACATTTTATCTTCTACGGAATGTGAACTCAAGGACATTCTTTGTTCCACCTCGAATGAAAGATGGAATAACAAGGGTGCGGCTGAATGGAGAACGTAATATAAACGGACTTGAAAATAAACTTTTTGAATTAAAGTCTTTCAAAATGTTAACCCTATACTAACACAGAAACTACTGAATTAACATAGTAATAGTAATTGAATCTAATGCGAACTGTTAAAAGGGTAGAATGTAATAATGTATTATAATGATTGACCCCCCCCCGGGGAGGGGAAGGGGGGGCTAAATATAAGGAAATAGATTAATAACAGACTAAAAAAAACTAATTTAGATAATATACTAGGCTTCAGTTCCAGTAATGCTTGGGAGGAGGCGAGGAGATTCAGGCCCTTGGCAAACAGCCAGGAGTCTGACTCTGGTTAACCCCTTCCAACCAGCAGTTGATTATTACTGAATGGGAAGCAAATGTAAAAACTGTTAGCATAGGTAAATGGTAGATAATTTGAAGACTTAATTAGATAAGACTTAATTAGATATATATATATTGTAATTGTGATATATATAATTCGGTTTTGAATTGGCCCCACCTCCCTTTTGCAAGATTATTCAAGGGAGCGGAGCTAAATGTATATTAACAACAACGGAAGTCAACAAATTTGTAACTACCACCATTGGGTGGATAATTTGTTACAGTGTCGTTATTTTTAGACACTAATATCACTTAAAAAAAAAAAATTGTGCCAAAAATTTCAAATGGGAGAGAATTTTATGTCATGGGTAAAACTATTACATGACAGGCCCACTGCTAGAATATTAACTAATAACATGTTGTCCACAAAATTTCAATTATCAAGGGGCAACAAACAGGGATGTTCACTATCACCTCTGCTATTTGCTCTTGTAATAGAACCTCTAGCTGAAAGCATTAGAACACATCCGAATATCCATGGTTATAATACAGAATACTCAAATAATAAAATATCATTATACGCAGATGATGTACTACTATACATCACAAAATCACAAATCAGTATACCAAATACATTAAATCTAATAGAGGAATTTGGATCCTTTTCAGGATATAGAATAAATTGGAATAAAAGTGAAATTATGACGATAAAACCCCAAGACTCAACACACCTGTTAAAATTCCCTTTTAATATTGCTACAGAAAAATTTAAATATTTGGGAATTGAAATTACTAGAAAATATAAATCTTTATTTAATGCAAACTATATGCCCCTAATGCCCTGATTAAATTTTGGAAAACTCTTCCGAATAAATGCTATAAAAATGATCTTTCTACCACAAATTTTATATCTATTCCAATCTATACCAATATACTTACCAAAAAAGTTTTAAAAAAAACTGGATTCCAATATCACAAATTTTATATGGAACTATAAATCCCATAGAATTCAAAGAAGACATTTGTGCAAACCTAAAGAATTTGGTGGATTAACACTCCCTAATTTTTTGTATTATTATTGGGCAGCACATGTCAAAAATGTGATTCACCTGTTGGACAACTCTGCCCAGCAGGTGGATTGGATAGTAATGGAGAGAGAGGATTGCTCCCCTTTTAATATAGGAGCGATCCTTCGCTCACCAATAAAATTGAATAATACAATATTCAGTAAAAATCCAATTATTCATAGTACAATTAGAATTTGGAAACAAATAAAATTAACCTTATAATTAAGAAACCTATCGCTTCTCTCTCCAATAGTTAATAATCCGTCGTTTAAACCATCTATTATAGATAAATCATTTACACACTGGGATAGAATAGGAATTAAAACGTTTGGAGACATGTATGAAAATGGAATTTTTTTATCATTCCAACAATTACAACTTAAATACAATCTGAGAAGTAATCAATATTTTAAATATTTTCAAATCTGTGACTATTTGAAAAAATATACACAAGAATATCAAAATTTGTTTCCAGACCTATTAGACGAAGCAATGAATATAAAGACGGAATCAACTAATTTAATATCATACTTGTATAATATCATCCTAAATATAGAAATACCATCATCCGATAGAATTAGAAGAGAATGGGAACAAGAACTAGCTATAAAATTCTCGAAAGAGAGTTGGGATAAACACTTGCTATATGTGCACAAATGCTCGATCAATGTAAGACATATTCTAATCCAATTTAAAACTTTACATAGACTATATTACTCAAAAACTAAAATAAGTAAATTTTATCCAAATGACTCCCCCATTTGTGATAAATGTCTATCCCAAGAAGCAACTATAGCACATTCCTTTTTTTTTGTATAAAAATCCAAAAATTTTGGAATGAAATCTTTGAAATTTTTACAAAACTATTTAAAATAAAACTGAAACCGAACGCAGAATTTATTATTTTCGGAACAATGGAAGCCAGCTTTGAGCTGACTTCGTTCCAAAAGAGCTTCCTTAATTGCGGCTTAATAATGGCAAAAAAACATACTTAAATTCTGGAAAAACGCTCACACATCAACGATAAAAATGTGGATTTCAAATATGTCCAAAATGTTACACCTGGAAGACATGAGATTCCTCCTAGCAGGCAAATCAGACCATTTCCAAAAGATTTGGTCTCCATTTATCGACTTATTACAAGCATAGGGTGCAACATAACTTTGAAAATAAATGGTTTCAGGACCTGGTGAGGGGTGTGTAAAGATACGAAGTAGGTACATCCCTTTTATCTTATTTAACTTTCTTATATCTTCTGTTCTCTATTATTCTCTTTCTTTTTCTTTGGTTTTCTTTTTAACTCTTTCTCGTGGTTTACGTTTCTACGGATTTCTCCTGATCACTCTTTCACGCACTTACTATCTTATCTAACTCTCTATTTTTCTTCTTTTTAAAGTTTAAAACAAGAAGTGGTACAGGAAATGTATTATGTTATTTTTGGCTTATATCACTGTATTGTACATTTCTTCTTATAAATAAAATATATATTTTTTTTAATTAAAAAAAAATAAAAAAAAGAAGTGGATGCTTGTCATTTATATTGGGGTGTGTCTTTGTCTACTTATAATTGGGGGAATAGTTTCTTGTTTGAGTGTAGTTTTGATTGCGTGGTTCGGGTTTATCTGTCTTTGTTAATTCAAAGTATTTTTGAGTTGGAGAGATTGCTGCTAGAATATTTAAATATTAAGAACCTTAGTTTGGGAGACTGAAGATTCTTTGTTTACAGGCTGGAAGTTGAATGAGTGATTTTGAATAAGATCAAATTGATAAGAAAGTTGAGTGCTCAATTGAAGGGTAATTGAGTAGAACAATTGAACAGAGCGATTGAGTAGAGTGATCGAACTGAGCGATCGACTAGAACGATTGACTAGCAGTTGAATAAAATTGAATGTATGATTGTGCGAGAGAGGTGTGAATCTGTTAGACATTGGCCATTGTCGGGAAGCTATCTCAGTGGCCTTGGAGACTGAAAGGGAGGAGCAAGTGTAGAGGAGGTGTGAGTGCTTTGAAACTTATCTGTATTGTGGCTATTGTGTAAGAACATGGAAAATAGTCTAGAGAAGGACCTAACAAACATTTCCGGAAGCCCATTGAAAATAATCTGCAATAGAATTCCTCAGAAGGCAGAAAGATTAAGGACATTATGGGGAAATTAAATAAAGAATTAGGAGGCGAATTATGGCCAATGGGTGGGTGGAAGTCCATAACAGGACAAACTTATATAGAGAGAATTATTAGACAATACCGGGATAGTGAAGAAGGGAACAAACTCATTAAATTATGGAAGATATTTTATACCGAAAGGAAAGTGAATAAAGAAGTCATTCAGCTTTCTGCTTTAAGGATGGCAGCCTCAAAGCTAGGGATAAGGCTGGAGGAAGAGAGAGCTGATCCTTCTCTAGGTATTTCAGAAGAGAGAGAGAGACATTGAAAGTCAGCCGCAGGAACAGGAAAGAGCACCGACTTTCAAAGGGGAGATGACTATGGTGGCTCTTAAAGGGGAGGTGGCCCTGCCGACAGATTAAACAAATCAAATTTAGTAAAAGCGCAGCGGTTAGCGTGGATCTCAAGGGGAGAGAAGCCCAATATTTAAGAGGATGGGCAGACTTTTTTTTAGCAGAATCGCAGCATTCCTCTCAGCCCTCTCACGCTCCTAGTTCTAAAATACCTTGCGCAGCCTGCGAACAGGGCGCTTGGGTGGAGTCAGCGGCATCTTCGACTCCACCCATTGAATTTAAATCCATAGCAGGGAAATCGAAAGAGGACTCTCTGGCTCCGACGATTGCTGCACCAGCAGAGGATAGTGTGAAGGATCAGGGAGCTAGAAAGAAGGTTCCTCAGAAGTGGGTGCCGAAATTAATTAAAAGACCAACTGGAGAAGTAAAGGAATCATTCCTAAAACATACAGATTCCTTTAGCAGAAGGAGCAGTGTCTCTGAGGGTGAGACAATATTGGGCTGTGAAATAGCTGATCCTGATATCGCTAAAATTATAAAATCAGAACAGATTCCCGATATCATGGAAATGGAGCAAATTCCCTGCAGGCAATTCCCTGGTAGGAAGCTGCCTACTCCACCTTTAGAATTAGATACTGCAGTAGGTAGCAATGTTACAAAATTTTGAGAATTTAAAAATCAAGTCTGCAATTTATCCCATCAGATAAAGCATAAAAATAAGTTTAATTTGACACCTAATTCACTTTCATATCTTTAGTATTAAAAAGGTTATGGCTATTTTCATTTCAGAATTTAGCATCTTGTTCCCTATTGCTTTTCCATTAACGTAACACAAAAGCTGTGATCGAGGACAGTCAAAAACCAATAACTTTCTTAAAAATCAAGAGAACTGAATGACATTTTCAGTTATTATAGATTGAAGCATTCTGAAACAAATATTAAACATCTTACTTGGATGACCTGAAATTAAAGCATATAATTAGTTAATTACCTAATTGTAGTTAATTACAAAATTGACCGTTGTGACAGAAATACTAATAAACACCCAGACTGCCTTGAAAATTCAAAAATGTGATATTCTCAAGATCAGAACTTAAATATTATTGTATTTTATTGTGTAAATCCGTAACAGATAGGTAAATAAATTACAATTTCTAGCAATAGACCAAGTCTTTATGGAGAAGATCAGTTGCTAGCTGGTACATTGGCATATCATAATCAGTAGCATCGTCATACTCCTCAGATTGTAACCAATAAGCAACTCTGTACACCTTGTTTTTCCTCAACTTTTCAATTTTGGCATTGTAAACTACAAGTTTTTGCTCTTCAAACCACGCATGACATGCCTTTCTGCCCACTACTTTCCCATTAAGAATGTCCTGTAGATTCCATTTCTTAAGAAAAGGATTTTTTTTTTAATAGCCTAAGTATCCAAATAACAAACTAATCCCATTCACACAAGAATTCACAATATAACATGATTTTTAAATCTCACTGTCATGAATTTATATGCCAGATGGAAGGAATTTAATGTTTAATTCCCATAAATTAATCTAAAAACATCCACTCAATATAATTAAAATTATTATTTTTTTGCACAATACATGGGACTAAAACTGATATTTAGTATTAAAATATTGACTATGGATAGACAATAACACAAAATATAGACGATTTACATGCTCTTATGACATGATTGTCCAAAAAAAAGTGCATTTAAATCATCTTGCGAGTGGGTTTTTCTGGAACGCGATCGATTGGAACGTTGCATTTGCGGTGAATTTGAACTCCAAATCGGCAGGAAAAACACTGCCAGTTCGTATGGGGCCCAAATCACATTTTCGCAACGTAAAATTAGATTAAAGCCATCCCAAGAAGCAAGATTATATGTAAAATAAACGACTTACGTTTGTTTTGTCCCGTTCATGCGATCCGTCACGTTGTAGGCGTTGAGGGCGTTAGAAGTCGCTTTTTATTTTAATCTAATTATTAAATTGTCTCGCGATTTAAAAAAAAATCGGGTACGGAAGTCGGTTCGATTTTTCTTCAGCAGCTAGCAGCCCGAGGAAATCCTGGCGGACAGGTTGTAGAAAACTTGATTTTAATCCTGCCCCCCCCCCCCTCAAAGGCACCAAAGTCGTGCACACGGCCAGTGGCAGAACTGCAGCGTTGCTGAAAGTAAGTTTTGTAACATCGCTACAGTAGGTGCAAGACTATCCCCGGGCTACCGACGTCCCCGCTCCAGTCCAACCCGGTTCGACAACAACTGAATCCTTCCAGAGACCAGTAAAAATAATTCAAAAACTGGAAGTGACATCAAAGGAAGAGGAAGAATTTAAGGCATGGATCCCTCCTGATTACCTTAGGGACATGCCTATTCAAGAGCCTACTTTCCCTCAATTTAATTGGAGAGGCTTTAGAACTGTGAGGCCTGACCAATGTTACGTTTGTGGAGAAACGGGACACTGCAGCAGAGCTTGCCCTATGAGGGAACATAGAGGAGGAAGGGGTCAAAGAAGAGGGCCACGGGGTCCAAGAAGTCAGTGGATCCCTAGACATTATAGGGACATTTGGGACCCTGAAGATAGAGGAAGAGAACACTGGCCAGAGGATCAGGGGGCAGGGAACCAAGCATCGTTCTGGCAGCCAAATCCATTTCGGTAGCCTTGATCTGCCAGCTGCCCAGAGTGTGGACAAAGTAAGATGACCCTTGCCTCAAAGCCTAAAAGATGAGATCTGAGGGTATCCTCATGACATTAAGATGGCCCAAGGAAAATAATAATAAATATTAATTAAATCAGAACAAGAAAGAACACCGCCCCTTTCAAATCCCAGGAAGAGAGTTACAAAGAAGCTGATTCGGATTAAGAAACTTTACCAAGAGAGAGGAATATGAAAATAGACACAAAGTAGCTGGTGTCAAAAAGGAAAAGAACTGAAGGAAATTCAGATTACTTGGCACTCGGGAAGGAAGAAGAATTTATTGCGCAGGAGGTACAGGAGTAGGGATAGGAGCCATTGTAAACCTGATGAATAACTTGTTCCAAAGTTGTTGTGCCTCCAGGACAGTGTCACCTACAACATCCGGGGAGTGAGGTAACAGAGTATGTGTACCCTTAAGAACGGGCAAAAGACACAGCTCAGGTAGGATGTGCAGCTATTATCTCCGACCAGGTAGCTCCCCAGAGACAAAGACCAACAACGAAGAAGAAATGATACTGTCCTGTCCCTATAATACATACCATCTGGGGAAGGCCAACAAACAAAGTAGGCTGCTTCATGGTATTCCTACTCTTTCAGAATTAATATCAAAAAGGAAGAAGAAGATACATACACAAGTGCCCAACTATAACATAATATTTGACACCAGTGAGAGGAAAAGAAGAGAACAACATCTGAAACTCTCTGACGAAATACAAACATACTCTGAAGACCATTGAGGCAAGCACCAATTAGAACAAATTAAATTTGAAAATGAATACTCCTCTGTGGTTCGGCGACACCTACTTTGCGCCTAAATTCTAGTCATTAGGAATAAATTGAAAAAATTCTGAATTCGAATTCTAAATTGTATAGTGATGAATTGGAAGTTACTTTAAAGCTTGAGATTTGGAACTGACATGAGATCTGGCTTAGAAGTATTTAAAATCTGATTAATAACTTGGTATTTTTATTGTCTCACCCCCAGAGAGGCAGGCAAAGATGGGAAGGATTGTTCAAAGAACATCAGGGAAGGACGGAACTTGGAAAAGGTCTAGGAAAATGAAGGAATATCCAGGGAACATGAGAGGTGGCATTGAAATAATTTTTCGAGGATGTAACTAGTAGAGTGGATAAGGGAGAATCAGTGGATGTGTTATATCTGGACCTTCAGAAGGCTTTCGACAAGGTCCCACATAAGAGATTAGTATACAAGCTTAAAGCACACGGTATTGGGGGTTCAGTATTGATGTGGATAGAGAACTGGCTGGCAAACAGGAAGCAAAGAGTAGGAGTAAACGGGTCCTTTTCAGAATGGCAGGCAGTGACTAGTGGGGTACCGCAAGGCTCAGTGCTGGGACCCCAGCTATTTACAATATATATTAATGATTTGGACGAGGGAATTGAATACAACATCTCCAAGTTTGCGGATGACACGAAGCTGGGGGGCAGTGTTAGCTGTGAGGAGGATGCTAGGAGGCTGCAAGGTGACTTGGATAGGCTGGGTGAGTGGGCAAATGCATGGCAGATGCAGTATTATGTGGATAAATGTGAGGTTATCCACGTTGGTGGCAAAAACAGGAAAGTAGACTATTATCTAAATGGTGGCTGATTAAGAAAAGGGAAGATGCAACGCGACCTGGGTGTCATGGTACACCAGTCATTGAAAGTAGGCATACAGGTGCAGCAGGCAGTGAAGAAAGCGAATGGTATGTTAGCATTCATAGCAAAATGATTTGAGTATAGGAGCAAGGGAGGTTCTATTGCAGTTGTACAGGGTCTTGGTGAGACCACACCTGGAGTATTGCGTACAGTTTTGGTCTCCAAATCTGAGGAAAGACATTCTTGCCATAGAGGGAGTACAGAGAAGGTTCACCCGACTGATTCCTGGGATGTCAGGACTTTCATATGAAGAAAGTCTGGATAGACTCGGCTTGTACTCGCTAGAATTTAGAAGATTGAGGGGGGGAACTTATAGAAACTTACAAAATTCTTAAGGGGTTGGACAGGCTAGATTCAGGAAGATTGTTCCCGATGTTGGGGAAGTCCAGGACAAGGGGTCACAGTTTAAAGATAAAGGGGAAATCCTTTAGGACCGAGATGAGAAAAACATTTTTCACACAGAGAGTGGTGAATCTCTGGAACTCTCTGCCACAGAGGGTTGTTGAGGCCAGTTCATTGGGTATATTTAAGAGGGAGTTAGATGTGGCCCTTGTGACTAAAGGGATCAGGGGGTATGGAGAGAAGGCAGGTACAGGATACTGAGTTGGATGATCAGCCATGATCATATTGAATGGCGGTGCAGGCTCGAAGGGCCGAATGGCCTACTCCTGCACCTATTTTCTATGTTTCTATGTTTCTATGCCCTGAAACTCATCCATTCATTTTCTCCAGAGATGTTGCCTGACCCACTGGCACTTTGAGTCTATATTCCTGTCCATGTACCTGTCCAGATGTCTTTTAAATATTCTAGTATCTGCCTCCTCTCACAGCTCATTCCATATACCCACCATCCTCAATGTGAAAAAGTTGCCCCTCAGATTCCTATTAAATCTTCCCCCTTTAACTTTCTCTTTTCTGCTCTGTTTTTAGTCTTTCACAAGACAATCCTTGTTCTTATACAGTCTTTAATGAAATCACAAAGTAGTGTCCACCTAGAAAGTGGTGAGATGATCCTGGACCAGTAATATTGCCGGACTAGTAATTCAATGACCTGGGTTAATAACTCATGGATTATGAATTTTAATATTTTGTATTCAAATTAGTTCAAAAATTCTAATATAAAATGTAGTACTATTATCTGTAATAGTGACATGAAATAAAAATTGAAATCAGGGACAAGCAGCATCTATAGGGAAAATTAATTTGGGGATGGAAGAATTGCTGGTGATGGAGTTCATGAAATCCTTTAATATTTTACCGTCTAGTGAGTAAAAGGAAATCAGAATTAGACATTTAAGGCTTTATACATGTACAAGCATGGAAGCAGAGAGCAGAGAGAGAGTGTGAGGTCAGAGGGAGAGTCTGTGTGAAATGAGAACTCGGACAATCCCTGAAGGCTTCTGTGATGTGGGGGAAGAGTCCTAGCAGGAGGAGTGTGCGAGAAGGTGATATTCTACATAATCTCAGTAAAGTCTTTGACAACGATCCACATGGTCCAAAGGATTAGAGGCCTGAAAGATACAGCGCTAGCTCTGGCTAATGGGCCACAACCATATCCAAGTTAACTCATCCTACATCTCCCAGAGCTATTCACCTGGAATAAATGCAACTCCTTAAAAACCTAATCACATACAGTACATCTTGATCAATTCTGACCCTAACTTGACTCTTCCCTAAAATGTTCATAGACTCCAACTCAGAGAAGCAAGACATTGACAGGTACAGGCACAGGGTATTTTTATTTTAAATGGTTATGAGGAGAGTAGTTTCTCACGATCATGCTGTTACAGTCTTACACCGTTCACTCAGCACCACTGCAAATTATTACATGTCATTATTAATTTAGTAATGGAGCTAATTATTGACCTCAGGAAACAAGGTGGTGTATATGGCCCAGTCAGCATCAACGGTGCTAAACTGGAGACGGTCGAGAGCTTCAAGCTACTTGGCCTATATATTTGTCCTGGACCAACCACATTTAAGTTACGGCCAAAAATGCCGCTATTTCCTCAGACTAAGAGAATTCAGTATGCTTCCAACTACTCTTACAACATCTATAGATGCACAATGGAAAACATCATAACTTGGTTTGGTCAGAGCTCTGCCCAAGATCGCAAGGAATTGCAAATAGTGATGGATGTAGCTCAGTCCATCACACAAACCAGCCTCCTCCCCATCAATTATATCGACACTTCATGCTGCAACCAACATAATCAAGGATCATTTTCACCCTGGCCAATCTCTTTTCTCCCCTCTCTTGTTACGCAGAAGATATAAAATGTTTGAAAACACGTACCACCAGTTTTAGCACAGCTTCTTCCACACTGTTATCTGACTTTAGAATGGTCCTCTTATTCTACCAGAATATATTCCTGATTTCCCAAGCCACCTCATTGTAGAATTTGCACTTTTTTTGCACTTCGTCTGTAACTATAATGCTCTAATGTTGTAAACCTATATACTGCACTCTGATATATTTCTCTTTGCACTACCTGTTGTACTTGCATGTGACTTGATTGTACTTATGTACAGTATGACTTGACTGCAAAGTACTAAGGTTTTTCACTATACATCGGTGTACATGACAATAATAAACCAATCTCAATAGCAATACAAAATCATCCAATACCATCTGTCGTAAAATCCCATATGAGGAAGTGTTGATGCCCAGGTCGAAAAGCACTCCAGTTCTACTTTCAACACAAAGAAATAGATAAAGAAGGTTTATGGCATGATTGCATTAATTGGTTGAGGCATTGAGTGTAAGTAAGTAAGTAAGTAAGTAAGTAAGTAAGTTTATTGGCCAAGTATTCACATACAAGGAATTTGTCTTGGTGTTCCACCCACAAGTAACAACATGACATACAGTGACAGTTACGAATGACTCAGAAAAACACTAAACATTAATAATAATATAACATTAATGATAAAACACCATTGATCAAGCATGTGAACCAACAAAATATCATCAATATCATCAATCAAAGGGAGGCTACACATTTTTGGCTGTTGAGTAGAGCAACTACTCATGGATAAAAACTGTTTTTATGTTTGGCTGTAGCAGCTTTGACAGTCCGGAGTCGCCTTCCAGAGGGAAGTGATTCAAAGAGTTTGTGGGCAGGGTGAGAGGGGTCAGAGATGATCTTGCCCGCTCGCTTCCTGGCCCTTGCAGTGTACAGTTCATCAATGGAAGGAAGGTTGGACGATTCGCTGCAGCCTCCAGGTGTCGTGCTCGGTGGCTGAGCCAAACCAGACCATGATGGAGAAGGTGAGGACAGACTCTACGATGGCCGTGTAGAATTGGACCATCATTGCCTGTGGCAGATTATGCTTCCTCAGCTGCCATAGGAAGTACATCCTGTGTTGTGCCTTTTTGATTGTGGAGTCGATGGTAGCCACCCACTTAAGGTCCTTGGAGATGATGGTTCCCAGGAACTTAAAAGACTCCGCAGATGTGACTGTGGTGTTGCTGATGGTGAGTGGGGTGAGGGGAGGGGGAGCTCTCCTAAAGTCTACAATCAATTCCACTGTCTTAAGAGCATTGAGCTCTAGGTTGTTGCGATGGCACCAGGACGCCAGCTGTGACATTTCCTGTCTGTAGGCAGATTCCTCCCCATCCTGGATCAGTCCAATCAGGGTTGTGTCATCCGCAAACTTGAGAAGCTTGACAGAGGTGTCTGTGGAGGGGCAGTCATTGGTGTAGAGAGAGTAGAGGAGAGGAGCGAGTATGCAGCCTTGCGGTGCTCCTATGCTGAGCATTTGCGGGTCCGAGATGTGCTTTCCCAGCCTCACGTGCTGCTTCCTGTCTGTCAGGAAGCTAGTGATCCACCGACAGAGGGGTTCAGGCACAGTCAACTCGGAAAGTTTGGAGCGTAGTAGCTCTGGCACAATGGTGTTGAATGCAGAGCTAAAATCAACAATCAGGATCCTCGCATAGGTCCCCTGGCGGTCTAGGTGCTGTTGGATGAAGTGCAGGCCCAGGTTGACTGCATCATCCACAGATCTATTGGCCCGATATGCAAACTGCATAGGATCCAGCAGGGGGATCGTGATATTTTTCAGCTTGGCCAGCACAAGCCTTTTGAGTGTCTTCATGACTACAGAGGTCAGTGCGACAGGCCTGCAGTCATTAAGACAAGTAATCCTTGCCTTTTTGGGTACAGGGACAATAGTGGAGACTTTGAAGCAGGCAGGGACAGTACATGTTTGCAGGGACTGGTTAAAATGTCTGTATAGACCAGTGCCAGCAGTTTGGCACAGAGCTTAAGAGTAGAGGGGGAAACATTGTCAGGTCCTGGAGATTTCCGGCTTTTTTTACCTCTGTAAAGCCTCTCCACCTCCTCTATTTTTATTGTTGATATTGGATAAGTGATGTTGTGCAGCACAGAGGGTGTGGGTGATGAGTGTGAAGTGGTGATTGGAGGGGGGTGGGTGTAGAAGGGCCCAGTCTTTGCAGATTGAGATCAGGCTGTGAGTGGGTGTGAAGTGTCGATTGGGGTGGAAAATGGTCCAGTCTTTTCATACTGGAGTCTTGCCTTAAGTAGGTGTGAAGTGGTGAATGGGAAGGAGAGGGTTCAGGGCCCATTCTTTGTAGACTGTGGTCTGGCTGTGTTGGTTGGGTAGGGGCTGTGAGGAAGAGTCAGGAAGTCAAGTTTCAGCTTTATAAAACTTTGGTGAGGCTTCATTTGGAATATTAAATGCAGTTTAAATGGAGAGGGTGCATAAGGGGTTTACCAGATACTTTCTGGATTAGGGCATGTTAGCTGTAAGCAGACGTTGGACAAACTTGGTTAGTTTTCTCTGAAGCCTCGGAGGTTGAGGGGAGACCCAATGGAAGTATATAAAATTATGAGAGACATAGAAAGGGTAGACAGTCAGAATCTTTTTCCAAGAGTGGACATATTAAAGACTAGAGGGCATAGCTTTTAGATCAGAGTGGAAAGGTTTAAAGGAAATTTGTGGGGATAGGTTTTTTACATAGACTATTTGGTGCCTGAATACACTGTCAAGTCTGGTTGGGTGTTAATAGATATGATAGCGGTGTTTTCGAGGCTTGTATATAGGCACGAATATGCAGGAACTGGAGGGATATGCAGGCAGTTTAATTTGGTGTTATGTTCAGCACAGACATTATGGGCAGAAAGGTCTGTTCCTGTGCTGTACTGTTCTGTGTCCTATGTTTTGTAAAAGCAGTAAAAGCAGATGACAAAATTAATCAATGTTATTCTCCCCCAAAAAATAATTACCATTGTGCTCCCCATGGGAGCATTCCGTGCAAGTATGCCAGTGAACATGCTTTCAATGTTTGCCATGGGCAATGGGGTATTATAGGATGCATTGAAGTGGTGAAAGTTGCAATATAAATAACAAGTAACATTCAGAGAAATCATTTTGGATCTGTAAAAGATGATGAACAGGCCTATTTATGGAGAAACCCTTTCTCCATACAGAAGTGTATGATAAAAGCAAAATAAATAAGAGCTGACAGTAGCCTGTTGGTCTTGTTATTCACAAGGTTCCAGTTCTGAAATTGGCAGCACATCAAGCTGAACAAAACCCCTTGGAATCACTCACGCAGCTCATTGGCTTTTCTCTGTAAGAGCCAGTGCAGCAGATGTTGGTTTGGTAAATAGTGAACTGCCTGGTGAGGCAAATTAAAGTATTGTTAGTCACTAGAGTGGGCAAACAGCAATTGTAACACTTTAAATACAAACATAAGGGTGAGATTTATGTACCCTCGCATATATTTACGTGGAATTCAAATGTTTGTGAGACGACAATTGTGCCCATAGGATTGCGTGCACATCGTGTGTGCATAAGACTTTGTATGCATACATGTATTTGAGAATATATATAGAAATATATGCTTGGCATGTTAGTGTGTAAGATCTTCACCAAGCAATGACTACAAGGTAAATGCAGGAGTGGTACCAATCACTTTACATGGCCCTTTATGAGCTCACTAAAGACTCCAAAAACGGCAATAGACTGAAGGATAATTTGTGTAAATTTGGCGACAGCAATTTGCCTACACCTTGTGTTCAGTTCATGAAGGCATGTAAACTATTATCCAGACTAATGGGTCTGGAATAGAATGAATCTCTGTGAAGAGTGGTGTCAAACAAGGCTGCACTGTTGCCCCATTTATTTTCCAATATTCTCACTGAATATTTCTACTGCACCTCACCTCCAACAAATACCCATGGGAGTGGTTAACCCTCTGAAATAATGGTAATATCTTCAGCCTGTGTCAACAGCATGTATGATATGTGTCTAGAATTAACTGAATGAAGAGTCCTATTATTACATATGTTGGGTTTCAGCCTCTGCCTCTGCCTCTGCCACTGGTCAGGCAGTACTGAGAGAACCATGAGCTACTGGGCTACTGAACTCGTGCTGAATGGTAAGAATTGTTGGGCAGCACTTTCTCATACCAGCACATATCAATGACCTCTCTTCCAGGTCTAAAAGTGGGGATGTTCACTAATGCTGGTGCTAATGTTCAATTCCATTTGCAAAATTTCAGCAAATGAAACAGCTCATATGCAGTGGGATCTCTAGACAATACCCAGGCGTGGACTGATAAGTAGCAACTAACATTTATGCCACAGAAGTGCCAAACAACAACCATCTCGGATCAGAGAGAGTCTTACCATGAACCATTGACACTCAATGGCATTTTCATTGCCAGGTCTCCCATGGTCAACATCTTGGAGATCACCATTGCTCAGCAACATGTGAGGACCAACAACATAAACATCATGGCTACAAGGGAAGGACAGAGACTGGGTATCCTTTGGCAAGGACGGCATGGTGGCGCAGTGGTAGAGTTGCAGCGCCAGAAACCCGGGTTTGATCCTGACTACGGGTGCAGCCTATATGGAGTTTGTACGTTCTCCCTGTGACTGCGTGGGTTTTCTCCAAGATCTTCCATTTCCTCCGACACTCTGAAGATGTACAAGTATGTAGATTTTACTTCGGAGTCACGTGAGTGACTACGTGAAGAAGGCCGTCAGCCCGCATGCACGTCATTACGTCTAGCGCATTGCTCAATGCGCTGACTGGCAGGTGCGCTGCTCCTGCCAGCGGTAAGTTTTAAACTTTCCAGGTTATGTTTTCTATTACAGGAATCTCTACTCACAGAGTTTTCCTGCTGGATTTCGGGGCGAAGTCGGGACGGGCCGTGGGGAAACCTTTATGGACCGCGGGGTAATCCCAGTCATGGACCGTGGGGAATCCCGGTCACGACCTCGGGGAATCCCGGCCACGGACCGCGGGGAACCGGCTACGGAGACCGCGGAAGTGCGGGTAGCGGGCGGCGGTCAAAATTCGCCTTCAGAGTCGCTGGCGGTGGAGCCAGCGGCTTCAGACTGGTGCTGGTAGCACCTTGTCAAACCCGCTTGGAGGGTAAGCTACTAAATTATATCTCCCTCTCTGAGGAGGGGAGCGTAGGGAAGAGGCCCGTTGATTCAAACGAGTCGGGCCAGGAGGATTCCTGATGGAGACGATCCCCTCCTTTAATGGGTAGCGTCTTCGGACGTCTAACCCACATGGAGCACCTGATGGAGAGGTGCTCCACAATAGTATGCTCCAAGGAGGGAGTTTTATCACCGCGGGTCTTCTCGGGGCCCGCGGCAGCGGCAGCGGCAGCGGCACCTGTTTACAGGGCTGCACAATGTCTCCCTCTCTGAGGAGGGGAGCAGTCAGGGTCAGTTCTGTCTGACTCGGAGTTCGGTACCATGAGGCACGAAGGGTATGGTCCGTGGAGGGGCCATATCAGCGCAGGTCTCCTCGGGGGCCTGCGGCAGCAACTGTTTCAGGGCTGCTTACTATCGCCCTCGCTATGGAGAGGAGTGCGAGGGGTCAGTGTGTAACTGACTCCAAACTGGGAAGTATGTCCGTGGAACATACTGGAGTACGTGTGTGAGGTACAGAAATGTCTATCATGACATCCAGGTTTGCGACATCCTCGCAAGCGAAGGAGTGCTGCAGGAAGAGTGGTTCCAGCCGTTGGCAGCAAAACCTCACGTCACGTCAAAACAGGAACAGGTGACGGCTGTGAGATACCACGCACCTGTAAATTGTTCCTGAAAGTGCCGGCAGTGAACAGCGCTGTCAGGGGTGACTTTGGAGGGGCATGGAACCCCAGGAAACCAGCCGCCGAATCTTCTCTTCAGGTAAGCCTATTCAACAGGTGGACCTGCATGAGGGAGCTAAAGCTGTCGATCTACGAGTACAGCCTCATCGTTTTGGCAACAACACACCCCACGCCTCCATCGGCAGTAAGCAGTTCACTGAAGCTGGTGGCAGCCAGCAAGCTGGGCAGAGGTCTTTAGGCCAAGGCCCAAGCCGGTCTCAGGAAAAATATGGAATTCACGTACCCTACCAGTCCTACTCTCCAATCAAGGACGGAAATAGAACCCGCATCAGGGGCCTTATGGGCTTACCACAAGACCACCGGTAACCATGAAGGTAGGTGGGTCTGGTTCTTTCCGAAACATGGGTTATGTGGACCATTTACAAGTTGGTAATATTTACGCTTATTTTTTGTACAAATGACTAAGTGAACATGTGATTAGTTTATACTGCACAGTATACAAGGATTCCAAGCAGGCTTGGAATTGTGGCCAGAGTTGTTTTTCGAAGCATTATGGCCAGGTTTGCCTTTTGAGACCGGCTCGGAAATATGGGCAGGCACAGAATGATGGCCAGAGTTGTCTTTCAAGGCAGACTCAGTATTATGGCCAGGTTTGCCTTTCGACACAGGCTCGGAAATATGACCAGAGTGTTTTTTCAAGGCAGGCTCGGAACTATGGCAGGCATGGCCTGATCATTGTGCAAGATGCAGGATGTCGGTTCATTCTTGATTAACTCGCATGTGCGGTATAAATATTTCAGCAGAGCAAACTTCGTTACTGTCTAACAACTGATTTCCATAGGATCTTTATGGCATGCATTGATCTCAAAGATGCATACTGTTCAGTTCTCATTCACAGGGATCACCGGAGATATTTGAAATTTAGCTGGATGGGGCAATGATAACAGTTAAATCGTTGCAAAATATGCTAACTTCAGTTCCCAGGCTATTTACCAAATTACTAAAACCGGTGCTTGGGCTGCTTAGAGCTCAAAAAACACTTGTTATGGCCTAACTACATGATATTCTAAACGCTGTATTTTGCTAAAATTAAACTGTTTCGGCCGCACACTATATTTGAGAAATTGGAGTTTCTCATCCATCCAGTTAAGTTTAAGTTGGTACCAACTAGAGTTATTGGTTATTGGGATCTATCTTTAACTCTATTAATTTACTGTGACTCCGCCCTGTGGCAAGAGATTGGAATTAATAAAAGCCTGTAACAATCTTATTGTTATGAAGCAGCCTCTATTCATCAAGTGTAATTGGCAATATAGTGGCTGTGTTTTCAGCTGTGCATTTGGACCTTTGCATTATCAGAACTTACAACGTGCAAAGGAGTAACTTCTTCAGTGCCATATAGGTCATTATTAACAGATCTATGCTATTACCAGCTGAAGCTTTCAAAGTCACAATGGTGGACGAACAGTATTCAACATTGCTCCTGTAACTTTTGCTCAGTAACTCTCCAGTTATATTACAAACTGATGCTAGTACTCAAAGATGAAAAATTACGAATACCATCTCTAGTTACGCAGGCGGATGGGCTTTGCATGAGTTACCATTTTTCAGTTATATGGTATCAACTACCTATAAGAAACTAGGTGTATTCTATGGGTTAAATATTTATTGTGCGAATATGCATAATCTGCATGCTTAACTCCAAGTTGATACACTATGGTGGTGGCATATGTTAATCACAAGGGTGCAGTCAAGTTAAATATTCTGTGATAATTTACCTAACCTCATTTGGCACTGGTATATCATCACGTAAAAATCTATGACAACACAGAATGGATGTTGTATCACAAAGTATTTAATGACATTGTGGTTCGATGGAACACTGAATATCAATATGTTTACATCCAGGCTCAATCACCATTGTAAAAATATGTGGCACAGTGGCAATAGATGTATTCTCGCTACTCTGAGGAGGAATGTTCTTTATGTCTTTCCTCCATTTTGCCTCATCACTCGGGTCTTGCACAAAATCCAGCAAGATCTCGCCTCAGGCATTTCGTACTGCCTGACTGGCCTATGCAGCCATGGTTCCCGCTAAAATGTTGGGAATAATATAGGACCTTGTATGGTTATCCTAAACACTAAAATTTGGTGGTTCAACTCCGTGACTTGGGAAACCATCCTCTGCATGATAAAATCAATTTATAGACTTGCAGACTCTGAGAAACCGTTCCGGCGGCTCGGGTTGCCAGACTGATCTATGTACATGCTCACTGCAGAGTGCAGGGATAGCAGCGAAAAAGCAGCACATTTTTCCTCATCAGGAGATGGGAAGTGTTTTGTTTTAATGACAGTACCATTAACTGTGCCAACGTGCTTTCTCATCATAGTTGCTGCAGCGATCGGGACCCACTCTGTCGGGTCTCACCCTCTCATATCCAGATTTCTAAAGGATATCTTTAACGCAAATTCTCCCAGGCCCAGGTACTCGGAGATATGGGATGTTAGTAATTGTTCTAAAACTGCTTCGCCAGTAGGGCCCAGCTACATCTCTATCCCTGGTCAAACCCACTTTCAAAGTGGTTATGCTCATGGCGCCAGTCTCAGCGCTACGGGTCCAGCCACTACTTAAATTGTGACTGGACAGGATGGTTACATCTGCTAATAATATAATATTTTATTTTTATGATATAGTTAAGCAGAGCAGACCAGGGGCGTCCGGTCCTAAACAATTTTTCATGGCATACCCCATGGACCTTTGGTTGTCTGTGGTCGCACATTTACAACAATACGTCAAGGTCACCAAGAGCCTTAGAGGCTCTGCACTAGCAATGTTTGTTAGTTACTAAAAACCTCCTGAAGGTATCAATCCAGACCATCTCCAGGTGGTCAAACGGGTTTTGGCTTATGCAGCAGTAGATACTAATATTTTCTATCTCACTCCACTAGGGCTGCTACAATATTAGCAGCAAGGGTTATGTACGTTCCTCTGGACCACATCCTAGCGGCTGCAGGATGGTCAAACGAATGAACTTTCCAACATTTTATAGTAACCCATTGTCAGACCGGTTTTTTTTTTGCCAATTCCATTTATGTTTTGTTTCATAGTTTCCCCCAGGATGGTAGGGGTCACTATTATTTTCCTTTGATGATTAAAGCATCAGCATTTTTAACAATCTATGTCATGGCTGAATGCATTAATCTTTTTCACTCATCCATGGTCAATTGATGCAGTGTGTGACGCCTGAACTCGTATCCGGCATGAAATCACAGAGCTTCAAAGTCTTCACATAGTCACTCACGTGACTCCGAAGTAAAATAGTAAGATTAAACGAGAACTTACCAGTTTGAAGTTTGATCTTTATTTTATGAGGAGTTACGGTGAGCGATTACGTGCCTACCGCTCCCAACCCTCATATTATAAAGATCATCTGAGAGATCTAGTTCTCTCCAATCTTACTATGTTCAGGCCAACTACTGTTATCTGTGATTTCACACCGCTGCTTCGAAGATTGACGCGCATGCGGGCTGACGGCCTTCTTCACGTAATCGCTCATCGTAACTCCTCATAAAATAAAGATCAAACTTCAAACTGGTAAGTTCTCATTTAATCTTACTATTAATTAGCTTGGTAGAAGTGTAAATTGTCCCTAGTGTGTGTAGGATAGTGTTAATGTGCGTGGATTGCTGGTTGGTGCAGACTCAGTGAGCGGAAGGGCCTGTTTCCACGCTGTATCTCTAAACTAAACTAAACTAAGTGCCTCACTTGCTTACAACCCAATGCATTTCCACCATCTACAATCCTCAACCTTGGAGAGTGATGGAAGACTCTACAGTTGCTTGATTGTAAATGTAGCTCCAACAGCTCACAGGAAGCTCAGTATCATTCAGGATGAAGCAGCCCGTTTGACTGACACCCATCCATCACACTAAACACTCATTCCCTCCCATTTGAGTAGGTGCTGAAAGTCCTAACGCACATGAAGGCAGACAAATCTCCCGGGCCTGATCAGATATTTCTGAGGACACTGTGGGAAGCTAGTGAAGAAATTGTAGGAGACCTGGCTGAGATTTGAGTCATCATTAAATATGGATGAGGTGCCAGAAGAATGGAGGGTGGGAAATGTTATGCATCTATTTAAGAAAGGTTGCAAGGAAAAGCCTGTGAACTACTGTTAATGCCAGTGAGTCCTAACATCTGTGGTTGGAGAGTTACAAGAGATATAAGATATACATTCATTTAGATATGTACATGGATATTGGTGCTTGGACTGTCCCCATCTACATTACTGCCCGCCGTGTGTGCCAGAGCTGCGAGTAATCATTAATTCTTTTTTTAATTTTTTAATTTCAAAATATACTTTATTCGAGAAATAAATATATACAATACATGATCCATACAAATCCATATACAATACAAGATCCATACAAAACTCCATCCGACATTCTCGGAGGCTATATATACATTCAATACAGTTTCCCCAAATCACAATTTTTTTTTCCCCACACCCTTGCCACTCATGTGGCCCACTGGCGTGGAATCCCTTCCCTTATTTTGAGGGGCATCTCCACCACACCCTGCCCCCCATGTTCAGCAGTGGAAGGAACCTAGACTGTGGTCCTCCCCCACCCAGCCTTGGCGTTGGCTGCACCGAGCTTCAATGCGTCCCTCACCACGTACTCCTGCAGTCTGCAGCGGGCCAGTCGACAACATTCCCCGACGGACATCTCGCTCCGCTGGGTGGTCAACAACGCTCGGGCAGACCAAAGAGCGTCTTTCACTGAGTTGATGACCTTCCAGCAGCACTCGCTGTCAGTCTCTGAATGTGTCCCTGAGAACAGTTTGTAAATCACAGAGTCCTCTGTGACGGAGCTGTTCGGAATAAACCGTGACAGGGACCTCTGCAGACCTCTCCAGAATCTCTTTGCAAAGAGGTGGGCAACTGTCTCCTCTCCATAGCAGCCGTTCCGAGGGCAGCATGCGCTGGTAGTGAGGTTCCAACGGTGCAGGAAGGATCTGAGTGGGAGGGCTCTCCTCACCGCCAGCCAAGCCAGGTCTTGGTGCTTGTTGGTGAGTTCTGGCAATGAGGCATTTTGTCAGACAAGTTGGCAGTCTGCTCTGGGAACCACGCCACAGGATCCATGGAGTCATTTCCCTGCAGTGCCTACAGGACGTTCCGTGCTGACCACTGTCCGATGGACGTGGTCAAAGGTGTTGGTCCGGAAGAACCTTTCCTCGAATGACAGATGAAGCAGCAATGTCCAGCTGACTGGCACATTGCGTGGCACCTGCTCCAGGCCCATCATTCGCAACACCGGGGACAGGTAGAACCTCAGCAGGTAGTGACACTTGGTGCCCACGTGCCTTGGCTCTACGCTCCGCCTGATGCAGCCACACATGAAGGTGGCCATCAGTGTGAGGGCGACGTTGGGCACGCTTTTACCCCCGTTGTCTGCTGACTTGCGCATTGCGGCTCGTCACACCCGGTCTATCCTCGACCCCCAGATGAACTGGAAGATGGCCCGGGTGATCCCTGTGGCGTAGGAGGGAGGGACAGGCCACACTTGAGCCAAGTACAGCAGCCCCAAGTGCACCTCACACCTGATGAGCAAATTTTTCCCCGTTATGGAGAGGGAGCGTTGCTTCCACAGCTCCAGCTTCTTTCCCACCTTGGCTATCCGCTCCCGCCAATTCTTGTCACATGCCTCAGCCCCCCCAAACCAGATCCCCAGCACCTTCAAGAAGTCAGGCTGAAGGGCTGATGGTGAAGGGGACGGAAGATCGGTCGGGCCAGTTGCCAAAGAGCATGGCCTCGCTCTTCCTGTGGTTCACCCTGGCTCCCGTGGCCGACTCAAACTGGTCGCAGACACTAACCAATCTGCGGACCAACCCTGGATCCGAGCAGAAGACGGTGACATCGTCCATGTACAGGGAGGTTTTGACCTGAGTGCCCCCACTGCCTGGCAATGTCACTCCTCTTATGCTCGCGTCCTTCCTGATGGACTCGGCAAAAGATTCAATGCAACAGACGAACAAGACAGGGGAGAGAGGGCAACCCTGCCTAACTCCCGACCTGATGGGGAAGCTGTCTGATTCCCACCCATTGATTTGGACGGCACTACAGATATCGGTGTAGAGCAGTTGGATCCAATTCTTGATTCGCTCCCCAAAGCCCATTTTGGAGAGCACGTCCCTCATACACGAATGCAATATCCTGTTGAAGGCCTTTTCCTGGTCCAAGCTGACTAGGCGGGCATCCACCTGTCTATCCTGCACGTAGGCAATGGTATCTCTCAGCAGCGCCAGGCTGTCTGAGCTTTTCCTGCCAGGTACAGCACACGTTTGGATCACCCGTCCCAGAGCAGACTTGACCCGGTTGACGATGGCCTTAGACAGGAACTTGTAATCAACATTCAACAATGTGATTGGTCTCCAATTCCTTATATCCTTCATCTCATTAATTCATTAATATCATTAATTCACGTTTCACTGCGACACTTTAACTTTGCTGCTAGCTCAAATGTTGAAGTAGTTCTTGAACCTACAGCCTTCAGAGTGCTGCCATTGAGCCAGGCTGAGGCTTTCAAGGGGGAACAGTCTGCATTTCATGATCCAAAGTCAACTTTCCAAAACATCAGATAACTTTCCAATCAGGTGACATACTGTATGGCTCTGCCTATAGATATTGGCTTTTGCATTTAGAGTGATGAAGAAATACTGGTAACCAGCCTGCAGTTGTCAGAGACAGAAGGCTGATTGTTTACAGCGGGACTTGAAACAATTATGCAGAGCAAAGCATTACAATAAACACAATATTGTGGTCCTGATTTATGTCGGCCAGTTGAAGTTGAAGTTGCAGTGAGTTAGCGCACATTATTTTGTGTTAAGTTCATTAGCTCAATCTCATTGGAGTGCACCCTCCATGGAGCTACCCAAGCAAAGGCTCACAGAGGAAGCGGGAGGGGTGGTGGGAGGCCCACCCAAGCTGCTGCTGAGGTCCAAAAACAGTCAGGAAAAATAACTATATGTTAGAAATTCCACAAGCATCCACCTAGATGTAATAAGAAGGTTATAATTTTAGCTCAGCTATAGGGATATATAATTTATTTTAGTTTATTAATTCACAGAATATTGGCTTACTAGCCATCCTGAAGTACACATAAACTGAGAGGCCAGGAAACCCATTTCAGCGGGCATTGTGTCGACCGTGTTACTATAAATTTGTGACCACAGTGAGCACTGAGTTAGATAAACAGCAAGTTTCTTTCTATGGCAAATCCATGTTGTTCATATGGATTTCTAGTTGTCTATATGAATTTCCACAAGGCATTCTTTTAAGGTTCCACATGGTAGGCTGCTCTGGAAACTTAGATCGCATGGGATCCAGAGAGAGCCAGCCAACTAGACAGAAAATTGGCTTCATGGAAGGAAACAGAGTATGCTGGTGGAAGGATGTTCTTCAGACTGGAGGCCTGTGACTACTGGTGACATTGTTGTTTGTGGTTTATATCAATAATTTAGATGAGATGATCAGTAAGTTTGCGGATGACACTAAACTGGTTGGTATTGTAGATAGCGAAGATGGCTATCAACAATTACTGCAGGATCTTTATCAGTTGGGCAAGTGGGCTAAGGAATGGTTAATAGAGTTTAATACAGATATGTGTGAGGTGTTGCAGTTCGGGAAGCCAAACGAAGGCAGGACCTTCACAGTGAATGGCAGGGGTCTGGGGAGTGTTGTAAAGCAGAGGGATCTTGGAGTGCAGGTACATAGTTCCATAAAAATTGCATTACAGGTAGATAGGGTGGTCAAAATGGTTTTCGGCACATGGGTTGTCATCAGTTAGAGCATTGAGTATAGAAATTGGGCTAAAAGGACACAAAGTCCTGGAGAAATTCAACAAGTCAGGCAGTATCTCTGGAGAACATGGATAGGTGACGTTTCAGGTTGGGACCCTTCTTCAGACTGGAGAATCATCCTCAAGAAGGGTCCTGACCCGAAACATCAACTATCCATGTTCTTCAGAGATGTTGTCTGACCTGCTGAGTTACTCCAGCACTTTGTGTCTATTTATGTATACCAGTATCTGCAGTTGCTTGTTTCTATAGAAGCTGGAATGTTGTTACAGTTGTACAAGATGTTGGTGAGGCCACATTTGGAGCATTGTGTTCCGTTTTAGACACGCTGCTATATGAAAGATTTTGTTAAGCTGTAAAGAGTGCTGAGAAGGATGTTGCCAGGACCTGAGGTCCTGAGCTATAGGGAGAAGTTGGACTTTAGTCCTTGGAAAACTGGAGGATGAAGTGTGGTCTTATAGGGATGTATAACATCACGAGGGGAATAGATAGAGTAGATGCTCAGAGTAAGGGAATCAAGAAGTAGAGGACATAGGTTTCAGGTCAGAGTGGAAACATTTAATAGAAATCTGACGGTCAACTTTTTCACACTGTGGGTAGTGGGAATATGAAACAAGCTACCTGATGGGGTAGTTGAGGCAACTACTATAACAATATTTTAAATACATTCAGCAAGGTACATGGATAGGAAATGGGCCAGACACGGGCAGGTGGGACTAATGTAGATGGAGCATCTTGGTTGGCATGGCAAGTTGGGCTGAAGGCTCTGTTTCCATGCTGTATGACTCTACCACTCCATCACTCTATGTTGGTTGAGCAGATGGGTTGTTTGGACACCTCAATAGTATTATCATAAATAGAAGCAGGAGTGGGCCACTTGCCATCCTTGTGTCTGCTCTGCCTTTCAATTAGATCACAGTTGATTTATAATCCCAGCATTGTTTTCCTATGGAGACACAAGGAACTCCAGTTGCTGGAATCTTGAGAAAAACACATTGTGTGTTGGATGAACTCAGTGTCAGGCAGAATCTGTGGAGGTAATTGACATTTTGAGTCAGGACCCTTCTGCAGACTGATTGTTTTCCCATGGGGGGAGAACATTATTTAGTAACGATGAGGGAGTGGGGGCTCGGAAAGCGGAAGTCATTTAAGAGACGAAAGGCATGTGAAGTATCTCGGACATAGGTCGGGAGAGATTGGACCAGGGGGGGGATAGGATGGAGTCGAGATTATATAGTAAAGATGAGGGAGTGGAGAGAGTCTGAAGAAGGGTCTCGACCCAAAACGTCACCCATTCCTTCTCTCCAGAGATGCTGCCTGTCCTGCTGAGTTACTCCAGCTTTTGTGTCTATCTTCGATTGTCTTCCCACATTGGCTCCATATCCCTTGATTCCTTTAGGAGTTGAGGAGTCACAATAAGCTGAGAGGGAAAAGATTTAATAAGAACCTGTAGGGCAACATTTGCACATGGTGTGTGGTACCTACATGGAATGAGCTACCAGAAGAGGTAGTTGAGGCAGGTACTATAACAACATTTCAAAGAAGATGCATGGATAGCAAAAGTTTATCGGGATATGGGCAAAACACAGGCAAATGGGTTAGGTTAGATGGGATATTTTGGCCATTATGATGAGTTGAGCCAAATGGAATATTTCTGTGCTATATACATCTATGATGCTAATTGCTGAATTTATATTTTTATTCCTAATTTATTTAAATACTTGCATTTAAATTCTGGCTATTATGGAGAAATTCAAACCGATGCCCCTGAATCACTGGTCCAGATACCCAGCACCATAACACAACTACTAATACCATTGCGCCTATTATTTGAGCATTAAGTGCAGGCCTGTTGGAATTCAAAATATGCACATTGTTTCAAGATCAACACCAATAAATTAAAAAGGCTGTCTGCATTGGTAAAGCCAATAGGACTGAAGAGGTGCCACTTTATTCTTCTTCTTTTTTTTAAAAGCTCTTGAGCAATTTGAGTGAAGGAGTAATTTTCTGGTTTTCTGCATGAAAGGCCGTGGCAGGACTTTGAGCACAGGAAATAGCCTGGCAATTCGGGATCTTGCATAACTTTCCATCCATGGCTAAGCTGCAATTATTTTCTTTTCTTTTATATTTTACACCCATTTGCTTTGTTAGACCAGGTGTTGCAGAAAGTGTCCTGGGGATGCACCAGATTAAAATCGCACTGCAGTGTGGCTGCTATATGATAAACTGGCTGGCTTTCACAGAGTGGTGAGAATAATACAAAGCTCATTGATCAAGGACAGCCATCGCTTTATATCCATTATTTCCAGTCAAGGCTGGAATTGTGAATATCTCGCTGCTATTCAGCAACAGGATAACAATACCTGGAGAGATAAAACACTGGCTCATGGTTTGGGGCCAAAATGATCCTCTGCACCAGTTCCAACAGATAGAAGGTCCCAAGTCATTGGGCATGATAGAACTATCCTTACTTGTCGAACTTCACCTGAAGGGTTCATCCCCTTGAGCTTCTCGGAAGAACGGTGCTTATGGAGGAGCAAAGAATTAGTGTAATGAGAGAGGTGGGACATGATGGGGTTGCAATGGGGAAGAAGTGTTTAAGGGAAAGGAGTTGATCAATGAGATGTTCAGCAAAGCCATCTACAGGTAAGGTGGTGGGTGGAGGGAATACCAAAAGTAATGATTAAGGAAGAACCCATTTTGAAGGAGATAGATGACTTGGTTCAATCTCATTTAGGTAACTTCACAAGCACTTCTTTCAGTAACAGTTAAGGAGACCTCAACCTGTATAGCGTATCTTTCATGTGAAGCACTGAGGAAGCACCTTTTGCTGTGCTAGCATGGCACCCCTGCTGATGGAAATGTTTGCTATGTGCAAGGGCATTTAGCATCATTGACTACCTGTGCAACCATAATTCTAGTTATCGTGTGGCTGGCCCTCGGATGGGTCATGTTGCTGTGACTGCTTCTCCTCCACGTGCTGCCTTCAGTGGCCAGCAACCTCTCTCTTTGGATGGTTCCGTCAGCAGCTTCACATTGAAAGTGGCTTCCAACTACTTTTGATGCCATTCGTGAATCCTTGGCTTTTCTCTGAAGATATCTCCCTGCTTTCCAGACAGCGATTGTGGTCACAACACTCCTTTCCTCAAAAGACAGTAATTACCAAATGGTCAGGTCAAGATGGTGTCGTCATTAAATGGTGGGTTCTTCAGTCCAGCCGATCGGGAGAAAATGGGAAATGATCCATCTTATTGTTCCTTCTGTGAAACATATTAACTACATTTGTTTGTAGGCAGCAGTTTCTGGATTCTCTTTTGACATTAGCTCACAGTTCCCTCCTTGCCCTGATTTCAATCAAGTTTGATGCACAGTTCTAGCCTGGAGCAATAAGCAGCAGCTTTCAACTGAAATCATTGGTTAAACTTAAATGCATGCCTTTATTATCTTTAAAAAAAAAAAAAGTTTTAATGTGTTCTTTTGCCTTAGGTTATGTTCTGCAGAGAATGAAATAATCTAACAAATGTCTTTAGGTTTGCATCCAAGGCTGAGACTTTGGATGAATGACTATTTGTGTAAACAGTTTATCTTGCTTGGAGATGACATAACCCCTGAGATGAGCTCAGATCAAATTTGTCAGACCAATGTGACATGTTCATAAGGTGAATAGAGACATGGACAGTATTTATTGAGTTGTCTTGATGAACACTTGAATCACCTATGCATAGAAGGCCACACACCAAGTGCTGGAAGATGGGATTAATACCGATGGTTCACCAGTGGTCATCATGGATGAGGTGGGCTAAAGAACCTAGTTTTATACTACAGAACTCTATGATTCTAAGGATGCAGGATTAGTGAATCTCGATTTCACTGCTACGTATTTTGGAAAGCTGATGAAACTAAGTACATAAGAAGTAGGGGAATGAGTAGGTTTTACAGCTCATATCAATAAGATCATGACTGATTCTCAATCCTGCCCACATTCCTGCACAAACATTGCGTCCTTTGATTCTTTTGAAGTCTAAACCCCTATGAAACTCAGCCTTGAATATATGACCATGGTAATACATGGCAAAGAATTACAACCCTCAAGATTTAGTCATCTTTGCTCATCTGCAACTACAAGGTCAACCCCTTCTTCTGAGAAAATGGCTTCTCACTCCAAGTGGCCAGTTAGAGGAACCAGCCTCATGGCATACACTCAACAATCCCTCTCATTAAAATAAGCTTGTAGCGGCAGATTTTTATATTTCAGGTAATTAGCACCCTAGCCGCTAAATGGATGAGAATGATTGAAGGGGGTGTCTTCGAACGCATGCGAGCTCACTCACAGAGACCTTCAGAAGTTCTTCACAGATAAGTCTTTGAAACACACTTTTAATGAATAAATGCTTTATTGTTGATAGAAAACAGTAAGATACATCCAAATTTCTTCCGAATCGTTACTACAATCTTCATCGAACTCCAGCTTATTACTTTAAACATTAGAAAACTCCTCGTGTCTCCGTAACACTGGCATGATCTCCTTAGATCTCGCATGGACCCCGCATGGCCCGCATGGTCGAAGGGTTAAAATTCCCCCTCGTCTCTCCAAACTAATCTAAAAAGTAAACTTCTGCGCAAGCATCTTAGCTCCAAACACGCCCAAAAACACGTCATAAATCCCACCCACAATATAACGGGCAGTCTAAAATTTAAAGGCACATGCCATCATCAATGACATGCAAAACAGGCCAAATGGCCACTACAAAGCTCTTCCTAAAATCAAGCACATTTTTACCCATCTTAACCAATCTTTGTTCTTAGATCACCTGCCTCTCTCAAAGATCTGGCTTAAAGCACTTTTGACATGATTTGTAAGAAGAACTCATACTATCTAGGGAAAGAAGACAAAATGCAGTAGATGTTGGAAGTCTAAAGCAAAATCAGAAAATGCTGGAGAATATATTGCAGAACAAGGAACATCTCGAGTGGAAGGCAGTAGATATTTAATGAATATCAACACGTCATTTAATGTCTCTTGGTTTGATCTGTCATGTAACCTTCTTTATCTTCCCTGCTACCCCCCCCCATCTGAACTCCCTTACTCTGCAGTTTAAGATATGCCTGTCTTTAACTTTCCCAATTCTGGTGGAAGTTCATTGACTTGCTGAGTGTTCCCAGCATGGAATCATCACTTACTCTGCAAACACATTTTTCCTAGTGATCTGTCACCACTAACTTGATAGTAATGCTAGAATGGGAGGTGTGCTAGACCATGTGGTCATAAGATCATAAGAGCTGAATTAGGCCATTTGACCCATCAAATTTTCTCTGTCATTCGATCATGGCGGATCTATTTTCCTTCTTAACCCCATTCTCCTGCCTTGTCCCCATAACCTTTGACACCCTTACTAATCAAGAAACTATCAATCACCGCTTTAAAAATACCCATAGACTTGGCCTCCACTCGGCATTCACCACCCTCAACCTACAGAAATTCCTCCTAAGATCTACTAAGTGAGGTAGATCTGGAGTTGTACAAAACCCAGATGGAAAATTCCCTGCCTGAAGGACATTTCCGAACCAAATGATATTTTGCAATGGTCCAATATATTTGTAGATATTATTACTCAAACTACAGTATATTCTCTTAATTTCAGATTATTAATTATACTTACATTTCACAGTAATCATGATGGGATTTGAACTTGCATCATTGGATTGTTAGTTAAGGCATCTCGATTACTAGTCTGGTAATTCAACTGATATACCACCATTTTAATCCATTGGTACTTTCTATGGTTTTGTAACTTCAGTGCACCATCACCAATGCATCCACTATCTCCCTTTCTCTGATGGAACCCAGGGTGTAAGCTATCCTGGCATGTACTGTAAGCATTCTGTCCACTTAATTCCATCAGTATATTTTACTTCATTCATAGTAACATACTCACTTTCAGTAGGTTCTCCACTGTTTCTGGTCTTTTTTTAGTCCACAGCTGCTAAATCAATATATTTGTTAAATGTCTCTTCCTTTGCATTTTTACCCATAATAGTTTTCTTTGCCTCTGTAACTCATGTTTCCATTTGCTACTCACGCCCTTTTTGTAGAAGATATGTTTCCAGTTAACTTACTCTCATTTTCATCCCCCACTATCAGTTTTTTGTTGATTTCAAGTTGATGGCCATTCCTATAAATCTGTACGGTCTGCACTGAGGAGGTTCGATGGCTGAGGCTACACCTTAGCTTATGGGAGTACCTTTCAGTAGGATGGAAACAGCGGGAGGAAAACTGTTTCTGAATCTGCTGGTTTAAAGCTTTTTTTAATGTTCCGACGGGGTAGGGGAGAAGAGAGAGTAACCAGAGTAAAAATGGTCCCCGAATTGTTGGTTGCCTTCCTGTGGCAGTGTGAAGTGTCAACAGACTCAATGGGGGAAGACTGTTTGTGTAAGGGACAGGGCTGCATTTGCAACTCTCTCTAATTTATTACATTCTTGGGCAGAGCTGGTGTTAAACCATGCTGTGATGCATCTGGATAATATGTTTTCTACAGTGCATCTGTAGAAGTTGAAAAGAAACATAGGAGTCATATGAACTTCCTTTGTCTTCTGGTGTGCTCTCTCACTATAGCTTCAATGACGTTGGTCCAGGGCAAATAGTTGGTGATCTATACGCTTAGGATCTTGACTTGCTTGACTCTCTCCACTTTAGCATCCTTGATACAGTCCAGGGCATGTACACCATCTACTATCCTAAAGTCAATAACTATCTCCTTCATCTTACTGACAATTTGGGAGGGATTGTTTCCTTGACACCATGTTTCTAAGCTCTCTAGCCCCTTCCTATACTCTGTCTCATTATTGTTTGAGACATGGCCCACCACAGTGGTGTGATCTGCAGACTTGTAAATGGAATTAGAGCAGAATAGAGCAAAAT
>CM075984.1:26597137-27033748 GCA_038087875.1 Malacoraja senta
CTGTGGCTTGAAATGAAAAGGCTTGCTTCATAGTGACAATCCAAACAGAGAATGCTGTATGTACAACAGATGTGTTCCACCCCATTTTATTTATTTTTTTACATTTTATAAACTAATAACTAAATCGGAAAAAAGGAAAAAGGAAAAAAGGGAAAGAAAGAAGAAAAGAAAAAGAAAATAAAGATTTTCGAGAAAGACACGATAAAGAAAAAAGAAAAAACCCAGAACTAACGAAGAAGTGAAAGAAGCGGAGATATATCCCACTACCCTTCCCTATGCCCGCTCACCCGATCCTAGCGTCGATTTTGAGTTTGTGTTCAACCATTATGTTGTTGAAGAAATTCAATGAAAGGAGACCATATTGTGGAAAATTGATCTGGTTTGTCAGTCAAGACAAGCCTTATTTTTTCTAACTGTAGTGTCTCGGTCATTTCTGTGATCCACATCTTCACTGTGGGGACTGTTATCTTTTTCCAGAATTTAAGTATGTTTTTTCGCAGTTATTAAACTATAGTCAAGGAAGCGTCTTTGAGATATCGTTAGATTAGGGCAGCCCTCTGACATTCCTAATATTATTAGTTTTGAATCTGACTCCAATTGAATTTTAAGTGTTTTAGAAATGATATTGAATATTCCCGTCCAGAAGTTTTGTATTTTTATACAGGATACAAAAGAATGAGTTAGGGTGGCTTCTTGAAAGTGACATTTATCACAGAGAGGAGAGACAGTTGGGAGTTCTTGTTCAATTTGGTCTTTGAGTTGTAAAAGCTCTACCGTTGCACCACTGTGCTGCCATAATTTTAGTTTGTTGTGTGTGAGTGCTTCATAGCATAGATAGCTTCATAGCTCAATGTGTAGTAAATATAGTGCAAAGCTTCCTCACGCAAACACTGATAGTTCCTGCTCACACCCTTTGATCTTTATTCACATCGTGTTGTCTCTTACACCCGATTCCCTGAAGTTTCTATCTTAATCCATTGCTTCTGTGGATCTACCCTCCTGCTTTGCATCAGATTTCCAAGCTTTCAGGGCTAACCCTCAATGCATTGCATTTCCATTCTTTTATTCTGTAGTACAATTATCTCCTTACTGTGGCTTGAAATGAAAAGGCTTGCTTCATAGTGACAATCCAAACAGAGAATGCTGTATGTACAACAGATGTGTTCCACCCCATTTTAAAACAAATTGCAAAAAATTATAATAACTGTGATCATGGGGCGTCTGGCAGAATTTACCGTGTTCTATCGGCTGCTAACACCGGAATTGTGATTCATTCTTAATCATTTTTCCATAAACTTGATTTATATTTGTTGGTATATCTGCACATATAATCTATTGAGGGGACTGATATTCCCTTAATATTTTCACATGCTTCTGCGGTATTACAATATCTGTTTAAAACATTTACGCCACTAACACCATTAACATCAGTTCAATTATTCAAATAACGAAAGGAAAATGATCATATTATTGGAGCTGGGCAGAGATTCCAGGTGTAATCACTCAATATGACAATATAAAATTAATCACCATACAGAAGGCTTGCCAAAGCAGTAGACACAATAATTCAAAATGACAAATGGGAATTAATCACTTCATTATACGCCTGCACGCTGCCACCATTGTACTTTGGACAGAATCTGCAGAGAGGAGGCTGGTTATTATGCACTCCCCTTGCAGAGAGCGTGGACCTTGTTGTGAGTGTATCTGTGTGTCCACTTTGACATGCGGAGTCTTTTAAACCTCCCAGTATTATGTAGACAGTTTCATTTGCTTCAGAATATGTGTTGAATGGTTTACAACATTGCATCCAGGCCGTCTGGAACTCCTTGGTTCTAAAGGGACCTCCCGAGTTGCAGAGACAAACATTTAACAGAAGAGGATTTGGAACATTTTTTGTTGGAAGGAAGCGGGGTAGGGGTGAGGCTCAGCAAGATGAGAGGCATTAGGCAGTGGTTTGTAAAACATGGGACAGCTGTATACAGTTTATTTTTACTCTGTTCAGTTTATTCGTTGATAAAGTTATGCAATGGCAAATTCAATTTGGGGTTTACACAAGCAATGCTGGATTAAGAAAGATTTAGATATTTTACATCACTTCAGGATTGTTCCTTTATAGTTCATAAAGTATGATGAAGAATAGTCATAGTTATAATACAAGATATGTGGCAATCCATTTGTAAATCACACTCCCATAAACAGTGATGTTATAATCAATAGATAATTTGTTTTGTGTAGCAAGGTTGATTGAGGGATAAATGTTTGTCAGACAGGGGATAACGCCACTGCTCATCTTTGAAATAATGAAATTATGGCACCAGGTACCAAAAATTCAACTCCAAAACCTGTGCAGCTGAAAGTCAGCATAATGTATATTTGCCAACGATACCGGGGAATCTGTCTTCTCACCTATCGGCAGGGCTTTAGTTTGAACCAACACCTTTCTCTGGCAAAAAGTTCCCCCAAATTTCACTGACAATATGTTTTAAACCTTATTGATCTGTACACTAATAGTTGTATCGGTGGGCGGCGCGACTCTCGTTTGCAGCGGCCTCTGCAGTCCGTCTGTCTTTTTATTATTTTTGTCTCGTTTTTATGTAGTTTTTTATTTATTTTTTTGTCGGGGTATGTGTGTGGGGGGGGGGGGGGTGGGGTGGGGGGGGGGACTTTTAAATCTTTCCCCTGCACGGGAGACCCGACCTTTTCTTTGTCGGGTCTCCGTTGTCGTTGGGGCTGGGCAACGTGGAGCGGCCTCCAGCAGGAGCGACCTGGGGCTCCAGTTGCGGAGCTGCGGACTACTCACCGTCACGGGGCTGGCCGAGTCCGGAGCGGGTGGAGCTGTGGTGGAAACAATCGCTGCTGCTACCCGACCCCCGGAGATTCGGAGGCTACAACCGCGGGTCTGGCGGACGGCAACACCGGAAGCCCGTGGGTCCCTGGTGGGAGACCGCTTTTCAGGGCTTCCGCAGCGGCGACTTCTCCCGCCCGAGTTGCGGGGTTGAAGAGCACCTGGAGCGGGGCTTTACATCGTCGCCCCGCGCGGCTTGGAATGGCCGCCGGACTTTGCGAGCGCGCGCCGGGGCTCTAACACCAAGACCCGGTACGCGACCCTGCATTAACCGGCATGGCTTTAATGGCCGCGGGATGATCACCATCGCCCGCCGGGGGCTTTGACTTTGACTCTGACATCGGGGGGGGGGGGAGTGCAGTGGAGAGATATGCTTTTTTTTTTGCCTTCCATCACAGCGCTGTGATGGATGTATGTGTAAATTGTGTTGTGTCTCGGGTCTTCTTCGTTTTGTGATGTATGGCTGTCATTTGGACCTCAAGGGGTCCAAATGACAAATTTGTCCAAAAGACAAATAAACAAATTGTTGTAAATTGTAGTTCTTATTTATTGACACAAGAACCAGGTTTAACTAACCCTTGCACCTGGAACCGTGCTACTCAAAGGAACCAGCACTCAAACTGAAATCTTTATCCTCACTGAGACGTGTGAACTTTTCAACCTCACATTTAATTCCACATTCCCTCCCATGGAGGTAAGGATCACGGTCACTCCCAGCTTCCTGACCTCAGGACTATTCCCGGCTGCTGCTGCAAATCTCTGCTACATGTCACGGTTTGCTTCTCACTGCTGCATTAAGGAGGTCACAGAACCTCCATACTCAGGGGTAGGAGACTGCATTCACAGTTTCATTACCCCACAGGAGCAGGTAGAGTGGATTTGCATTACTAATAAGGACAGCGCAGTGGCACAGCGGTAGAGTTGCTGCCTTATGGTGCTTACAGCGCCGGAGACCCAGGTTCTATCCTGACTATGGGTGCTGTCTGTACGGAGTTTGTAAGTTCTCCCCGTGATCACGTGGATATTCTCCAAGATTCCACACTCCAAAGATGTACAGGTTTGCAGGTTAATTGGCTTGGTATAAATGTAAATTGTCCCTACTGTGTGTAGGATAGTGTTAATGTGCGGGGATCACTGGTTGATGCGGACTCAGTGGTCCGAAGGACCTGTTTCTGTGCTGTATCTCTAAACTAAACTAAACTAATTTTAATGGCGTTAAATTCTTCAACCTAATGATGTTTATGAGAGTTGCATCAAGTTCAAGAATGTCACTTGTAAAGTGGACAACTGTATAATGTTGCACTTGAATTAACACTGTTGGGTTAAGCATAGTGTTCATGCTGCACTGCAAATTCTCATGGGTACCGGTACAGTATTTATTTAAAGTGTGTGCTCTTAACGGAACGAACTGCAATGCAAGAAAAACACTCTTATAAACAGATAATGCCGGAAATATTTTGCAGATCTTGCAACATATTTGGGATCATGGGATCAGTGGATGCTGCAGGTTTTCTCATAGTGCAGGCATCGAGATACTTCATTTGTGGCCTTACGGTTAACTTGTCAGCAATCTCTTGTCAGTCTAGCAGCCTGGAAGTTCTCCATGATCACGCATTCCATCCCTCACAAAAGGCCAGGCATTCCATCGCCCTATTCTTCGTCAATCCATGTGCCCCTGACTATCGAGTCATGGAGTCATGGAGTGATACCGTGTGGAAACAGGCCCTTTGGCCCAACTTGCCCACACCGGCCAACAATGACCCAGCTACACTAGTCCCACTTGCCTGCGCTTGGTCTATATCCAACCAAACCTGTCCTATCCATGTACCTGTCTTCTTAAAGGATGGGATAGTCCCAGCCTCAACTACCTCATAAGGCAGCTTGTTCCATACACCCACCACCCTTTCTGTGAAAATGTTACGCCTCAAATTCCTATTAAATCTTTTTCCCCTTCACCTTGAACCTATGTCCTCCAATCCCCGATTCCCCTACTCTGGGCAAAAGACATTGTGCATGATTTTATATACCTCTATAAGATCTCCCCTCATCCTCCTGCGCTCCATGTAATAGAGACCCAGCCTACTCTCCCCATAGCTCACACCCTCTAGTCCTGGCAATATCCTCGTAAATATTTTCTGAACCTTTTCAAGCTTGACAATATCTTTCCTATAACATGGTGCCCAGAACTGAACACAATATTCTAAATGCGGTCCCACCAACGTCTTATACAACTGTACATGACCTCCCAAACTTCTATACTATTTGGGAATATTCTCCAACCCACCTCATACCATTGCAGAATTATTCATACAAGTGCATCACACCCTAGCAACTGAAAGTACAGGCTGATTTTTAAGTCATTAAAAAATAGTAATGCAATTTCCAGGTGATTTTCTTTAAGCAGACTGTCTTAGCATGACGCTTCATCCTGAAGTTTGAATCTGAGACTCTGCAGGACTCCCTCAGTATTCCATTAGAGTGCCAGCCATTGAGCATAACTCATCTAGAGTATTATTAATGATCTTGATGGCTGATAAGATCTGGGAAAAATAATGTAGTTAACTGCTTCTCTAAAATAGTCTTTCTGTGGAACTTGGAATCCAAACATAGACAGGGAAGTTTTGAGTTTCTGCTAATACCATCAAATATCATCAGTGCAATCTATGCGAACTTGGTGAAAATAGTACAGAACCTCTGTAAACATTGATGGTAAAATTAATTATCCATGCTTTCAGCAGTCACTTTGCAGCTTCAAGGTTTGATTCCTCAGATAAACATGCCCACATTGTACAACGTTTAGGGAAGCCTCTATAAACTCTGAATCCATAGACTGCAGATCCTGAAATCCTGACCACGAAACAAAACTGCTGGAGGAACTCAGTGTGGCAGGCAGCATCGAGGGAGATGAGCAGAGAGTTTTGGGTTGGGATCCTTCTTTAGACTGATAGATGGGAGCCATAAGTCTGAAGAAGGGTCCCAACCCATAATGTTGTATTACCTTCCACAGATGCTGCCTGACCCATTGTGTTCCCAAAGCAGGGTTTTTTTTCAGCATTCTTAGCAGTTTCTTTTATAACAATCATCTAATTTATTGAATGAATTGAATAGGGTGAATAAGATGAAATTGATAGATATCTCTATAAGATATTTGGACAGGTACATAGATAGGAAAGATTTAGAGGGATAGGGACCAAATGCATGCAGGTGGGACTAGAGTAGATATAGATCTTGGTTGGCATGGGCAAGTTCGGCCGAAGGGCCTGTTTCCACGCTGTATGTCTCCATGACTCTAATTTTACTTAATGGAGACACAAGGAGCTGCAGATATTGGGAGATGGGAACCAACCCAAAATGTTGCCTGACCATTTCCTCCACAGATACTGCCTGTTGAGTTTTCAGCTCAGCTATAGTTGTACATTTCTTGTTTCAAAAATCACTGAATCATTGAATACATGAAAAAGCTTTACCTTTGGTGATAAATGTGCTTTAAAAACGAAAACACATTTCCACTCTTTAATTCATCCTGGAGTATCACCCTTTTTTGTATTCTTAATAACATAAGGGCTTGCTCAATTACAGTTACACTGCCAAAGACATTTCTCATCCAATTTGAAAATGAAAATGAAACCTCTGCAGATTCCTATGCCGTTATTTTCAATCCCTCCAGAAGCAGTAAAGTGAACCAACAATCATCAGGAATTTCCACAGAGCTTCTTTGGCTTCCCCAGGTTCTCATAAAGGTACTACAATATTTAGTAATTTCCACAAGAGAGATTGATAGAGGCTAAAGCAAACAGGTGAAGGAAAATGGACAGCACCATGCAAAATCAAGATGTCCCAAAGTCCTTTACAGCCATGGAATCCTTATCCACATTTTCTGTTTCACCAATCTCACTGGAAAATGGCTGGGCACTTGTTCAGTAATGACATTTGTTTTTAGCAGATTTCCATCAACATTTCAGTTTTTCGTTTATGCACGATTGTTCTGTTTATGCTTCTCAAAACCTGATAAATCTAAATTATTCACTACATGAAAATGAGCAACTGGGCTCTGTGTTAAGAGTAATCCAAAAGCTTTTGATTTAGCTCAGAGCTAATGACAAATGTCTTGCTTGAAACCAGTGATCCACATGTAAGGTGATGTGAAATCGATCGAAATATACCTGGATGTGAATTTACCTAATTGGAGCACCATTAACATATACTGCACCACAATTCTTAGAGTATTTGAGTATATATTAATATTTAACTGCAAACCCAAGCGAAGTACAAAGGGTGACTTGGGTGACCACAGATGCTGGAATCTTGAGCAAAACAAACCAAACTGCTGGAGGAACTCAATGGGTCAGGCAGCATCAGTGGAGAGAAATGGACAGGTGATATTTCGGGTTAGCACATAGCTGGTAGAAGGAAGTGATGGGCAGGGCTGGCGAGTGAGAGGTAGATCAAGATAAGGTGGAGTTAATTGGCAGATGGGGTGGGTGGGAGAGAGAAAGGTGGAGATAGTAACCAAGGCTGGAGGTGATGTCGAGAAGTTGAATGGGTGCAAATGGTGGAATTAGATGAGAAAGGAATGGGGAGTGAAATGTAGAACGAGAGGGAAAGATGGTGGAAGGGAACATGGGAAGCTCAATGGGGCACAATTTAGGGAAGGATAGGTGATGAGTTGATGGAGGAAGTGATGTACGGGAAAGAGACTATGACAGGAGCGGGGGAATGGATGGAAAGGTGTGTTCTAGGATGGGGAGGGGGGGAGGATGCTGGAGCATGAAGAGCGGGTTTGGGAGGGGGGGTAACCTCAATTGGTGGTGAATGTAAAAACAGTGCCAAATAATTATTTTTGAAATATATTTAGTAATAGGGGCAGCACTAGCACCTTACCCTGCACAGCAAGGTCCCACAAAGTGATCAGTTTCTGGCATTATGGATGAAGATGAGTCAGGAGACAAGAAGGGTTTCTTTGTTGCTGCAGTGTAAAATCCATTGACAGAAGACATGACCTCACATTGAGTGTCTGGTTAAGACAGGCAGGAAATGTATGTTAGACAGTGGAAGCCATGCTCTTGTCTGTGATGTCTCTAGGCAAAATAAACTTATAAGACTCACATCACAAGCACAAATGGAGTAAGCAAATTTTGAAAGACTACCTTTGGCGAACATCAGGTTCAAGTTCAAGTTCAAATTTATTTGTCACATGCACCCTAAGGTGCAGTGAAATGTAATTTACCATGCAGCCTTACAATTAAATAAGGACACAATACACAACATAATTCAACACAGACATCCACCACAGCATTGTTCACTGTGGTGGAAGGCAATACAGTTCAGACAGTACTCCTCCTCCTCCCTTGTTCACCCATGGTCGGGGCCCTGACCCTCCGTAGTCGCCTCTACGGACGGCCTGATGTTCAAGCCCTCTGGTCGGGATGGTTGGAACGCCAAGGTGGGGACAGGTCGCGCACACACCGCTCCCAAATCAGCCACCTCCTTACCAAAGACCGCGGCTTCCAGATGTTGTAGGTTGCAGGCCGGCGGTCGGAGATCTTCTCCGGCGACCCCCGGCGAGGGATCGCCCACTCCACGATGGAATGTCCACTCCACGCCTGCCGCCAGAAGCTCCACAGACCGAGGCTCCAAGATGTTGTAGGCCGCAGGCCAGCAGTCGGAACACTTCTCCGCCGACCCCCGGCAAGGGGGTCCGTAATGTTACAGTCCCCGCTGCGCCTCCGCTGAAGCTCTGGGCCCACGATGTTAAAGTCCCTGCTGCACCGCTGCTGGGGTAGACTCTGGGAAAGCTCTGGAACCGACTCCAGGAAAGGCCGCACCAAACCAGCTGTAAGGAGGGGGGCGAAGAAGTGACAAGGAAGAAAGTCGCATCTCCGTCGAGCTAGGTGCCTGAAAACTGTTTCCCCCTATTCCCCCCCACCACCACCCACACAAGACATACAGAGAAACACTAAAACATACATTTGGACAAAGTAAAAAAAACAAAAAAAGTCGAAACAACGAAACCGCTGCAGGCGAGGCAGCCGACTCGCAGCACCACCGGAACATGAACCAAAACATGCGGGTTAAAAGTTGTGGTTCTGAATCATATGTCAGAAAACTTTGCAATTACTATGCAGGAGTAAAGGTAGTAAAATGTAACCCTTCAATTTCTTCACAATGCAATTCCTTCGATATGTACATCAGGATATCCTTCCTCTTCGCTCAACCAAGGCAGAGGGGACTGCAAATTCAAATGGGTGGCAGAGATCTATTCAGAACGTGTTCAAAAGACGAGCAGTTGTTCAATGTAAGGGTGATGTTTAATGCCTCATGGACTTAGTCACTGGCAAGGCTGGTGTTCATTAACCATCTTCCATTGCCCTCTCAACCAGGTAGCTAGACTATTGATGGTAATTGCAAGTGATGTGTGGGCCAGATAGAGTAAGGCAGATTTCCTTTGCTGTTAAACTGATGATTCTTTTAACAAAATACCAACCATTCTGTAGTAATCGTTAATCAGGCTAGATTTTTATTGCAGACTTGGCTTTAAATTCCTCACCCTCGATGGTGATATACAAATGTGTCTCGATATAAATAGCCCAGGCCTCTTTATACTGGTTTAGTCCTTCCTGTTAGTCTTAGGTGTACCCAGGTTGGATGCAACCCATTCCTTTCCTGACTCTTAGCAACCTGCCATAATCCAAGCCTTAGAACAAAACCCTTGCCTGCACAATGCTGACATCGCTAATTTGCACACAAGGCATTTGTGTGCAAATCCAGGGTTTCTAAATGGTCTGCGGAAGTCGTTTAAGATAAAGCCAAAGTACTTTTGAATTCTTCCAGATCAGTGAGACTGTCCATGTATTTTGCAATAAATTTAAAGTCTCAGAAGGGGGTCAGTTCTCCTCTTGCTGACACCTCTAAACACGTGATAAACGTGAGCTTGAAGTGCAGGCTTTGGACGATCCTGGGGAGAAATATATTTAGATGCCATATTCTTTATCCTAGCCCCCCCAATTCAGTCTCTGAAGTGAACAAAAATTAATCCTAGGAATATGTGCAACTGAAATTTTATTTTTATTTTTCATGAATGAAATACTTCCAGGGTATAGCCAGAAATGTTTTACAAGACACCTCCCATCATTCGTTACCCTTGCTATCCATAGGCGGTTTGTACATCAGGCTGCCTTGATGCTGTAAGGTGTATTGGCTCACATTGCCCTGGGCCTCACGTCAGTAGGTGTTCCTTGGAAGAGTGGTCTTCACTTCAGAGCACACAACATAAAAGTGGCCTGAAGTGAAGGAGGCCTGAAAAAGTAACAAAATACAACTGCATTCCCAACATCAAGGAGAACCCAAGATAAACACAAAAAGCTGGATCAACTCAGCGGGACAGGCAGCATCCCTGGAGAGAAGGAATCGCAGTCGCCGTCGCTGCCTCAAAAAGGCAGCCAACATCTTCAAGGACCCATACCATCCTGGCCACACACTCATCTCTCCGCTACCATCGGGCAGAAAGTACAGGAGCTTGAAATCTGTTACATCCAGGTTCAGGAACAGCTACTTCCCCACAGCCATCAGGCTATTAAACTCGCCAATAAACAGATTCTAAACTGTAACAGCCTATTGCACTTTATCTGCTTATTTATGTGTATATTGAACTGAACTGTTCTGTATTTTTGCTTACAATATTCTGTTGTGCTGCAGCAAACAAGAATTTCATTGTCCTATCTGGGACACATGACAATAAACTCTCTTGACTTGACTTGAGAAGGAACGTCACCCATTCCTTCTCTCCAGAGATGCTGCCTGTCCCGTTGGGTTACTCCAGCTTTTTTGTCTATCTTTGGTTTAAACCAGCATCTGCAGTTCCTTCTTACACATCAAGGAGAACCCATCTGGCAATCTGCGAATATCCATAGCTCCTAATTTTCACAACTCTTCATCCAGTTAGTCTCCTGATCTACCCAGCATACTGCCAGCCTCTACCCTCTCTGACTGCCCCTCAAGTAATCTGCCGGCCATTGTTACTCCGCACCAAAGCATTTAATTGACCCCATTATCTTCAACAACAAGCATACTGCTGGACCATTGGCCTTTTAACCTCAACTGAAGAGTCTTGTGATGCGTCTATGGCAAAATGGTCATTGGCGCCAACATCTGTACCTATTTCTAGGCAGACATTTTTTATAAATTGATTGACTAGACTTTACAGTTTAATTAATTCTGCTTTAGTATAATCATGATTTTTTTTGCCAGAGAAGCCGATTGAATATTGTCATTATGCAACTGGAAGATCCTGTTACCCAGTGTAAGAAAGACTTGCAAATGTAAATACATGCAAACATAGATTCAATACCGGAGTATCTCCTGCTGTAAGGATGATCACATTACTCATACAATTGTTACATTTTACTTTAACTTCCATCGTGATGTTGATCTACTCTTCCTTTCTGAAATCTTCTCTCCAAATCACTCTTTGGATCTCCTCAGTTAAAATTCTGAAATTCTAAAAAACAAAGATGCCAATGATGTCACCATGACAACATCGAACTATCGTACCAACAACCACGAGCATCTCCTCTCAACTACAAACCATGGACAGCATCTTTGAGTATTTCATGATTATTCAAAGGAATATGACTGATAATAAATCAAATGAGACATTAAAGCAGATAACCAAGCATTATTCAAAGGTTGGTTGTAAAGAACATTTTGAAGAGAAATAGGGAGATAGGTTCTTGACAGCTGAAGGTACCATGATCAATAGCAGAGTGTTTGCATTTGGGAGATATTCAAGAAGCTCGCAGTGGTTTACAGTGCTAGTGGAAATAGCAGAAATTGGATGGGTGAAAAAGAATTTGAAAACAAGGATAAGGATTTTAAAATCAAGGTGTAATGTGCTGGAGGTTTGTTGGGTGAATGGTACTTGTAAGTGTAAATCCCGGCTAAAACAGAGGAGTAATATCACCAAAATTTAGTAAAGGCTTCATGCATTGTTAGGCCATTTTGGTCAAGTCTGATGTGCTCTGCAGAAATAAGACAAGCTTCTTAATGGTGCCAGTAAGTCTAGGGACCAGATCAATGTTGCAGATAAGAAATGTATGAGTATCTCTTCAATTGACAGAATGAATGAGATTTCTGCAGAGGACCTCCAAGCAAGTTTAAAATGCATCAATGTGATTGGATTACTGCAAACTTACTGCAAAATTACTGTATATTGTAAATAATGTTGCCAGACAGTTGCCCTGCTATTTGTTGATTGGCCAAAGTGTTAAGCCCTGGCAGGGTTGTTTTGAATTCCAGGGTAAATGTTGCATTATTCAAGTTAAGTTAGCTTCCTCTAGAAGCTTCTCCTGAAACAATGTAAGGGAGATTCTGTTATTGGTCTGGGTAACTGTCAATAATGTATTGTTGTAATTAATATGTTTGATTGGATGTAAAGAGACCACCCCTCTGTAGTTCGGCCCCTCAAGGTTTGGGGACGTATAAAAGGCAGCCAAAGAACGAGGTCCTTTGTTTATCTTCTGGAAGAGCGCTTGGGACTGTGTGACCTTTTGGAGTGTCTCTGCTTGCACGAGGCTGAAGGGCTTGGCCAGGCAGATACAAGGATCAAACCCGCGGTGGTTAGGTATCGTATAGGGGAAATTTGCTGTTCAATCTAAAAATAAAGTTTAGTTGTTCCAGTGCTTGACTCAGTGCTTTGGTAACTGAACGAGAGTGGGGGGGGGGAGATTAGAAGAGCATATTTAAATAAGCACTTGGACAGTTGAGTAAATCAAGCTCCTTTGAAATGTCACGAAAGGGACCAACATGTGATGGTTCCTTTTCAAAGTGAGTCAGTGTGAGCTGTGACCAGCTCATTCAAATCCTTTAACACTGGATTCTTGGGATGTTTTTTAAAAGAAGGTATTAATTTTAAATCCTTCTCCTGATGATGACTGAAGGAAGAGGAAGGTTTGCCCCAATGCCTTCCGTTTCCTGCTCCAAAGCACTTCCAAGCACAACAGTATCCTGAACGTGAGTTTTCTCAGCTGTGGGAGGGACAGCTCAGTGGAGTCTACAGTACAGGCGTCTTGTCACTTTACTAGTTCTTGGCCCATACATTGAGGCCTGATATTGGCTGATAATGTGCTGGATATAATTTTACATCGTAGCTCTATTTTGGATGAATGTTAATGACTCTGCAGCATAGTTTATTCACTTGAAAAAGAGTTGAGGTCTTTCCTATGAGGAAAAATTGAGCAGAATGGGTAAGATGTTTAAGAAGGAACTGCAGATGCTGGAAAATCGAAGGTAGACAAAAATGCTGAAGAAACTCAGTGGGTGAGGCAGCATCTATGGAGCAAAGGAAAGAGGCAATGCTTCGAGTCGAAACCATTCTTCAGACTGATATGAGGGTGGGTGGAGGGTGGGAAGAATAAGGAAGAGGAGGAGCCAGTGGGCCGAGGGAGTGCTGAGAAGGGGAGGAGAAAGTAGGGACTATCTGAAATTAGAGAAGTCAATGTTCATACCACTGGGGTGCAAACTGTCCAAGCAAAATATGAGGTGCTGCTCCTCCAATTTACAGTGGTCCTCACTCTGGCCATGGAGGAGGCCCAGGACAGAAAGGTCAGATTTGGAATGGGAGGGGGCGTTGAAGTGCTGAGCCACCGGGAGATCAGGTTGGCTATTGCGAACCGAGCGGAGGTGTTCGGAGAAGCGATCGCCAAGCCTACGCTTGGTCTCGCCGATGTAGAGCAGCTGACATCTAGAGCAGCGGATGCAATAGATGAGGTTGGAGGAGGTGCAGGTGAACCTCTGCCGCACCTGGAAAGACTGCTTGGGTCCTTGAATGGAGTCAAGGGGGGAGGTAAAGCGACAAGTGTTGCATTTCTTGCGGTTGCAAGAGAAAGTGCCCGGAGAGGGGGTGGTTCGGGTGGGAAGGGATGAATTGACCAGGGTGTTACAGAGGGAGTGGTCTCTGCGGAAAGCAGAGAGGGGAGTAGATGGGAAGATGTGGCAAGTGGTGGGATCACGTTGGAGGTGGTGAAAATGTCAGAGGATTGTTTGTTGTATGTGACGACTGGTAGGGTGGAAGATGAGGACAAGGGGGACTCTGCCCTTATTACAAGTGGGGGAATGGGAAGTGAGAGCAGAGTTATGGGGTATAGAAGAGACCCTGGTGAGAGCCTCATCTATAGTAGAAGAGGGGACCCCCGTTCCCTGAAGAATGAGGACATCTCCAATGCCCTGGTGTGGAACACCTCATCCTGGGTGCAGATGCAGCGTAGACGGAGGAATTGGGAGTAGGGGATGGATCCTTACAGGAAGCAGGGTGAGAAGAAGTGTAGTCCAGATAGCCATGGGAGTGAGTGGGTTTATAGTGGATGTTGGTCAGTAGTCTATCACCTGCAATGGAGATAGTAGTGAGGTCAAGAAATTGTAGGGAAATGTTCCTGAGCAGAATGGGTCTTTACTGGAACTAATTAATGATGCATGTGTTGAATAAATCTTTTTCATTAGTCTTCAACGGGAAAGACATTGCTAATATTTTACTTGGGAGCAGGCCATGGACCGAAAAGTCTCATGGACTGAGCTCTGGCAGGCTGAACCACAGCGCATCAAGTTCCTGGTCCAGGCAGTGTATGATGGCCCAGCCCATCGAACCTCTTCATCTGGGGCAAAGCGGAATCTCCAGATTGCCTGCAATGCTCAGGCAAGGGGACGTTGGAACACATCCTGAGCTGTTGCCCAAAGGCTCTTGGGCAGAGTCGGTACACCTGGCGTCACGACCAGGTTCTTAAACCCATTGCAGAAGCCATCAGTATGGGAATCAGCAGCTGCAGACGAGCACGCCCCACCACCCAGATGATCACCTTCGTGAAGGCCGGAGTGCAGCTGCCAAGAACCACAGCAGCCAGGAATCCGTCAGGAATCCTGGCAAGTGCGCAGGACTGGCACCTTTCCGTAGACCTGGTGAAACAGCTGAAGTGCCCACAGCAGATTGCCACGACCACCCTGAGGCCAGATATCCTCCTGGTCTCAGAGGCGTTCAAAAACATCGTCTTGTTGGAACTGACAGTGCCGTGGGAGGACCGTCTGGAGGAGGCCCACGAGAGGAAGATGGCCAAGAATGAAGAGCTGGTCATAGACTGCCGCAAGCAGGGCTGGAAGGCAAGGTGTATGCCCATCGAGGTTGGCTGCAGAGGTTTTGCAGGGCAATCGCTCTACAAAGCCTTGAGTGCACTGGGCATCAACGGAATGGCAAGGAGAAGGTCCATCAAGAACACCACAGAGGCAGCGGAGAAGTCCTCGAGATGGCTCTGGATTAGGAGAGAAGGTCCATGGGGAGGAGCGAATGCCACCTGAACACAAGTCGTGGTCTGATCAACCACGGCTGGGTCGCCTGGGTGAGGGTGTCTCTGATGATGTCAGATGATCATCACTGATGATGTGTTCAGGGGCATCTATAGATGTATTTGTATCAATACTTGGACAAGTGCGGGATTGCACTTGAGAAGTTAAGCAAGGGCAGGAGTTACACACTGATTGGCCGGACCCTTGATATTGTGGTAAAACAGAGAGACCACAGGTACAAGTACATTGTTGCACTCAGGTAGACACGATGTTGAAGAAAGCATTTGGCATGTTTACCTTCATCAATCAGGGCCTTTACTACAAGAGTTTAGATGCCATGTTACAACTGTACAAGACATTGGTGAGATGTTGGGCGGCAAAGCAGTAAAGTTGCTGCCTTACAACACCAGAGACCTGGGTTCGATCCTGTCTATGGGTGTTGTCTGTAGGGAGTTTGTATGTTCTCCCTGTGACCTGTGTGGGTTTTCTCTGGGAGCTCCGGTTTCCTCACACACTCCAAAGACATACAGGTTTGTAGGCTTGGTAAAATTGTAAATTGTCCCTTCTGTATGTAGGATGGTGTTGGTGTGCGGGAATCGCTGGTCGTTGCGGACCCGATGGGCCGAAAGGCCTATCTCCATGCTGTAGTTCTAAACTAAACTAAACTAAACTAAACTAAATCACACTCGGAGTATTGTGTGCATTTCTGGTAAACAATCAATAGGAAGGATGTCACTAAGCTGGAAAGAGTGCAGAGAAGGAGATTATCAGGACTATAAGGCTTCAGTTGTAAGGAAAGACTGGTAGAATTTAAAACAATCTGAGTAACAAGCGATAAAGGATTGGAAAAACTCTGGGGCCTAACGTAAGACAATTCACCAGGAGCCTGTTGACTGCACACTAGAATTTTAAAGAAAGTGGTTGCAGAGACCAGATTTTTCATAACTTGCTAACCCTCCAGTAGGGTGTCAGAAGATTGGAAAACTGCCAGTTATTTTAAATCCTTCAGACTCACATAGAGTCAATAGAGACTCCCTTGTTCAAATGGGAAGGGCAGAAGGCAGGAAATTATAGGCCGGTTAATTTAACAGTTATTGTTGACAGGATAATAGAGTCAATATTCAAAGAGGAAATAGTAATCATTTGGGAGAGCTGAGTCAACATGGTTTTATGAAAAGTAGATCATCTATCTTCTATAACAAAAACTCTCATTTTGTTATCTGCAGGTTTGCGTTGTATCTCTATTTGCACAAAAACGGTACACGATAGCACTACGATTTTTGGCCCACCTTACTCACCATTGTCCTGTGCTGTAAATTAAACATGTTTTGTTCAGATCGGTGGTGTATTTTAAAAGTTATTAATGTCTAAAAAAAAATAACTTAAAACAGTGCCCCCACCTGCGCATGCGCAGTTGGGGGAGAGTTCCTGTGCGCGTCTTTACTGGCGTCGCAAAGGGCACCCAACGGGTCCTCAGCCACGCCAGCGCAGTTGGGGCCTTTCCAGAATTCAGATCGCGATCTTTTTTTCAGAAGGGTGACATGCGTAAGATTACTTCCGTTTTAATTCTGCCGCCTCGGGTCCAGGGGGATCTGCCGCCTTGGCGCTGAGGCTGTGGCTGCGTCTGCGGGTGGCAGCGGCGGCCGGCTCCGAGGGCGGGCAGAGGCGGCGTCGATCGTGGGGATCCACCTCCTTGGCGCTGAGGCTGGGACTGCATCTGCGGGCGTCGGCAGCCGCCTCCGGGGGGCGGGGAGAGGCCATACCGACGATCTGGGGCCTGGGTGCTGAGGCTGGCTCTGAGGCCAACAGCTGCTGCTGCTCCGGGCATGCAAGGAGGGTGAGCCTCAACCTTGAGATCCTGGGGAGGTAAGGAGGGAGAGTGGAGTGATTGAGGGGGAGGAGGGGGTAGGGAGGGAGAGGGGGGGGAAATGGGGGTGCTGAGGAGGGAGAGTACGGAAGGAAAGGGAATAGAGGGAGAGGAGGGGGGAGTCGGGGAGGTAAGGAATGGGGAATAGAGGGTGGGGAGGGCAGTGGGGGTGAGGTGAGATAGTGGGGGGATAGGGGAGGTGAGGAGTGGGGTTGGTAGGGGATAGCGGGAAAGGGGGGGCTAGGGAGGGGAGAGGAGTTATGGAGGGAGAGCGGGAGTGACTGAGGGTAGGGGAAAGGAGAGGTGAGGGAGGGATTGGGGGAGGGGAGGAGTAGAGGGGAGGGAGTGCTGGGGGATGAGCCATGCCTGCGCAGTTGAGGGCTATGGGTGAGTGGTGGAATATTACGTTGGGGAGCGGGTTGCGTTGGGGGAATGGGTGAGTAGTGGAATATTGCATTGGGGAGTTGCACTTAGTCTAGTGTCTGATAAATTTGGTCAAATCCATTGAGGATGGAACAGGGAGAGTCCATAGTGGGTACCCTATAGAGATAGTTTATTTAGATTTCCAAAGGCATTTGACAACATGCCACACAAGAGATTGGAGAATAAATTAAAAGCCCATGGTATTTTATGGAGTATGTTAGAATAGCTTTAAAGCTGGCTGTTTCATAGAAAACGGAGATGGAATGGGTCCTTTTCAGAATGGAAGGAGGTAACTACTGAGGTTCCGCAGAGATCGGTTCTTGGCCTGCAATTGTTCACTATTTACATCAATGAGCTGGAGCAAAAAACTGTTGTTTATTTCCAAATTTACAATGATATGAAAATAGGTGGAAGGGCATCTTTGGATGAGAATACTGTGATTTTGCAATGGGATATAAATAGTGCATGTGAATGGGCAAAAGACTGGCAAATGGAGTTTAATGACGTGTGAAGTCATACACTTCGGTAAAAGATATCAAAAGGCTAATTATTATGTGAATAGAAGGAGAGTGCAGATGAGTGAAGATGAGAGAGAGCTTGGTGTTCTTCTGCATAAAGCACAAAAACCCAGCAGGCTGGTCCAATGTATTTAAGAATTCATAGGGTCAACCCTTTGTCAAGGGTTGGAAACAACCCTTTGACCCAAAATGCCCATGCCAACCAACATACCCAATCTACACTAGTCCCACCTGTCTGTATTTAGCCCCTATCCTTCTAAATCTATCCTGTCCATGTACCTGTCCAAATGTCTTTTAAACATTGTGATAGCACCTGCCTCAACTACCTCCACTGGCAGCTCGTTCGCTTGCCCAGCACCCTTTGTGTAAAAATGTTGCCCCTTGGCTTCCTATTAAATCTTTTCCCTCCTCACCTTAAAACTATGTCGTCTGGTTCTTGATTCCCCTACTTTAGGTAAAAGGCTCAGTGCATTTACCCTATCTAATCCCCTTCTGATTGTGTACACCTCCATAAATTCACCCCTAATCTTCCTGTGCTCCAAGGAATAAAGGCCGAGCCTGCTCAACTTTCCCCTGTTGCTCAGACCCTCAAGCCCTGGCAACATCCTCATGTCCTTTATTACTGTAATATTTTTTGTTGTGTAATATCTTAAGCATTTAATATAAATCATATCTTATTTTAACCAGCTGAATTTCCTGACAATATTGCAGGATATCTGAAATGCTTATCTTTCTCATCCATACCACTGCAATAGAATGTCAGGAATATCTAAAGTGTATTCCTTGTTTTGAGTGTTTAAACCACAGCTCTTGAAACATTTTGTTTTAAAACTGCACAGGAAATCTTAACCAGCTCCATCAATACACTTGACAGTTCACATCCATTTTTATGGTTCACTTTTATTAGCCTTTATTATGAATGTAATAACATCTCGACAGTTCTGAATGGTCAGAAAACCATACACGATACATACACAGCTATAGTCAGAGGTTAGTCTGTGATCAGACAAGGCTTGTATGACAGTGATGGGTGACAATGCCTTTCTGTTAATTATGAAGGTAGAGTAGTAGAAAGGATTCCCTCCCTCTCTGAGCAAATTCAAACAGCATACATTCCATTTGAGTTTGTTCATGCAGTAACAGCCAAGTGTAGATAACAGAGTAATACAAAACAGATGCTTTGCAGAATGGAGGTAACATAGTCGCTGGGTCTTAATTAATTTTATTTTTTGAGCACATTCAGCAGCAGCTCAAGAGTTGGCTCTCCACCACTTTCTCGAGAGATGGGCATAGGCATTAAATGCTGGTCTTATCTTAGCAATGCCCAATCTTGAAAGCTGCCTTCTGATTCTGAAGGTGAAATTGCTGCCATTGAGACAAGACTGACAGTCTTTGATATGTAAACTGTAAAACCTAGCGTAGTTGAGCTACAACTTCCAGCACAATGAGTTAAGTATCTGCATTCAATGGTACAAATATAATTTATAACATTGATGCGCTGCCATTTCACCTCTTTGAGGAAATGATAACCCAAGTGTATTAGGGTGTGTAAGAAACAAATTGCTGGAGGAACTCAATGGATCAGGCAGCATCCGTGGAGGAAAATGAACAAATGACATTTCAGGTGGGGGCTCTTCTTCAGATTCCAGCACCTGCGATCTTGTGTGTCTCTGTGTAAGGGTGAGGCCTTTCTACAAGTGAGCCTAGATTTCCAAAACACATTCCATCATTGCATTAAATATGTTGGGAAAGTAGGTTCAATTGGAATCAAAAAGAGAATTGGTTGAATTGGTTGAAAGGAAAGAACAGTGGAGTTAGACAAATTAAAAAGCTCTATTCAATGGGCTAACATGAGTTTATGGGTCAAATGGCCTTTTTCTGCACAATGATGAAAGGTTACTGGAGTGATTGTGACCAATAATGACTGCTGGTTTATGTATTGTGTTGTTTGACTAAATGTTCATTGGGTGGAAATAATGTTGATAGGAAGTTCCTGAGCAGTATTGGATGAGGCTTTCTTTGTGCAGTGAATACACAAAACTCCATATTAATTGATTTGATTTGAAGTACATATCCAAATGCAATCAATAAAGGTAGACTACATCATAATGATTGCAAATAAAAGACTAGCCTTATAGTGGTAGTCAGGCCAGACCAGACTGAGTATGAAATTAGAAGTCACAACCTTCATTTCATACATGGAAGAGGGATGCCTTTCCATGTGAATAATATTATTGAAATAGAGGACAAGAATGAAGATGCTTATCCTGAGGCTGTGTGTATGCAAAAAGTTAACCTTAGTACTAAAACTAGGGCAAAACACTTTTGAAATGTAAGTAAACCTGGCAACCCATTGGATAATTGGTGTCCCACCCAAAGCAGAGAAACCCACAAAATGACCTTAACCTATTAACAGAAATGATGGAGAGTTATAGTTCAAGGACCAGCAATCAGAGTTTGGGGGAGACGATTAGTGTGCTACATATCTCTCTGAAAATCCTATTACAGCTTCAGTTTATTTTTGCATGTTATATTCAACATCGTGTCTCTATCAATCCCCCTAAACACCTGCTTGAAAGGAACAATCCCCTTTCTCAAACTTCTCCAAATGCCCTACATCTCTAATTTAACTTCAGTAAAAACAGGTTTTACTGTATGTGAAGTGTTCTCTTTTTACAAGCAGAACTTCATTCCTTGTATTATATATATATTTATAAAGCCAGACACTCTCGATGTTTTAATTTGTAACAGCTTTATCAAGGTGTCTGACAACTTACACTGACTGATTTATGTGCCTAAGCGCTCTGATCCTCCTGTTCCTGCATCTCCTAATTCCACTGTATCTCCTAAATATTGCCTTTCTTCCTTTTAGACCTCTGTTTTGGGGGATTATTGTTATATATCCAATTTCACCAGTCTGCGTGTGGTCTTCAACATCTGCTGCTATCCCTTTCATTTGTTCACAAATCACTATATTTCCAAGCTTTTGGAGCATCTGTGTCCATTATATTCTAACCCAGGACGTTAGTACATTATCAAGAAGATACTCTTGTTCCAATACCAAATACCTCTAGTGAGAGTTACAAGAGCATCTCCTCTACCATCTGAATAACATATGTTCACCAACTACTGTGCTCTGTGCCCTGACCAAGTTTGTATAATTACTGTCACACCTCCAAAATTCTGCAAAACTGTAATCATGTTATCAGGTCTATTATGGTGTACTTTCCCCAACAGGTTTTGAAAGCTATCCACATCTGTCCATCAGCTGTGTTATTATTATTTTTTTAAATCCTTGGTTCGGTCTGTCAATGCCGGCTAGTATTTACTGCCTGACCCACAGAGTCCTTGTTTGTTTTATCCTCCAGATTCCAAGATTATTTTGCACTGCACTCATTCCATCGCATGCTTGCGTTGATGAACATCAAAGGAGAGTCCGGAGGTGTTTCATAATGGAATGCTTCCATTTTAGCAATATTGCTTGGATGTTGTAAAATACAAGCCAGATCTCAATTTTGGGCTCATGAAGAACACATTGGATTTGAATGAGTTTAGGACAAATCCAGTAGTTCAATATTTAAATACAAGATGGAGTTGTATAGCCCCAAGTACAGAAGAGTTAAGGTTTGATCAAAGTGAGGTTTTTAAAAAGCATGATAGGGTTGATAAGATAGATATGAACGTCTTTTAATTGGGGGAATCCAGAACACCATAAAACGTCCAGATCACTTCGTTGCCACATGACAAGGGGTCATAGGAACTGACAGACACTCACGCAAAATGCAATTGTATCAAGGGCATTGGGAATGTTTAGGTTGTCTTTGGTAGAGTGAGGGAACCAAGATGGTGGAACAACTCAAGGCACCGATCAATCAAGTTCAAACTGCACCGGGACGGAATCTTCTTCTTAAGCCCTTTGCCCCTCTAGGGAGAAAATGTCCTCCACCTGACCCGGTTGTTGGCAATTCTTTCGAGATCTCCCCAGTTGAGCCCACTCTCAGACATTTCTGTCTGGACACCTCTTCTCCAGCTGTTCCTGGGGCGACCTCTTTTCCTTTTTCCTTGAGGTTCCATTTCAGAGCTTGCCGGGTGATGTTTGTGGCAGGTTTTTGAGGGTGTGTCCAATCCAACTCCATTTTTTCTTTCGAATTTGTAAGTCAATGGGCTCCTGGCTTGTTCTTTTCCACAGGTCCAAATTGCTTACTTTGTCTCAGCACCAGATGTTAAGTATTCTCCGAAGGCAGGTGTTAATGAATGTTTGCAGCCTGTTTGTAGTGTGTTTTGTTGTTTTCCATGTCTCTGATCCATACAGCATCACCTGTTTCACATTTGAGTTAAAGATGCGTATTTTGCTGTTGATTGTGATGTGTTTTGAGCTCCAGAACTTCCTGAGCATGTTAAACACCACCCTAGCCTTATTGATTCTACTTTTTTATATCTGCCCTTGCCCCCCCCCCCACCCCGGTGATGTCTACAACACTGCCTAGGTATGTGAATGTTTCTACTTCCTCTAGAGCAGTGATGTGCATAAGGATAGGGTTGCTGGTTTTGGAGTGGATCCTCATCACCTGTGTCTTTGCTGTATTGGGTGCAAGACCAAGTTTTATTGGAGCTTGTGAGAGTCTGCCATCTTCTCCTGCATTTGTATCTGTGTGTGTGAAAGGAGAGCTATGTCGTCCGCAAAGTCAAGATCATCTAGCTGCTCCCACATTGTCCACTGAATTCCATTTCTTTTCCCTTCCGTTGTTTCCATCATGATCCAGTCAATTGCGAGGAGGAACAGGAATGGTGACAATAGACATCCCTGCTTGACGCCCGTCCTGCAACTGAGAGAGCTGGCCTGCATGCATAATTTTGCATGAGGTTCCATCATACGAGTTCTTGATTAGGTTAATGATCTTAGTGGGAATTCCATAGTGGTCCATTAGGCGCCATAGTGTTGTCCTGTCTAAGCTGTCAAACACTTTCTCAAAGTTTATGAGGTTGACGTATTCCATTCAATAGACTGCTCAATGATGATGCGTAATGTTGCTATGTGGTCTGTGCATGAGCAATCCTTCCTGAATCCTGCTTGCTCTTGTCTACAGCTTCCAGAAAATGGTTGAGGATGACCTGGTTAAGAATATTACTGGGTACAGAAAGTAGGGTGATCCCTCGGTAGTTGTCACATTTTCTTAGGTCACTTTTTTTTTGGCAGTTTCACGATGTATCCCTCTGCCCATTCTGTGGGTGTCTTTTCCTCTTCCCAAATTCTCCCAAAGAAGCCATAGAGCATGTCTGTTGATGAGTCTATATCTACTTTCAGGGCTTCAGGTGGAATATTGTCAGGGCCAGCAGCCTTGCCAGTTTTCTGTTGCTTGATTGCAGCCTTTATTTCTGATTTTGTTGATCTGTCACACTTAATTTGTAGTGGTATCCTGGCTTTGGGAATGTGTGTCTGTACAGCTGGTGGTGGCCTGTTTAGGACTTCTTCGAAATGTTCTACCCATCTGTCGAGCTGCGCCTCCTGGGTTGAAAGCAGTTGACCGTTCTTGTCTGTAATTGGTTTATTACAATGCAGATATATCCCGGACAATTTCCCTGTGATGGTATATAACTCCCTCATGTTCCTTTGAGTCGCCGCAATTTCTGCCTCTTTGGCTAACCTCTCCACCCGTGTTCTCTTGTCCCTCCTGATGTTCTTTCGCACTTCTTTGTGGCACCTGTTGTACTCCTTTTGGGCCAAAGCCTTTTCAGCTCTTGTTCACTTTCTCCTTTAACTTTCTCCTCTGTTGAGGGTTTCTGGTGTTATCTACTCTTTGTGCTTTTGGGTCCGTCTCCCTAGGGCTCACAGGTTGAGCTCCAAGCAGCTTTTAGGTGTTCCCACTCCTCATTTATTGTCCATCCTTTCTTTCTCCTCAGCTGTAGCTCTGTGTTTTCCCTTGAGAGGGTATCCTTGAACTTCTTCACCACTTGAGCACTACTGAGGTATTCAATGTTGTATTTAGCTCTTTGGCTTTTGACCTGGTGGTGCCTCTTCAACCTTAGCTTGAATTTCCCTTCCAGGAGGTGGCAGTCTGAGGCTGCGTCTGCTCCACTTCTTGTATTGACATCTTCCATGGACCTTCTGAACTTTTTACAGATACAGATGTGGTCAATTTGATTTTCTGAGACATGATCTGATGGCACCCAAGTTGTTTTGTGGATTGTTTTATGAGGGAATACACTTCCCCCAATCACTAAGTTATTGTTAACACAGGTGCCAGCAAACATCTCGCCATTTTCATTCATTTTCCCCACTCCATGCTTTCCCATTACTGCCTCATATCCCTCGTTTTGGCCTCCAACCTTAGCGTTGAAGTCATCCATCAGGATAATGAGGTCTCTGCCTCCATCAGGATAATGAGGTCTCTGCCTTACCAAGTAGGTAGTTCAAGCTGTCATAGAACCTGCCTTTAACCTCATCCTCTGCATCGTTGGTGGGTGCATAACATTGGATTATGTGGGCTTTCACTCTCTTGTTGGTTTTGAAGGTTGTGAAGATGAGGCGAGAGCTGATGGGTTCCCATGTCATTAGAGCCTTTCTAGCGTCCTTCATCATCATGATGGCCACTCCCTCTGTATGCTTCGCTCCCTCCTCTTCCTGTCCCGAGTAGATAATGGACTGCCCGCTGAACAATTTGATCTCCTCTGACTGTATCCATCTTGTTTTGACGTCAGAAGGTCAAAATGGGGAGAAGACAGGAACGGGGTACTGATTGGGGATGATCAGCCATGATCACATTGAATGGCTCGAAGGGCCGAATGGCCTACTGCGCCTATTGTCTAATGTCTATAAGGTGTGTCAGCTTCCCAGCGCCATTGCGGGTTTGGCTGGGAAGCGTAATGTTCCCCATCGCTGGGGCACCTTCTTCAACCAAGTGTGTAATTTGGTTTTCATTCGTCAATGTTTCTGTAACTCACACTTTTTTCCAGGGTGGGGTAGTTAACCCCACGCCCAACCCTCAACCTGGAGGACCAGGGACTGCTTTGTCTGCCTCCTCACCCGAGACCTGTCTGGTTTGATTGAACCTGCCAGGGATATGAAACCCCATCTAGCATAGCTCTCAGGATCACTGGAGTACACAAGCCTCTCCTCCACGTCAAGGTTGCAGTCCAGGAGAGGACCGGGACTGAATGGCTGTCACATTTTTCAGGGTTCCTATGTGTGGAAAAACAAGGGAGATTTTAAATAATTACTTGATAGATGATGCATTCAATAGCACGGTTTATAGTCATGTCACGGCAGATGGGAGAAGCACTGATCCCTTTGCTAACATTCAGTATGTACCTGATGATGACCGCAAGACTGCACTACCTGATGTGTGCCTCTTGTTAAGTGTTGCATTCAGTGTGTTGTGAGACAGACATTCAAGACACACTGGCACAGGAATCCTGCCGGGGAATGGAATAAACAGTCTGTTATGGCAATAAAAAAGTGCACAAACTGATGAAAGGATTGTGTCCTTTATATTAATGTGCTACTGGAAGCTGCGTTGTCCCCAGGTACGAGGGGTAGGCATTAGGTATTAATGAATTCAATTGTTGGACCTGCTTGATTGTGTCTTTAGACTCCAATGCGCAGCAGAAACCTTTTCAAAAAGCTTAAGCCAGAGAGGATATGTTGTACTGTGATTTGGCGGAAAGACAATGACCATTTGGCTGACTCTCAGTAAATTTTGCTTTTGTGCCAAGGATATTAAATAGAACAAAACAGGTGTAACATTGAATCTTATTGATAAGCAAATATCCACCTCACGGTGTCAGCGAGTTTTGGTTTACTGCACCTCTCCAAGGGATGGGTCTTTACAATCTGCCATCTGTCCTCATCAGTGTGAAGGAAAGAACTCTCCATCTCCAAAATGCAGACCATGTTACACTATGTGAAACCTGCAAGCAGGCATTTGTATTGCAGTATTTCTATGTTCTCTGAAAAAATTAATTGCCTTTTTGTCGTTTGCTGGTGCCGATGTGATGCTCTGGCTCAGTGTTCACATTCCACGGAGCAGATGATGGATGTTCTTCAGTGGCAGACTGGGAAAAATCTGCTTTCAGATGTCTGTCAGCCTCTCTGTCTCACAGAAAGCACAGCACACATCTAAAAAGGCTGCAGTATATGGGATACAGCACCAAATAAACCATTGTCAAACAAGACCACATTAATGGAAACTCAAGGGCATCGGTTTAACAAGAGAGGGGAAAGATTTAAAGGGGACCTGAAGGGCAACTTTTCCATACAAAGCGCGGTGCGTGCTGCCAGCAGAAGTCATAGAGGCGACTACAATTAATGGTTCAATTGTAGTCGCCAAGGTACAGTGAATTGTCACGTGCCAAGGTACAGTGAATTGATTTTTGCATACAGTTCAGTAAAGTATTATTATACATAGCACAATCTTAGATTTAGTGCAAAGTGTATAGAAATAGTCCACTGAGACAAGATACAAGAGTTGCCAGGTTTTCGCACCATTTTCAAAATCCAAGTTACTTTAAGTGCAGCTGGTCACAGCAGCCTGTAGTCCTGGCAGCGCTGCAGGGTCAAGGGAAGTCCTCCACCGCTGCTCCACCGCTCTGTGCCACTGCAGGCCACATCCATTCCACGCGCTTTATCTCTTGGAGCAGCATACCATCCAGTCGAGCTCCAGGCTGCTGCAGGGCCACCACCCGTCGCCTCAGCCTGGATCCTCACACCGGCCAGCGAACCATCGTCCCTCACCTCGCCCGGCCACCGTTCAGCCTTGGGGGCGCCTCATGCAGCCGACCTTCAGGACATGAAAGGTAAGACCCCAGTTTCTCTTACTGGCGTTTTGTTCTTTGCGTCCGCTGCTGCCATCTAGACTCTCACCATCTTCTTCTCACGATAAATTGGACTTTATCAGACTTTATGTTGCACTAACGTTTATACCCTTTATCCTGCATCTGTACACTGTGGATGGCTTGATTATAATCATGTCTAGTCTTTCTTTGACTGGATAGCATGCAACAAAAATCTTTTCACTGTACCTCGCTACATGTGACAATAATAAACTATACTAAAACTAAAACTAAGTCGCTTTTAAGTTCCAGAAACTCTACTCGATGTTATATTTACTGATGGTTATTAAGTTCCTGTTGATTGTTAGGAGAGGTGTTAATTCAAGTGTTGGAATACAAAATTCTATCTACATTCAATAAATGCAAGCATGCAGATTAAGTGGCGATTAACTTGCCAAATATCTCTGTAGTTGCTTCTCGCACAAACTTCAATAGCTTAACTCGTTTAATTGACAGTGCTAAATGTGGGTTAATCCAACATTTCAAGTTTTGAAATTCATCCTAGTTAAAATTTATTTTCAGCTTAAGCATTTAAAACTGGGATGTCAATGTCAAAGAAAATTAATAAATCAGAATAATTTTCTTACAATTATTTTTTCTCAGGTAGGTTGGTGAAGGAGTGCAAAGCAATAAAACACTTTAATTTTAAGATCAATGTTAAGAGTTCTAATCTTGAAAGATACCAGAATTTTTTCAGAAAACAATTTCTGTTTAAGAGGCAGTGACATGGTGGCAGTTGGTGCTGCTGCCACACAGATCCAGAGACCTCTGTTCAACCCTGACCTCTAATGATGTCTATGTGGAGTTTGCAGATTCTAATCGTGAGGAGGTGGGTTTCTCTCAGGTGCTCCAGTTTCCTCTCATGTCTTAAAGACCTGTGGGAAGGTTCATTGCCCTTTAGTGTAAGTATGAAAAAAGTATCAAAGGAGAGTGGATGGACAAGAGAATAAAGGGGCTGTCCCACTGCGACAACCTAATTGGCGAGTTTAGAAGAGTTGAGGAGAGTTTAAAAAAAATGTCATGTTGAAGACCTCCTTCGACTATGTAGAAGACCTCTTTCGACCTCCTTCGACTATGATGAAGACTATCTACGACTACCTTTGACTACGTTCGATTACCTTCGACTACCCTCGATTACCTACGACTAACATGTCGACCCACTACGACCTACTACGATCTGCTTCGACTAAACCTACGAGTAAACAAAATATCGATTTTTTTCCATGGCGACCTTTTTTTACTCGCGGGCATTTTTCAACATGTTGAAAAATACGCCGCGATCTAGCTGAGGCCTCGAGTATGCGCGGACTACTCTCGAGCATGAAGGAGAGTTACAAAGACCTTCGAGGACCTCGTGTCGTCCATGCTGCGAGTATGAGCCGAGGGCAAACTCGCCAGAACTCGCGGATTAGGTTGCCGCAGTGGGACAGCCCCTTAAGTCACTGAGCTACAGGTAAATAATGGGGAATGGGACATGGGAATTCTCTAATAGGCTCAATGGATTCCTTCTGTATTATAGTAGAAAGTAAATGTATATGTGTCCTGTGTCTTTCCCCACACCATGTGTCCTCAACAAAGCAACTTAATTTTACCACACACTTGGGGTAAGATTGAATGATTGGCTTGTGTCAGTGATAGCCGTGGCCTTCAAGCTCAACGATTACACAACAGAACCATCTGCAGTCTCCACTCTGGGTCACCACTTTTCCATCAGCCATACTTCCTTGAGATGGCTCTCGGACAGACAGACTGGCGTCACAGAAATTAGCTTGATTTTTTATGCAATGCAGAAAGAAACAGCTCATAAATTGGCTTTGACACTTGGACACTTTTTCTCTATGATGTGACAGTCAGTGATGGAACATTCTCTTCTTGTACTGCAGAACTTCACAAGCCATGAGATGGTGTTGATATCCCCAGCACTAGTCAGGAAAGAGCCCAAAACATTGAAGTACATTGGCCTGTCCACCTTCATAGGCACTGGCAATGCAGCTCTTGCTCTGAACCTAATCTAGCATTCCTCACAGAGGTCCTTTAGTATGTGTCCCAGCATGTCCTGGGCAAGGACAATAAAATTGGTGTACATGTGATGACAGACTTAGGAAGTGAACCAGCAACTAACCTACAAGTAGTTGGTAATTCCTTTCTAGGTGTGGTGAGGGTAAGTGGGAGTGGAGGGGGAGAAATCCTTCCAGCTGTGTGCAGTTGAGAGGATAATGGAGTATTAAAACAGTGGCCCTTGATTCAGTACGGCAGTTTGACTGGTGTCAAAATCTGCCCACTGATTTTGCACGTTAAGTACTTTGCTACAGCAATGGTGTGGCATTTTGCTGCGGCATTTCTCTTATACCCCGTCAGTGTCACCATGGCATGTTCAGGGGTTTCAGAGCACATTACCACCAACACGTGGACATCACTGAGCTTAATTCTGCCTGCTCTGGAGTTTAATATAAAGAATTAAACTGAGGTGCAGGCAGACTGTAAATTTATCTTTGTAAATAAGTGTTAATCAAACACTAATTTTGACTGCAGTTACTCTACTAACTTTAACATTGCCGGCAGCTTAAACCATCCAATGAGTTGTTGCGGTGAGAGTTCAACCTGCAACAATGGTCCGTTTTAGAATGAAGCAAGTGTACTTAATTAGAGACATTCATTCAGGTTGATTTAATATCTATGAGAAAACACATGGTGCTACTAAGGAAAACATCGAGGCATATATCATCCATTTTAATTGGTATGTGTGATACGGAAACAAAAAAGCTTTTAATTAAAGTTTCACTTGGTATGGAATGAGTAAAACTATTGATATGATAATATTAAAGTAAGCAACTTAATGTAAAAAATGTTATTTTTAAGCAGGAAAAATAATCTTAAAGATAAAGGATACCAATTAAAAACTGTTTGAGTTCTACTTTAGTAATACAATGCAGAATTGTCTAGAGTATTACGTGGTTGGTCGGAAAGGAATGTATAAAAATTGCCTTTGCCTTCGGGTTCATCAAAAGCAGATAAATAATAACTGGATGAATAATGAACTTCAAAATTGTTAACACATTTGTACCCTTACTAAACATCATTTCATTTATTATTTGTGGCCTTATACTGTCTATACCTGCATTCGATACATTTCTCAAAAATCATCTTCAGGTTATAAAAATGTATTTCTGATTACATCTGACATCAGTAAGAACTAAGGTAGACAAAAATGCTGGAGAAACTCAGCGGGTGAGGCAGCATCTATGGAGCGAAGGAAATAGGCAATGTTTCGGGTCAAGACCCTTCTTCAGACTGATGTGAGGGTGGGGGGGGGGGGTGGAGAAGAAAGGAAGAGGTGGAGACAGTGGGCTGAGGGAGAGCTGAGAAGGGGAGGAGAAAGTAGGGACTATCTGAAATTAGAGAAGTCAATATTCATACCGCTGGGGTGCAAACTGCCCAAGCGAAATATGAGGTGCTGCTCCTCCAATTTACGGTGGTCCTCACTCTAGCCATGGAGCAGGCCCAGGATAGAAAGGTCGGATTTGGAATGGGAGGGGGAGTTGAAGTGCTGAGCCACTGGGAGATCGGGTTGGTTAGTGCGAACCGAGCGGAGGTGTTGGGCGAAGCGATCGCCAAGCCTACGCTTGGTCTCATTGATGTAGAGCAGCTGACATCTAGAGCAGCGGATGCAATAGATGAGGTTGGAGGAGGTGCAGGTGAACCTCTGCCGCACCTGGAAAGACTGCTTGGGTCCTTGTATGGAGTCAAGGGAGGAGGTACAGCGACAAGTGTAGCATTTCCTGTGGTTGCAAGGGAAAGTGCCCGGAGAGGGGGTGGTTCGGGTGGGAAGGGACGAATTGACCAGGGAGTTACGGAGGGAGCGGTCTCTGCGGAAAGCAGACATGGGAGGAGATGGGAAGATGTGGCAAGTGGTGGGATCACGTTGGAGGTGGCGAAAATGTCGGAGGATTATTTGTTGTATGTGACGGCTGGTAGGGTTGAAGGTGAGGACAAGGGGGACTCTGCCCTTGTTACAAGTGGGGGGGGGATGGGGAGTGAGAGCAGAGTCACGGGGTATAGAAGAGATCCTGGTGAGAGCCTCATCTATAGTAGAAGAGGGGAACCCCTGTTCCCTGAAGAATGAGGACATCTCCGATGCCCTGGTGTGGAACACCTCATCCTGGGTGCAGATGCGGCGTAGACGGAGGAATTGGGAGTAGGGGATGGAGTCCTTACAGGAAGCAGGGTGGGAGGAAGTGTAGTCCAGATAGCCATGGGAGTCAGTGGGTTTATAGTGGATGTCAGTCAGTAGTCTATCACCTGCGATGGAGATAGTGAGGTCAAGAAATGGTAGGGAAATGTTGGAAATGTTCCAGGTGTATTTGAGTGCCGGATGGAAGTTAGTGGTGAAAGGGATGAAGTCAGTGAGTTGTGTGTGGGTGCAGGAGGTAGCACCAATGGAGTCATCGATGTAGCGGACGTAGAGTTCGGGGATAGGGCCACAGTATGCCTCGAACAAGGATTGTTCGACGTACCCTACAAAGAGGCAGGCATAGCTAGGGCCCATGCGCGTGCCCATAGCTACGCCTTGTATTTGGAGGAAATGGGAGGAGTCAAACGAAAAGTTATTAAGGGTAAGGACCAGCCCCACTAGGCGGAGGAGAGTATTAGTAGACGGGGATTGGTTGGTTCTGCGGTCGAGGAAGAAACGGAGGGCTTTGACACCCTCCTGGTGGGGGATGGAGGTGTAGAGTGACTGGACATCCATGGTGAAGATGAGGGAATGGGGGCCTAGAAAAAGGAAGTCCTGGAGTAGACGAAGAGCATGTGAGGTGTCTTGAACATAGGTAGGGAGGGATTTAACCAGGGGGGATAGGATGGAGTCAAAGTATGTGGAAATAAGTTCGGTAGTACACGAACAGGCAGAAACAATGGGTCTGCCAGGACAGTCAGAACTGATGTAATTCTTGCAGGTATATTAGGCGTTGGAGTTGGCAGGGATGGGGCAGTGTGGTTATCTTGTCTAGTGCATCATCAGGCATGTGGGAGTAAGAAAGCTTGGATGACAAGTGAAATTGAGAATCTGGTCAGGGAAAAAAAAGGAGACATGGGGCTGGTATAGGCAGCTATGATCATGTGTATGTCTGGATAAGTTTTGGGAACTGAGGAGGAACATTAAGAAATAAATCAGAAAGGCAAAAAGGGGGCAGGAGATAGCTCTGGCAGATAATATTATATAAAATCCAAGAAGATTCTGTGTATATGAAGGGAAAGAGGGTTAGTGAGCTAAATCTCCCAGCCTGATCAGATATATCTGACTGTGGAAAGCTAAATTGCAGGCACCCTGTCTGAGATGTATTTGTCATCATTATACACAGGTGGGTTGCCACAATACTGGAGGGTGGCTAATGTTGTGCTTGTATTTAAGTAGGTCTGCAAGGAAAGGCCTGGGAACTAGTTTTAGAGAAGTCATTATCTGTTCTGATTCTGCAGCTGCTCTTGAAACATTAAGAGTAGGGAAATCTAAAGCTCGTCCTGACATTCTAAATGAAATCTTGAGTGTGTTTTCTAGAATTGGGTTTGCGTGTAACATCACTTTTTGCTGGGTTCCCGGGCATGCTGGGGTGAGGGGGAATGAGCAGGTGGACCTCATAGCAAAGGAGAGTTTAAGAAGAGAAATAGATATCCATGTATCATTGGGGAGAGTGGAACTGAGAGAAATAATTAAAGAGGGCTTAACAAAAGAATGGCAGAGAGGATGGGAAATGGAAGTCAGGGGTAGACACTACTTTTCTATACAATCTGAAGTTAGGAAAATATGTTTCTGTACATCTCTGTCCCGTAGGGACTCAGTTAAACTGTGTAGATTGAGGTTGGGACACTGTGGGTTAAATTACTATTTGTGCATTGTAGGGAAACATGTTTCTGGCTTGTGTGAATGTGGGAGTAATGAGACAGTTAAGCATGTTTTCCTAGAATGTAAAAAGTATAGGGTAGAAAGAAAAGTATTATTTGTTAGACTGACAGGACTTGGAGTTGAGGCTTTTTCTGTTTTATCTTTGTTTGGACACAATGAGAAACATCAACTGATATCCAGGGCTGTTCTTCAATTCCTGCAAGTTGCAGGACTGTATGTAAGAATTTAGTTCAAACTTTCACCTGTGGAGGGCAGTAATACGCTTAGCAGCGTCTACACTGCCGGAATCCTACAAGAAGAAGAAGAAGGCCTGGGAACTATAAACCAATGAGCTTAACATCTGTGGTAGGCAAGTTCCTGCAGAGGATTCTGAGGGATGGTTTTGCACGTGGGAGATCGGGTCATGAATCTGATCCAGTTTTTTTTAACAAATATCCCTGATTTGACTTCCCAAAATGCAAGAACTTGCCTTTGTCTGCAGTAAGCTCAGCCCACTTGCCCAGCTGATCAAAATCCTGCTGTGATTTTTGATAACCATCTTCACTATCAACGACACCACCCACAGAGTCAACATTTCACTTTCAAACAGTTCTGATGAAAGATTTCTGACCTTAAATGTTGATTTTACTTCGGAGTCACGTGAGTGACTACGTGAAGAAGACCCGTCAGGGCGCATGCGCGTCATTACGTCTGACGCATTGGCGCACGGACCAGCGGGAGGACAGAGCTCCTCCTGTGGTAAGTACTTTTAAAGTTCTTTTAAAGTAGTTTTAAAACTCCAGCTAAGTGGGAAACTTAGCTGGAGTGAAAAGTTCCTTTGCTGTGGTGCCGTGCTGTGTGTTTTTTATTACAGGCAGCACCATGGTGAAGACGAGCAGGGGTACGAGGCAGCCGCAGGTAAAGCATAGGAGAGCCGGGGGAGAGCAGCGTTGCCTTTGGTGCTTTTTAGCACTAAGTCTGAAGTCGCCCCGCTCCCGATCGGCGACTGTGCAGGGGTACGAGGCAGCCGCAGGTAAAGCATAGGAGAGCCGGGGGAATGCGGTCTGTGAGCGGCTGCCTCGTACCCCTGCACAGTCGCCGATCGGGAGCGGGGCGACTTCAGACTTAGTGCTAAAAAGCACCAAAGCCAACGCCAGTCGGGCGTAAGGCCACGGGGAAGTCTGGGAGGCCCTCGGACTCCACTGAGTCGGGCCACAATGAGCCTGTACGGGGCTGGAGAAGTTTTTTAAATGGTTCTCCCAAATGGAGCACCTCATACAGAGGTTGCTCCAGAAACACACACTCCGGGGGGAGGAGTCGTGTGGGCGGTAGGCTGCAGAAAGGCTGCGCCGGCAGCACCTGGTAGAGGGCTGCTTAAAGCACCCTCATGCATGAGGTGAGTGCAGAGGGTCAGCTAAGTTCTGACCCCGACTTTGAACTTAGCGTAGACGGCCGTTGTCAGAGGTCTATCTCTGGCAGCATGATTCGCTGTCCCGTCAGAGTATGGAGTGCCACTGGGAAAGCGAAGACAGCCGTTGTCAGAGTTCCCATCTCTGGCAGCACGATTCGCTGTCCAGTCAGAGTCTGGAATCACCAAGAAACAGGAGACCGGGGTAACTGCGAGTTGCTGAAGGTGCCAGCAGTGAACCGGGTGATATGGAGCCAGACGGGCGTGGGTGTGTAGTGCCCAGGCGATGAAGCTGCAGAGAATCCTGAAATTACTTGGCTCAGGAATCACGGCATTCGCGAGAACGGTGGATGGAGGGCATATGTCGGAGACGCAGCAAGAGGTACTAGGGTTGCTTTGTAGCACCCATTTTGAGATAGATTGTCTCAGGGAAAGTGCCATTCGGCCCACCATTAATTCCAAGATTGCAGTACTCTGCCAGCCCAGCAACATACAGCCGGCCAACCTAGTCTTCGGAGAGGACCTCGCCAAGCGTGTCAAGGACATGGATGACGAGGCAAAGACGGTGGGCTTGATCAAGCCACCGGCAGTCGGCAAGTTTCCAAAAAAGAAAGTACCCCTATAAATGAGGCTGGACCAGGAACAAGTCGGCCGGCAATGCAGATGCGCAGGTGCATTCTGCAGCGGGAACACGGTCAAATGTCGGCTTTCCCGCCAGGAGCCGGGGACAACGTGATCCACCAGGTACCAAGGAGGTAGGTGGGCCTGGTTCTCAGGTGCACATATCAATTGTGACACAACTTAAATCTGGGGGTACATTACATCTGTTCCGGGATGAATGGAAGCAAATTACCTCAGCTCTGTTTATACTGAGAGTTATTCAAAGGTTTCGAATGGAGTTCAATCCAAATTGTGATTTGCACATTCAGCATGTTCCTGGGAGAACTATTTAGTTTCATTAACAGAACAGATGGATGTTTAGACTGCGCTTGGAAGCTTATGTGATAAAGGTGTAATTGTAAAGTCGGTTCACCAACCCCATCAATTTATGTCTAATATTTTCCCAGGCCAATAAAGAATGGGGGATGTAGTAGAGATATTGTAAGATGGAATTGTCACTGCCAAGCAACTGGGTCAAGAGGATGCTATATGGCGACTATAGAGCTTAAAGATGCGCATTACTCAATGTCTGTTTATTTGCAGGATAGAGGATATTTGACATTCACCTGGATGGATCAATTATGGCAACAAAATTGTTAAAACCTATAATAGGCATGCTGAGAGGCCAGGGTCAGGTGCTCATGGCTTATCTCGATGATATCTTGATTACAGGGGTATCCAAGAGAACATCTGAAGTAACCGGCGGTAGTTGTTAAATCCAATTTTCAAAGATTGGGCATTATTCATCCAGAGAAATCCAAATTAACACCTGACTATTTGGGTCACAATTGATTCAATTAAGTGACTCTGCCCAGGGAAAAGGGGTAGAGCTAATTGACAGCTGTATCAAGCTAATGGAGGCATTAAGGATACATTCGGTTCATTATAATAGACCCATGCAGTTATCAGCAAAGGCTGTTTCTGATTTGCAATGGTGGATTCACCATGTGTCCAGGAGTTATAGCAAGGTAATGCTTGACCAGCCTTCCATGATTTTGCAGATGAATGTCAGTGCACTCGGGTGGGGTGTCACGGATACGAGTTTCAGCTGTGGAGGCAGATGGACTGAGCAAGAGGCATCGCTTCTGCAGACATGGGCAATTAACTATTAAGAGCTTTTTATGGATAAGGCTTATTGCTCTAACAAATGTAACCTGCATGTTCAGTTTCAGATTGACAATACTACGGCAGTGGCATATATATTAATCACATCGGTGGAATCAAGTCGGTATCTTGTGACAGATTGGCTAATCAAATTTGGGCCTGGTGCATTGAAAAAGATATTTGGGTTTCAGCTATTTATCTACCAGGTAGAGTCTACATAGTAGCAGATGCCAAATCACGAAAAAGTTCCATGACAACACAGATTGGATGTTGAACCAGGAGGTGTTAAATAATACAGTACTTATATATGAATGCCAGATATTGATTTGTTTGGCATCAAGGTCAACCACCAGCAGCCTAAATAGGTTTCATGGGAACCAGACCAGGGGGCAGTTGCAATTGATACTTTATCGTTACATTGGGGTGGTATGTTTTTATATATTTTTCCTACCATTTTGCCTAATAGGTCGGAGTCGACAAGAAATCAAGCAGGATGCCACTTTGGGGGTGCTTGTAATACCTAATTGGCCGAATCAAGCATGGTTCCCTTTGATGTTACAGTTAGGGATCCAACCTCCTTTGGTGGTTCCCAAGCGTAGGAATTTACTGGAGCATCCGCTAACACGGGAAAGTCATCCGTTATGTGACCGTATTGATTTGTTAAGTTGCAGGTTTAAGAAGGCCATACCTGGCGCGAGGACTCTCTGGGCGAACGGTGGACATGCTCACTGCAGCCTGGAGAAAGAGTACTCAAAAGCTGTATATTACTTATGTAAAAAATTTAAAATTTTAAAAAATATAAAAAAATGGGAGCAATATTGTGTACAAAATAATATTGACTATAGTACTGCAGGTATTGTGGATATTTTAGAGTTCCTGTCGACACTCTATGATGATGATGAGGGGCTCAGTTATAGCACCATTAATACAGCTTTAAGGGCTTTGTCCTCGTATGGTTTTGATGGGGTCAGGAAAGATCCTATTAGGTTTCATCATATCATAGCTCGATTGATGAAAGGAATTTCAACTCTAAACCTCCTAAACCCAGGTATATAGCTATCTGGGATTTAAGTGTGGTCCTCAAGATGCTTCGACAGTGGGTTTCTGTCACGTCTCTGAATTTGCCATACTAATCATGAAAGTGGTTATGCTCATGGCATTGGTTCAGCATAGCGAGTGCAGATTTTGCAAAAGCTTCTGCTAGACCGGATGGAAGTTGCTGAAGAGAATGTTATGTTAGATATTTGCGCCCTGCTCAAACAGAGCAGGCCAGGTGTCACAGGTTTGTTAAAATTGTGTTGCAGCATAACCTACTGATCCATGTTTATGTGTAATGGCACATTTATTTTCATTATATTGAAGCTACAAGGACCTTAAGAAATGTGGAAACAGCATTGTTTATCAGTTACATGAAGCTACACAGGAGAGTGTCAGTGCAGACTATCTCAAGGTGGTTTAAAGCAAATGTTGATTCAGGCAGGTATTAACACGGAAGTGTATATATCCTTTTCCACTAGTGCAGCAGCAACGTCGTCGGCTAGGGCGATGGATGTTCCCATCGGCCATATTCTTACAGGTGCCGGGTGGTCAAATGAATTGTTTAAAAATTGTTTTTACCATCGGCCGATTGCCGATCGGCGAGAAGCTGTTTGCAAATTCAGTATTAAGTTCTGTTTAGTTTCCCCTGGGATAGAGGGGTTACTGTTTGTTTTGATTATTCAAATCAATTGTTACTGCATGATATTCAAATTTCATGTTTAACGCATTATTGATTGTTTCTCATCTGAAGTCAATCAATGCAGTGAGAAGCCGTGATTTGAATCTGCGGCATAAAATCACAGAGCTTTGAACTCTTCACGTAATCACTCACGTGACTCCGAAGTAAAATAGTAAGATTAAACGAGAACTTACCAGTTTGAAGTTTGATCTATATTTTTTGAGGAGTTACGTTGGTGATTACGTGCCCACCACGCCCAACCCGCTCACTCATAAAAGGTCATATGGTAATTCTCATGTTGCTTATCTTACAATGTTACTTCAAATATTCTGTTATCTGTGATTTCATACCGCTGCTTTGAAGATTGACGCGCATGCGCCCTGACTGGTCTTCTTCACGTAATCACCAACGGAACTCCTCATAAAATAAAGATCAAACTTTAAACTGGTAAGTTCTCATTTAATCTTACTATTCCTTCCTACTGATGCTGCCTGACCTGCTGAGTATTTCCAGTATTTTCATTTTCTGTTTGTGATATTATTTTGATTTGTCGATTACTTTGCCAACCTTGGAATGATTGGAAAACTGAAAACTCAGATCACAAAACTGTTCTAGTATATAATGTCTTCATTTTCTAACTACACAAGCATTATCAGAAGTTTACAAATATTCTCTCAACAATGTTGCAAAAGCAATGTCATGACTTGTTTTTCTTTGGCAATATCAAAAAGGAAAAATAAATGGAATAAATTTGTTGCCAAGGGAATTCCAGTATTTCTGATAGAGCCAAGTTTGGGAAATTGAGCATCAGTCATGAAGATGAGAAAAGTGTGGAAGGAACTTTGCCATGGCAGGTAATGAGGTTTCTTTAATCTCCCCATAGCTGAGGATATATCAGTGGAAAGACCTGAATACGGAGCAAGCTGTGTGTTTTTGTGTCACTGTTTGAGTATCAGGTGTTGTGTTAGTCAATTAATTCTTCATCGGTGAGGTACTGAGTTTCATAATGAAGACTGTTCCCTGTAGCGGGTCCAACCATCCCTTTCCTGGTGGATTTTTAGAATTGTTACTTTTTGCATTCATCAAGATGGATATTGATGGCTGTCTGGCACACTCCCTATTTTGCTGTTGTCATGTCGAGATAGATGGCTTGCTGCTTTTCTTCTGAGCCAAGCACCACAGGAAGCAAGTGTTTTCTTCTGGAGCTTTTACACCCAGTAGGTTGTGATTTAAATAAGTGTATAAAGTTTTGGTCAGATCTCAGGAAAAAAAAAATTCCCATTGCACCAGTGGTTCCTTGCCAATGTCCTCCAGTTAATGTTCCTCCTATGAGGACAGTTTAAAAAAAATTAAATGACAGGGTGTAAATTGTACTCATGGAATACTGCAATATTATTTTTACCCCAAAGGTGTTTCTTAATGTCATTTCAAATCTTTCATAAAACCTTTATTTTTAATTGTGAGATAATAAATATGTGTATGCTATCAAGATAAAAAGGTATACACAATCTATTCAAGTGAAAACCATTCCCGTCCTGTGAATCTTATGCTTCAATACATTGATGTAAATTTGGTTGTTACTTACTCAACAATAGCACACAAGATAATTGGGAATAAGAAAGGACATTGGAGACTACTTACTGCATTCATGCAGTAAGCAGATAGAGTTGCATTATTTCACATCCAATTGTTGCTTAAATTAGTCTTGTGTTTGCCTCATTATTCTATCTGAAGGTTGATACTGCAGTTTTCTGTGAAGAACTATTTCCTGATCTCTCTCTTAATGTTGCTTCTGCTGCTTTGAAACATGACTTCTTACATCTATTCCCATGTCTAGACATTCACTGGGCCCAAATGGAGTGTTTTCACTGTGGGGTGCACAGTTTCCCTTTGCGTGCTTTATGTAATATTCAACCGTGCATGAGGATCAAAAGACCAGTCGTTGCAGACCTCATTTTATTCAGCAGACTATTGCAGATGGGAAACAAGTTCTCTCATTGAACAAATTCTCCTTCAATCACCTTCTCCAGATCAAAGGTGCAGCTCTGAGAAATCACATGGATCCAAGTTTCACCTCTAATTTTGTGGGATGTGTGGAAAAGCTCAAACCCACACTTTTTCCAGTGCATAAACATCTGCTTTATATAGATATACATAGGGCGGCACAGTGGAGCAGCTGGTAGAATTGCTGCCTCACAGTGGCTGAGATGCGGGTTCGATCCGGACTTCAGGTAATGCCTGTGTGGAGTTTGTACGTTTCCCCGTAACCATGCGGGTTTCCTCCAGCTGCTCCGGTTTCTTCCCACATCCCAAAGTGTGTGGGTTTGAAGGTAATTTGGGTGCTATAAATTGCACCTGGTGTGTGGGCAGTGGATCAGAAAGTGGAATAACACTGCATTAGTGTGAATGAGTGATCAATGGTCGGTGTGGACTCGGTTGGTCAAAGGACCTGTTTCCACATGTATCTCTAAACTAAACTAAACTAAACTAAACTCAACTAAATACATAGAATAGTACAGAGAGAAACAGACCTAGAATGGCTGTCAAACATGATGCCGAGATAAACTAATCTCATCTACCTGCACATGATCTACACGTCTCCATTCCAAGCATACCTATGTGCCCATCTCCCTAAAAAGCCTCTTAAATGCCACCACGGTATCTGCCTCAATCAGTACCCCCTCCAGCCAACGACCACCCTCGATGTAAATAACCTGCCCAACATATATCCTTTAAACTTTGCCCCTCTCACCTTAAAGCTATGGGGAGGCACAGTGCGCAGCTGGTAGTGCTGGTGCCACACTGTCCCTGAGACCTAGGTTTGACTCTGATTTCGGGTGCTGTCTGTTTGGACATTCTCCCTGTGACCACGTGGGTTTCCTCCGGGTGTTCTGGTTACCTCCCACATTACAAATATGTGTGGGTTTGTAGGTTAATTGGCCTCTGCATATTGCCCCAAGTGTGTGGAGAGTGGATGTGAAAGTGGAATAACATAGAATTAATGTGAAGGATTCAAGTGATTGCGACTAAGCCTGGAATTGGGAACTGCGAGGGGCAACAATGGACTGAAAACTCAGGGAGGAATCTGAAATTTAAATGTGGTGGACTGTGACGTAAATGAGGTACCATCCTGAGGACATGAACTAAAAGCAGTTCGAGCATGATTTATGGACTGGAGGCTCGTGTTTAAGGGGATGTCATATGCTGAGTATAGAGAAGGAATGGTGAAATTAACCTAGTTTAATTTCAGGACAAAGAGAACTGTTTGACATTTTGGAATGTTAGAACAGTTGTTAGGTTTCAAGCACATCGGACGAAATGCAACTGAAAATAAAAAATGCAGAAGGAAATTCTCTTATAATAGGATGTTGATGTGAAGCTGGAAAGAGTGCATGAGTGCAGAGAAGATTTACAAGATGTTGCCAGGACTTGAGCGAAAGGGAGAGATTGGGCAGGCTAGGACTTTATTCTTTGGAGCACAGGAGGATGAGGAGTGATCTTATAGAGGTGTACAAAATCAAGAGGGAAATAGAAAGGGTAGATGCAGAGTCTATTACCCAGGGAATCAAAAAACAGAGGTCATAGGTTTAAGTTGAGGGAGAAAGATTTAATAGGAATCTGAGGGGGGCATTTTTTTGCATAGAGGGTGGGTGGTATGTTGAACAAGCTGCAAGAGGAGGTACTTGAGGCAGGTACTATAACAAAGTCAGTTGTACAGGTACATTGATAGACAAGTTTTAGAGTGATCTGGGCCTAACGCAGTCATATGGTCCTAGTGTAGACTGGGCATCTTGGTCAGCATGGGCAAGTTGGGCCAAAGGGCCTGTTTCCATGCTATATGACTGTGACTCTAAGGATGTTAAATACATGTGGAACAGAACATTGGCTGGATGGTATGACAAGGAACTGGACTATGTTTCCAAAAAGACTGAACAGGTTCTTGTTGACCAGTGAAAATGGAAAAAAGTGAATGCAAAAACCTGAGTCAGAGACACAAGAGACTACAGACGTTGGTATCTGGAACTAAAAACAAACTGCAGGGAGGAACTCAGCAGGTTAGGTGCCATCGTGGAGGCAAAGAAATGGTCAAAGTGGAGACCCTGCATCAGAAACTGAAATATTATCCATCCGTCTGCTCCCACAGCTGCTGTCTGACCAGCTGAGTCTCTCCAACAGTCTGTTTTTTGCTCTAATACCAGGAACGGTTTAATAATTTGGTAGTGCAATCACTGGGCCCTCTGCTGTCATGTTAAGTTCATAGAAGCGGTTCTGGGAACAATATGCCATCTACAGTCCAGAGAGCAGGACACAAGACCACACACGGGAATCACAACCAGCAAGACCAACTTACCCCAAAGCAGCCAACAAGTGTGACAGGAACCTTTGACAGAATCTATGCCTCACTATGTACTCGTAAGGTAGATAGGATTTACTGCATTGCTCTTGCTATCATGGTGGTTGAGTTCAGCTCACTCTGAGTTACCGGATTTTTACACCTGGGGTGCTGTGTTAACAGGGACAAACAGCAATTTTTCAATTTTATTGAAAAAAATTCCTGCCATTGGGTTTATCCTGTCATTTTTACAATATTTCCGTCAGCACATTATTAAAGATTCCAAGGTGCATGTGCTAACATAAACAGGGTTACACTTCCATTCCTCCTGAGCAGATTATATCACCAGCACATATTTGTTAGTGCTGAGAGGTATCAACAATAAAGTCTCAGTGTTTACATGACCAACCCTAATCAGGTGCAGCAGATTTTAATGGCTGATATCTCCACTTAATAATTCTGTTTAGATTGTAATTTACATCATTGAACTGATCTTTGGAATCAACATAATAGTTCAAGAAACAAATGATCTCTTTCATCAAATTGTCAAATTTGCTTTGAGAATAATTAAATCAGCATATTAAAAAAAATGTGAAACACCAACGATGCCCATTATGTTGATGTAAAGGTTATATTTTGAGCATTCAAGAAAGCTTTCTGCCATGTAGTTCTGTAGATTGCTGACAAACCATCAGATGATGAAGTCATGGTCCAAACATGGACCAAGAGCTGAATTACAGAGTGAGAGTGAAAGCCCTTGGCATCAATGCAGTATCTAGCTGAATGTGGTATCAACAACTTTGATTAAAACTGCAGTCATTGGGCAACAAAGGTTGGAGTCAGAGTTTGCAGTTGAAGATGGTTATTATCTGAATGGTGTCAGTTTAGGAAAAGGGAAAGTGCAATGAGAACTACAGTGCACTCAGAAAGTATTCAGACCCCTTCACTTTTTCCACATTTTGTTACGTTACAGCCTTATTCTAAAATGGATTAAATCCATTTTTTAAATCATCAATCTACACACAATACCACATAATAAAAAAGCGTAAACAGGTGTTTAGAAATTTTTGCTAAAGTAATTAAAAAGAAATAACTGAAATATCACATTTATATAAGTATTCAGACCCTTTGCTATGACACTCAAAATTGAGCTTGGGTGCATCCTGTTTCCATTGATTATCCCTGAGAAGCTTCTACAACTTGATTGGAGTCCACCAGTGGTAAATTAAATTGATTGTACATGATTTGGAAAGGCCTACACTGTCTATATGAGGTCCCACAGTTGACAGTGCATGTCAGAGCAAAAACCAAGCCATGAAGACAAAGGAATTGTCCGTAGACCTCCGAGACAGGATTGTGTCGAGACACAGATCTGGGGAAGGGTATAAAACAATTTCTGCAGCATTGCAGGTCCTGAAGAGCACAGTGGCCTCTGTCATTCTTAAATGGAAGAACTTTGGAACCACCAGGACTCTTCATAGAGCTGTCTGCCCGGCCAAACTGAGCAATCGGGGGAGAAAGGCCTTGATCAGGGAGGTGACCAAGAACCCCATGGTCACTCTGACAGAGCTCCAGAGTTCGTCTGTGGAGATGGGAGAACCTTCCAGAAGGACAACTATATCTGCAGCACTCCACCAATCAGACCTTTATGGTAGAGTGGCCAGATGGAAGCCACTCCTCAGTTAAAGCTGCTGCTACCCGACCCCCGGAGATTCGGAGGCTACAACCGCGGGTCTGGCGGACGGCAACACCGGAAGCCCGTGGGTCCCCTGGTGGGAGACCGCTTTTCGGGGCTTCCGCAGCGGCAACTTCTCCTGCCCGAGTTGCGGGGTTGAAGAGCACCTGGAGCGGGGCTTTGCAAAGTCCGCGCGGCTTGGAATGACCGCCGGACTTTGCGAGTGCGCGCTGGGGCTCTAACACCAAGACCCGGTGCGCGACCTTGCATTAACCGGCGTGGCTTTAATGGCCGCGGGACAATCACCATCGCCCGCCGGGGGCTTTGACTTTGACTCTGACATCGGGGGGGGGGGGGGGGGGTGAGTGCAGTGGAGAGATACGTTTTTTTGCCTTCCATCACAGCGCTGTGATGGATGTATGTGTAAATTGTGTTGTGTCTCGGGTCTTCTTCGTTTTGTAATGTATGGCTGCAGAAACGACATTTCGTTTGGACCTCAACGGGGTCCAAATGACAAATTTGTCCAAAAGACAAATAAAATTGTATTGTAAATTGTATTGTATTGTAAAGAAACATGACAGCCCACTTGAAATTTGCCAAAAGGCACCGAAAGGACTCTCAAACCATGTGAAACAAGACTCTCTGGTCTGATGAAACCAAGATTGAATTGTTTGGCCTGAATGCCAAGCGTCACATCTGGAGGAAACCAGGCACCGCTCATCACCTGGCCAATACCATACCTGCGGTGAAGTATGGTGGTGGCAGCATCATGCTTTGGGGATGATTTTCAGCAGCAGGAACTGGGAGACTAGTCAAGATCGAGGGAAAGATGAACGGAGCAAAGTACAGAGAGATCCTTGATGAAAACCTGCTCCAGAGCATTCTGGACCTCAGACTGGGGCAGAGGTTCACCCTCCAACAGGACAACGACCCTAAGCATAGAGCCAAGGCAATGCAGGCGTGGCTTCATGACAAGTCTGTGAATGTCCTTAAGTGGCCCAGCCAGAGCCCGGACTTGAACCCGATCGAACATCTCTGGAGGGACCTGAAAATAGCTGTGCATCAACACTCCCCATCCAGCCTGACAGAGCTTGAGAGGATCTGCAGAGAAGAATGGGAAAAATTAGCCAGGTACAGGTGTGCCAAGCGTGTGGCGTCATACCCAAGAAGACTTGAGGCTGTAATCACTGCCAAAGGTGCCTCAAAGTACTGAGTAAAGTACCCAGTGAATTGTGAATCTGTGGAATTCTCTGCCACAGAAGGCAATGGAGGCCAATTTACTGGACGTATTCAAGAGAGAGTTGGATATAGCTCTTAGGGCTAACAGAATGGGCATATGGGATGAAAGCAGGAACGGGGTCCTGATTCTGGATGATCAGCCATGATCATATTGAATGGAGGTGCTAGTTCGAAGGGCTGAATCTATGTTTCTATTGTTGTTGTAGATTCCAGCCCCAAGAACAAGTATCAATCAGGTTTATGTAATGAGCCCAACCATCTTCAGCTGCTTCCTTCTGTCACAAGACCAGATGTGGGAGTGTTTGCTCGTAATGGCACAATGTGCAATTCCATTCGCAGCTCTTCAATTGAAGTAAGCCATGGCAACATGCAACAAGATCTGGACCCCATTCTGGCACAGGTTGATGTGGCACCACATATATACCACAAAATGACAGGCAATCACCATTTCCAGAGCAAATCTAACACCAGTGATATTCAATGGCTTTGTCAGTGAGTACCTATCATCAATATCCTGGGTGGGTGGGGCCTCACCTTTGACCTGCACTGGAATAGTCCTGCCCCATAAATATCACAGGTGGCACAGTGACACTGCTGGTAGAGCTGCTGCCTCACTTTACTAAAGACCCGGGTTCAATCCTGACTGAGTTTGCACTTTCACCCTGTGGCTACATGGGTTTCCTTCAGCTGCTCCAGTTTCATCCTGCAACCAACAGACATTCTGCTTTATAGATTAATTGGCCTCTGCAAAAAATTGTCCCATATATGTATGAGAAAGTGTGTTAACATAGAACTAGTATGAAAGGGTGATCGATGATCAGCCAATGGCATGGTGGGGCGAAGGGCCTGTTTCCATGCTGTATCTCTAAAACTAAAAACTAAAACTAAACCACAACTGTAAAAGCAGATCATAAGCTTGATATCATATGACAAGTGACATCCCAAACTCTTTCCACCAACTACAAGGTGCCAGTCAGAAGCATGTTAGAATACAGTTCATTTGAATAAATGAAAATACTGTCAACAAGTCTCGAGAAATGTAATAATTTCTGATAAAAGATTGACTGCGATATTGACATGCCATCGGAAACAGTCAGTGCCTTTACCAGTAGTGCACAGTGGTTGCAGACCTGACTACGTATAAATTGTACTGCAATAGGTCGCCAAGACTACTCGAATGGTATTATGAGCGTTCCTTCACTGGAAGGACAACAGTTTCTCAACAGACACCTTCTCTAGGCAGTTAGGGGTTGGCAATAAATATAACTGGCATTGTCAGTGATAGCCAGCTTGAAGACTGAAGTAAAACACAGCAACAAAGAAATAATTGGGCAAATTGCAATTGATGGTAATTTGAAACATGGCTCTCACCAAATATTCAATCAATGATCATGAACTTCCAGTGATTCAGGTTTTAGCGATTAATTATAGAGGAAAGTTTTGCATGGTTTTCAGTTTGGGTAGGGGCTATAAAGATGACAAGGAGAACCCTCATTGCAAAGACTTTGGGTATTACTTGATCCTGGAAAGGGACGCCTCCTTTCTATCCATGTCTATTTCCTACCAAATACATATGTCATCGATCATTCACTGCAATACAAGATGCAACATAACTGTCTAATGTACTGCCTGATTCAATCAAGCTGGAGTTACATAGAAACATAGAAAATAGGTGCAGGAGGAGGCCATTCGTCATTTGTGAGGTATTCTTCTTTGTGGGGTTTACAGAGAGGGGCCCAAATTTTCATGATGCCATAAACCTCAACAATTCTTCATTTGATTTTGAATGTGGGTATCTTGCCATCCATAATTTTCCTTAATTCCAATACTGGTCATTATTCCAGCCCAAAGTACTAATTGGCTCTTCAGTTCATAAATGTCACACTCCAGGGACGCTGCACAGTCTACACAAGAAAGGCAGTTACAAAAAATATATTAATTGGACACATTTTATGAACATTTCTTGTTGTTCTCCAGGTGTAGTGTGATTTTAAAATTGAAGACCCAATGAATTGTAGAGGCTGGAATCTTGAGCAAAACACAAAGTGCTGGACAAACAGTGGGTCAGGCAGCATTTGTTCAGGGAATTAACATGTGATATTTCAGTTCGGGACCCATCTTCAGTTTGAAGAAGGGTTGTGACCTGTAACATTGCCTGTCCATTCCCTGCACAGATGCTGCCTGATGCACTGAATTCCTCCTGCACTTAGTTAATGTTTTGTGATTTTAAAGCTGTGTCAGTAACTGATCAGTTGCTGAAACGTGATATAGTTTGAAAATGCTGATCTGTTTTGGTTGATTCTACTGGAGAATTTGTCCAAATATTTCATTCTGCGTGTTCATTAGTCTTTACCTACTTATCCAATGAGTGGATTTGTTTCTTGATGGAATTGGGTCACTGAAATATTAAAGCTAATCAATACTATGAATTTACACTGTTTATTTCAGATAAATGTTTTTACTCTCCGGGGTTTTCTGAGGTATGTTTATTGAAAATGTGCTGGGACGAGATCTAGATTCGGAATATCAATATGTTACTAAGGAAGCATTGCATTGTTGGAAGTAATCCTTTAAAATAAGGTATTACTCTTCATGAATTTGTCAAACCCTGTAACCTCTTTCAACCAATAATGTCACATTCCTCTCATTTTGTTTAAATTATTTTTTAAATATCATAAACATGTGGAGTTATAGAGCTAAACAGGAAATGGGCCCTTCAGCCCAACTCATCCATACTGACCAAGTCACCCAGCCAGCTAACCCCACGTACATGCAGCCTGGCCCATAAAACCTCTCCTATCAATGTAACTGTCTTGTGTCTTGCATGCCTCCACTACTTCACCTGGCAACTCATTCTATATTCTCACTGTGTGAGAACATTGTCCCTCAGGTCCCTTTTCCTTCTCACCTTAAACCAATGCCCTCTAGTTTTAGGCTGGCTGACCCTGGGGGAAAGTCTGTACCTATTCACCTTACCTAGACCCCTCATGATTTTATAAACCTCCATAAGGTCACCCCTCAGCCTCTTATGCTTCAGGAAAAGGTGTCCCAGCCTATCCGGCCTCTTCTTATAACTAAAACCCTTCAGATATAGTAACATCCTCCTAAATCATTATTGCATCCTAATGTTTATTAATACTTTCCATAACAAATTGGCACAGTGGCACAGCTGGTAGAGCTGCTGCCTCTCAGCATTAGAGATCCGAGTTCGATCCTGATCTCAGGTGCTGTTCGTGCAGAGTTTGTACATTCTTGACCTGTGACCTCGTGTGTTTTCTCTGGGTGCTTCAGTTTCCTCCCATGTACCAAAGACATACAGGTTTGTAAGTTAATTGCCTTCCATAAATTCCCCCGAATGTGTAAAAGGGGAAAGTGGGATAACACCGAACTAGTGTACGGGTGATCAATGCAAGGGGCGGACTCAGTGGGACGAAGGGTTTGTTTCCACGCTGTATCTCTAAACTAAGTCAGATTGAGCAACTTCAGTCTGTCTTTGTAGCACAGCTCTGCAACTTGTAAATGGTCCTTGGATTTTTTTTGTTACATTTGACTTTTTGTGATAAGAATCTTAGAAACAGACATCATGATGCACAGAGTCTCTTGCCCAGAGTAGGGGGATTGAGGACCAGAGGACATAGCTTCAAGGTGAAGGTAAAAAGGTTTAATAGGAATCTGATGGGTATTTTTTTCACTCAAAGGGTGGAGGTTGTATGGAACAAGCTGCCAGATGAGGTAGTTGAGGCAGGGACTATCCCAACATTTAAGAAACAGTTAGACAGGTACATGGATAGGATGGGTTTGGAGGGATATGGACCAAACATGGGCAGGTGGGACTAGTGTAGCTGGTTGTGGGACGAATTACAGATGGTGATTTTATCAGAGTATAGAAGTGATATCGACCGACTGTCCAAATGGTGCTAGCTCAACAACCTAGCTCTCAATATCAGTAAAACCAAAGAACTGATTGTGGACTTTGGAAGAGGAAGGTTGAGGACCCACAATCTTGTTTACATCAATGGGACGATGGTGGAGAGAGTCAAAAACTTCAAATTCCTGGGCTTGCATTTTTCCGACGATCTTTCCAGGACCCAGCACACTGATGCAATCATAAAGTAAGCACATCAGCGCCTCTACATAGAATAGATACATAGATACATAGAAAATAGGTGCAGGAGGAGGCCATTCGGCCCTTCGAGCCAGCACCGCCATTCATTGTGATCATGCCTGATCGTCCCCAATCAATAACCCATGCATGCCTTCTCCCCATATCCCTTGATTCCACTAGCCCCTAGAGCTCTATCTAACTCTCTCTTAAATCCATCTAGTGATTTGGCCTTCACTGCCCTCTGTGGCAGGGAATTCCACAAATTCACAACTGTCTGGGTGAAAAAGGTTTTTCTCACCTCAGTCTTAAATGGCCTCCCCTTTATTCTAAGACTGTGGCTCCTGGTTCTGGACTCGCCCAATATTGGGAACATTTTTCCTGCATCTACATCCTGAGAAGATTATGGAGATTTGCTATGTCAAAGAGGATTCTCTTGAACTTCTACAGGTGCACAGTAGAGAGCACATTGATTGGGTGCATCATGGCCTAGTTTGGGAACTTGAACGTCCAGGAGCGGAAAAGACTGCAAAAATTTGTGAACACTGCCCAGTCCATCACCGGCTCTGACCTCCCCACCATCGAAGGGATTTATCGGAGTCACTGCCTCAAAAAGGCAGCCAACATCATCAAAGACCCACACCATCCTGGCCACACACTCATCTCGCCACTGTCACCGGGAAGAAGGTGCAGGAGCCTGAGAACTGTAATGTCCAGGTTAAGGAACAGCTCCTTCCCTACAGCCATCAGGCTATTAAACACTACAACCTCATAAGCTCTGAACTACGATAGACTTATTATTATTATTGTTATTATTATTGCACTATTATTGTTTGTTTTTTGAGTAAGTATGCATATATATATATATATATATATATGGAATGCTATTTATTGTCATTCAAACAACTAGGTTTGAACGAAATTTCATATATACTGTATAAACACATACATATATATAAACACATGTGAGTATGTGTATATACACACTGAACTTTTTTCTCTCGTTTATCATATTATTTACTATGATTACGTATTCTGTTGTGCTGCAGCAAGTAAGAATTTCATTGTTCTATCTGGGACATATGACAATAAAACACTCTTGACTTTTGACTTGACATGTTGGTCGGTGTGGGCAAGTTGGACCGAAGGGCCTGTTTGCACACTCTATGACTCTACGAAAATGTTGGGTCAGCACAGTGGCACAGCTGGTAGCACTGTGGTCTCACTGCACCAGAGAATCATGTTCGATCCTGATCTCAGGTGCTGAGTGAAGTTTGCATGTTTGCCTGTGAGCTCGGGGGTTTCCTTCTGTGCTAAGGCAAGCGGATTTGTAGGTTAATTGCCTCTAGTGTGTAAGGGAGTGGATGCAAAAGTGAAACAGCATAGAGCTCGTGTTAATGGATAATTGTTGGTCAGTGTGGATTTGGTGGGTCGAAGGCTCTGTTTCCATGCTAATCTTTCAATCAATTGTATCAAAACATCGGTTGGAAACTATCGGCATACACTGATTTTAGAAGACATTGGACAATTATGTGACAATGTGTTCAAGCTTGATCAATACAATCCCTGGGGCTTGGCAAAATTGTTCCTTTTCTTGCACATTCCACGGGTGAGAATTTGCACTCCCTATCTACTTGCACACGAGGCTACTTGAAAACACAATGGAACATCCTGTTTCAGTGGACATACACAAATTTCAGTTTACTTTCAAGATGAGGAATACAAGATGTAGATTTTAAACTTGGATACGTACAACCCTTTTCTCTATTGCATTCATGCAAAGAATGCAACAGTGCAGTGAATTGGAAATGATGTGGTCAATTAGGATTCCAATCATTTGTAAATTATACTGGGATCAGGCATGTGTTTTGAATTTAATTCCAGATTAAGAATTGGGTTGCATCTTGTTTTTATAACATGAAGCAGATAATTTACAAATGACTCTAATAAATGAGCTCACGTGAGATAAAAGAGTTGATTTTACCGTAATTACCTTGGTGTAAATTACAGACAAAATTCTTATAGCAAAATAGTAGCTTTACCTCTAGACACCAGTCAATAGGACTAGGAGATTGTCACATTGCCCATAGGGAATTTAAGTTAATGTTATTAGGCGGAAGCATTTGGTTAGTATGTGATTAAAAAGAGCTGATTACAAAGGGCCAATTGCTTGTCCTTAATAGAGAATATTTATTCTCTGTGGGAAGCTAAATAATAAATTATGTGTCCTGGCGGAATCATTATTAGACGCAGATGAGGTGCCTGAAGACTGAAGGGTGGCTAATGTTGTGCCTCTATTTAAGAAAGGCTGTGAGGAAAAGCCTGAAGAGGATTGACCAGTGAGCCTAATATCTGTGGTATGCATGTTATTGGAGAGGATTCTGAAGGATTAGATATATATGCATTTGGATAGTCAGCATGGTGTTTTATGTGTGAGATTGTGCCTTATGAAACTGATTGAGTTTTTTTAAGTAACCAAAAATGTTGATGAGGGCAAAGCAAGGCTGCACTGGGATCCAGGGAGAGCTAGCTGACTGGATAGAGAATTAGCTTCATGGAAGGAAGCAGAGTGAGATGGTGGAAGGTTGTTTTTCAGACTAGAGGCCGGTGATTAGTGGTGTGCCTCAAGGATCGGTGCTGGGCCCATTAATGTTTGTATCAACCATTAGTGGTTTATATCAATGATTTGAATAAGAATTTAGAAGGCATGATTAGTAACTTTGTGGGTGACACTAAATTGGGTGGCATTGTAGATTGCAAAGATGGTTATCAAAAATTACAGCAGGATCTTGACACATTGGACAAGGGAGATGAGGAATGGCTAATGGAGTTTAATGCAAGGAAGTGTAAGGTGGAGTATTTTGGGAAGTCAAACCAGAGCACGACCTTCTCAGTGAATGGCAGGGCCAGAGGAGTGTTGGAGAACAGAAGAATCTAGGAGTGCAGGTACATAGTTCCTTTAAAGTGACATCACAGGTAGAGAGGGTGCTTAAGAAGGCTTTTGGTACATTGGCCTTCAGCAGTCAGGGTATTGTATAGAAGTTGGGATATTGGTGATGCTGCATTTGGAGTATGTGTTCAGTTTTGGTCATACTACCGTAGGAAGGATGTTGTTAAACAGGAAATAATGCACTGAAGATTTATGATGATGTTGCCAGAACTTGAGGGCCTGAGGTATAGGAAGAGGTTGGGCAGGCTAGGACTTTATTATTTGGAATGCTGGAGGATGAGGAGTGATCATAGAGGTGTGTGAGTTCATGAGCCAAGTTAAACCAATCCCTTCTGCCTGCATTTGATCAATATACCTCCATTCCCTCTGCCATTTTTAAGGCAGAAATAGATAGATTCTTCATTAGTATGGGTGTCGGGGGACACGCTGAGTTACTCCACCTTTTTGTGTCTATCTTCCTGTAATTGGGTGAATAGAACTGCATACAATTGTTCAAATGCAGCCCAGCCGAAGGTTTATCATCCTCCGCTCAGTCCGTCTTAACCTACCTGATCATCCGGTGGCTCAGCACTTCAACTCCCCTCCCATTCCCAATCTGACCTTTCTGTCCTGGGCCTCCTCCATTGTCGGAGTGAGGCCCAGCGCAAGTTGGAGGCACAGCACTTCATATTTTGCTTGGGCAGCTTACACCCCAGCGGTATGAACATTGACTTCTCTAACTTCAGATAGCCCTTGCTTTCTCTCCTTCCCCTTCCCAGTTCTCCCACTAGTCTTACTGTCTCTGATTACATTCTATCTTTGTCCCCTCCCCTGACATCAGTCTGAAGAAGGGTCTCAACGTCGCCCATTCCTTCTCTCCAGAGGTGTTGCCTCACCCGCTGAGTTACTCCAGCATTTTGTGTCTACCTTCGAAGGTTTATAAACATGCATTAAGACATCCTGACTCTTATACTCGAAGCCCCTGTACTCAATGCTCAATGTATTTATTTGTCTGGAATGTGCAGTTATCTCCTATGATCAGGACAAAATATCTCCACCTGTTTGCTGTGTCTTAGTTATTGAAATATAACAAATATCACTTTGGGTGATTCAATTTAACACCATGAAATTCTTGCAATACGAGTGATATATCTAAGTGACATACAAATTTCAGACCCTGCTAAATGACAAATTCTGATCCAGGTATGCTCACTTTAGAGCAGAAGCATCCTTAGGGTGAAAAGCAACATTATATTGGCTAATTAATATTCAGGTTCCTGGGCGAGCACGTCTCTGAAGAGCTATCCTGAGTCCAGCACATTAATGCCGTCACAGAAAGCTCCTAAATGCCTTCACTTATTATTAATGTTTAATGTTTTATGTGTCATTCCTAACTGTCACTGTATGCCATGTTGTCACTTGCAGGCGGAGCACCAAGGCAAATTCCTTTTATGTGAATACTTGGCCAATAAACGTATTCATTCATTCACTTCCCTGGAAGATTGAGGAGATTTGGTATGTCGCCGAGTACTCTTTTGAACGTCGACAGGTTTAGGCTAGAGGGCATACTGACTGGTTGCATCGCGGCCCGGTTCAGTAACTTGAACACCCAGGAAGGAAGGAGGCTGCAGAAAGTAATAGACTTTGTCTGTCAATCATCGGTGTTGACCTCCTCATCACCGAAGGGATCTACTGGTGCGCTGCCTCAAGAGGTCTAACACCACCCTGGCCACACTCTCATCTTGCTGCTACCATTGGGGGGGAAGTACAGGAGTCCGTAAACCATTACTTCCAGGTTGAAGAACAGCTTCCCAACAACATCAGGTTCTTGAACCAAACTGCACAACTCTTGCCTCAACCCTACCTCAGCAATGATCTATGATAGACTTGATTTTGGTTGCACTGTGTACTTTTGTTTCACATTATTATTGTCTGGTTACCTAGTATTAATGATTATTAATTTATCATATTATTGATTATTGTAAGATTGTCATTGTTCCATTCTTGGTACATATGGCAATGAAACACTCTTGAATCTTGACTTGAAAGAGCTTTATGTTGTAAGAACCAACCTCTTCTATCCTTCTGACATAGTGTTGAAGATGTCACAAGATCCTTTTGGAACTATCAGTATTGTCAAAGGCAGCGTCTGATTCCTGACAGATGGAGTGTCCTTATATACCTGCTGCTTAGGTTTTGATACCTCCTACTAAAGCTTCCCCGCTATTATGATTGTAATTCTTTTAGATTATAATTGAAAAAGACTTCACCAAACTGCTCCCTGGAAAGGAAGAACCATGTTCTCATGCTCTTAGCTTGGATGTGAACACCGGACCAAGTGTCAGGGATTTGTTCAAGCACCCTCCCCTGTGCAGCTATGTTGTGCTGAGCATTCTGCACTCAATAGTTTCCACACTACCCCAGATAGGCGAGTGTATAAAACCATTCAAAAAAAGATACTTTGGAATATTCAAAAGGAATCAAACTGAATCCCACTTCACTGCAGATCATGGTTGAAATTATTTCAGTTCCCGTGGAGCAGGAATCCAGTTCAGCACAGGTTGCACAGGGATTTCCAATGTCTTTGATTTTAATACAGTTGTCTTCTGTTCATAGACTGTCCTGGGGCTAGAGGTGACTTGCTTCCACTCGGGTATTGTGGGTTCTCGAGTGACTGATGTATCCATTGTGGTACTGCATAATCTCACACAGATGGGGCAGATATTTATTATCTGTGAGGGGTCTTCAGTTTTGACCACTCTCACGGGGGCGAAGTGTGTCTGATGCTTAGGTTGGTTAGTTTATTATTGTTGTGTGTACCGAGAGATAGTAAAAATCCTTGTATGGCATGCTATGCTGACAAATCATAACATACATGATTACATCAAATCGTGCAAAAGAAAAAATAGAGTACAGAATATCTGTTTTCTCTGTAGTTATAGCTGCAGAGAAAGTGCAGATAAGAAAAAGTGCAAGGACACAACGAGGTAGAGTTTAGGAGACCGGGGATTCATTCCTCACATACAAGAGGTCCATTCAGGAGTTTGATAACAGTGGGGAAGAAGTTGTTCTTGAACCTGGTAACAAATGGATCTTGTGTTTTTAAGCTTTTTTATGTGAGATGTTATTGTGAAGCATTCAGGTTCACAATGACCTCTCAAATGCACCTTCTCCACTTTGAACAGTTATGGGCTAGAAACACCCAAGAATCGATGGGAATCTTTTGTGTGGAGGCTTTGAGCACATCCTTCAATCTTTTCTATTTGTTACGTGTCCTCTTTCCTGGTCAAAACAGTGTCTGTTTTCAAATCCTGAAACCCATTGTTAATGGCATGTACTTGCGAACCATTGTGGTGAATTCAAATCCCACCAAGGCAACATTGAGAGGTTAATGGCTTGGCACTGGTTTGGACATACTTAAGTGAACTAAAACATTGTGTGTCATGTTGGCAAAAGATCACATGCACCCTCTCTCCCAGAGGCAGCAGTAAGCCTTGTACTGTGTGTTCCCAGCTGTGTAACCTACTGCCACAATGATAATCATAGAGCCATATAGCACAGAAACAGGTTCTTGGGCACACCCTGCCCATGCTGCCTATTGTATTTACTTGCACTGGTCCTATTTACCTACATTAGGTCCGTAGCCATCTATGACTCAGTGCTTGTCATAGAGAGGTGTTGGAGACTGAAATGGAGGTGGGGACTCTCACAACACTAGGGTGAACTAAAACATTGTTTGGTGCTTAAATATCCTTAAATGTTATGAGAATACCTGCCTCCATCACCCTCTAAGGCAGTTCAATTCAGACATCAGATGTCTTCTCTAAAACAATTGCCTAAAACAGTACAGCTCATGAACAGGCCCTTTGGCCCACAATGTGTGGGCCAAACATTAACCAAGTTAGTTAATCTTCTCGGCTTGCATGTGATCCATATTCCTTCATTCCCTGCAAATCCAGAGACTATCTTAAAACCTCTTTAATGCCACTATCAAATCTGCTTCCACCACCACCCCCGGCAGCATGTTCTAGGCACCCACCACTCTATGTCAACAACTTGCCCCGCACATCTCCTTTAAACTTTCTCCCTCTCACCTTAAAGCTGTGCCCTCTAGTCTTTCACATTACCACCCTGGGAAAATGGTTCTAACTGTCTAGCCTATCCACGCCTCTCATAATTGTATACATTTCTTTCAGGTCTCCTCTCAATCTCCAAAGCTCCAGAGAAAGCAATCCAATTTTGTACAACCACTCTTTATAGTTAATGCCCCCTAATCCAGGCAGTATTCTGGTAAACATCTGCACCCTCACCAAAGTCTCCACATCCTTCCTGTGATGGGGTGACTAGAACTGCACACAATTCTCCAAATATGGCTTAACCAAAGTTTTATAAAGCTGCACATTACATCCTGACTCATATAATCAATGTCCAGTCAAAAGAAGGCAAGTACACCATACACTTGTTTTTACTGCTCTATCTATTTGTGTTGTCACTTTCATGGAGATATGGACTTGGATCCCAAAATCCCTCCATAATCCATCAATGCTTTTAAGAGTCTTGCCATTAACTGTATATTTTACTCTTGCATTCAACCTCCCAATGTGCACTCATTGCACTTTAAACGTCATCTAAATCCTCTCTAAATCTCGTACCTCTCACATCACCTCTTATCTTGCTTAAAACAAACCAACAATGGAGAGAAAAAAGATTTCTACTATTTCCCTGATCCACCCGCCTCATTATTTTTAGATTGTTACATCAGGTCGCTCTTGAGCCTCGTCCACTGCAGGGAAAAGGACGGCATCTCAAGGTCTGAAAAAACTCTCATTGGAAGTTGGGGGCACCCTCTCACGTTCACCGGCTCTGACGATTTCTTGTGCCTTGGGTAACCCATCCCCTCCCCCTGCATGATATAAATCAGAAATTGCAGTTTCTGTACTGAGCTTGTAACCATTAATGAACCAAGCAGCAGAGTCACCGAAAGTCATAGCTATACAGCATGGAAACTGGCACTTCAGCCCAACTCATCCTGGCCGAACAAGTTGCCATTTTGACTGCATTTGGCCCATATCTCTCTAAATCTTTTCCTACATCCATATACATAGCTTAAGCATTGCAGATAGATACTGTGCCAAACGATTGGAAAGCCTTTACTTTCCAGAGCTCATTGTGTTATCGTGACTGTGAAAATGACAGCGATTGTCTTGACTTGAGTAGCCCAGTCTTGGTCAGTAATGGATGAAGGACCACAATACAATGCTTGTGACAGTTACACACTGTGTAAAAGTCAAACACAAGAGTGTGGGTCCTGACAGATAGAGTCAACTCCAATTTTGTGATGGTCACAAATCTGCACACGATCATTGCTCATGCTGACTTTTTGGGTGCTTCGTGATCCAGTTCTGATGCATATTGGCAACTGGTGATTTATGAGCAGAGACTATGGGAAAATTCACCAGGAATGCCAGATTACCAGAAATTGCCAGATTATCTGAAAGATCCAACTGGTTCTCGTGTATCCCTCAGAAAATGAAACTGTTACTGCCTGGCCCTTTTGAGATTTTAGTCCGACACTGTATGATAGTTGCTTAATCTCCTTGGGCCAATGGGAATGGTCATTAAATGCTGCTGTACCATCATTGTTTACATCCCAAGAGTAAGTAAATAATAGAAGAGAATTGATAAGAAGGATTTTCCATCTAATTCTCCAAGACTAAAGGCTATTTTTAGTGATTTAATTGACATTTCTGCTGGACAAGAGTCTCTCGAGAACTTCCACCAAATGGCTCTGTAAACGCAAATGTTTCAGTATTGGAATTATTTGTCACCCTTTTGCATGTGGGAAATTGTTGATGTTTCTCCCTAAGACATAGATTGCTTGCTGTGCCACCAAAGTTAACCATTCAATCTGTAATTTTCGTCCATCTACAGATGTGGTGCATCTGTTAATCACATATATTACAAACAAAAGTGAGGTAGATGGTAGGACAAAGAAGGGAATTTATGCCTAGAAACATGAAACTTATGCCAAGTGGGCAATATGCTGAATGACTACTTTGCATCAGTATTTACCAAGGAGAAGGACATAAAGGATAGTGAGTTCAGGGAGGGGTATGCTGATATTTTGCGCCATTTTGATATTATGAGGGATGAGGTCTTTGGAAGAACTTTAATGAGGGTAAGTCCCCAGAGTCTGATGGGATCTATCTTGGGTTATAGGGAGAGGCAAAAGAGGAGATGGCTGGGCCTTGACAGTGAGCTTTATATTCTCATTACCCATAGGTGAGGTCCCAGAATGATTGGAGAATAGACAGTGTTGTTCAGAGACCAAAGTAACTGAATTTGCTGGAATCTTGAGTAAAACACACAAAGTGCTAGAGTAACTTAATAGGTCAGGCACTCTCTGCGGGGGGAATGGATAGACGACGGTTCGGGTTGGGACACTTCTTCCGACTGATGATGAGGTTTAAGAGATTCTTAGATCGGCATGTGAATATGCAGGGAATGTGGGACAAAGATCACATGCAGGCAAAAGGTAGACAAAAATGCTGGAGGAACTCAACGGCATCATGTTCAGCACAGAGGCCCAAGAGCCTGTACTGGTGCTGTAGAGTTCTATGTTCTATCGCCTCTCATAAACCTCGATGCTTCTGGCTGAGCATTGTTCTCCTGCTTTGTTCAACAACAGTGAGATGGAAGAAGGAAGGATGGGAATGAACAAGGATTGTGTTTAGTTTAATTCAGTTTAGAGATACATCAGGGATTACAAACAGTCTGTTTGGCCCACTGGGTCCACGCCGACCATTGATCACCCATCCTCATGAGTTCCATATTATCCCATTGATGTATCCATTCCCTACACAATAGGGGCGATTTTACAGAGGCCAATTACAAAGTACAACACATACATCTTTGGGTCGTGGAAGGAAACTGGAGCAGCTGGAGCAAACCCACAAGATCACAGAGAGAATGTGCAAACTCCATGCAGACAGCACTAGACATCAGGATCAAACCCGGCTCACTGGCACTGTAAAAGGTCTGTCTCACTGTGCGAGTTGACCCACGAGTGACCCCGAGTGAAAGACTCGTGGTTGCGTACGAGACTACAAGTTTATGATCCAGAGTTTAACCGAGTTCCCACGGGTATGTCTAAGTTTCCCGTTTACTTCTCATTTCTGCGATGTTCCAAGTTCGTCTCCCGAGTGTACCAAGTTCCTCTCCCGTTAATCTTGAGGCAACAATGTATATCGAAGTGTTGAAAAATCATCTCATGTTAAAAAAATGATGTCATGCCAGCCAAAGAACGTAGAGACTATTGTGTTTGCTGCATGTGTTCTGCACAACCTGATCCGTATCAGAGGTGCAGCTTCAGGATCAGCAACAGCCATGCAGGACGGTGACTTAGTGGACAGTCAAACAGGGAGAATAACACTAGGTGCGTGGAGGAGTGGTACAAACGACGAGACTTTGGTGCCACTGCAGTGTTTTCGAGGTAACACGGGGACCAACAGTGCAAAAGAGCAGAGAGACCATCTCTGCTCCTACTATAATTCAGAATTGGGCAGTGTGCCGTGGCAGGACAGCTTATTTTGAGCGGCTGCCGACCACAGGTACATCACTGCATGAGGAGAGCCCACATGCAGAAAAATCCAGTTAATTTCATGTTTAGTTTAAATCCTGCTGATTTTTCATTGTTTAACTTTAAGTGTGGATTTTATTTTTTATTGTGGTGTAAAAGTAATTTCATTGCATCTGTCTTTCCTTTAAAACGTGGTTATCATGCATCTGCTTATCTGATTGTAGATCTCAAAACTTGTCATTTAGCGCATTGCATTGTATCTTTTATTGCCTGAATTTAGACTTGTGCATTTCTCAGCTGAATTAGTATATAGTGGAAATACTTTTATTTGTGCTTCATTTGTTGATTTTCATGTATGAGAAGCCCTTTTCAGACAGTGGTGTTTGCTGTAGTGCTACTTTTTTCAATATGCGCAAAAACGCGTTTTTTATATTGAACAAGAATAAAGACTTTGTTTCACATTCAAGACATTTGTTTCACATAAGACTTTGTCTTATTTTCTGATCTACTGAGAGGTGATAATTTTAAACATTTAAAAAGCACAGCATATGAGGCAGCTGTCCTTAAATCTCACAAATGATTGTGAGAATCAAGATGTGAATATATTTTGCCTTCCTCTATTTTGTGTTTTATGATGAAAGGAATATTACATTCAATTCATGAGACTTTGTAGTGATATTAAAATGAAGACTTCCAGACATCAATTTGATCTTGATAGCAAAGAACTCTCTTTTATTGTGCAATGAAGTAAACAAACAGTGAGAATCAAACGGATCAGCAAAAAGCTTTTCAACACAACACAACACAACACAAATTTATATATAAACTTCAGGCAATTTTTTCTTTTCAACCCACTCTGTCACCTTATCAATAACTTGCTTAACTTTGTTAAGCAGAATTTGTCTTTAAAAAGTCTAAGTAACTGATATTTCTGTCCCTGATTATTGTTTCTAAAAAGAGTTCCCACGGTAGAATCACGAGTCACAAAGTTAAACGCACGGGCCACTACGTTCTTACAACGAGTTTAAATGTTTCAATTTTTAACCACAAGAGTACATTTTACTCGTGGAAAAGTTCAAACATGTTTGAACTTTTGCAAGAGTTAACAAGTTTCACGTGTACCTCCCGTTAGCACCAAGAGTTGCCAAGTTGCGTCACGAGTTCAGACGTTTCCGCTACGTTAATTGTGCGTGATTACCACGAGTTACATTTGTTTTAAACTCGGGGTCACTCGTGGGTCAACTCGCACAGTGAGACAGCCCTTTAAGGCAGACCTCTACCAGCTGTGCCTCTGTGCCGACCTCTGCCACTGTGTTGCTGAAGGTGGACACCCAGAGCCGGTTTGGCATGGTCTTAATAGGCCAGAAATAGAAGAGGAACTTGACTTTGACCATGTACTCTTCCCCCACCCTGGGCACACTGAGGGGAAAAGTGGAATTTCCAGCGTAGGAAGCCCCTGCGATATTCAAGGTAGGTGCCCTCCAGGTCTCTCAATTGATCTTATTCAACAATAAGCTGTTATCCTCTCCGCTGCTTCACCCCTACCCTTCTTCAGGAACCTCTTGCATCGAGACACACCCAATTACAACCTTGGGTTCTGGAGCAGTAATCTCGACTGGAGTCTGACCCCACACCACCACCAGCTTTCTGGAGATCCAGCTACCTGAGTACAGTTTACAATTTTATCGCCCCACCCCTTTCCCTCTCGCACTAGCAGGCAGAGTGTTGGGGCAGTATTTTTATTGCTATTTTACTCGGCTCCACTGTCCCTATAAGTCAAGATTGTGATCCGTTGCCATAGCTTCTCTCCATCCTTGGCCTTGACGCCACCCACCTGCAGCCTTTGTGATAATTAGCTCCTGAAATAAATCTCACCACTACGCAGTTGCAGCTTTTTATTTATACACAAACCATTCGGCTGTTCACAAGCGCCTCACAGTTCATGTAGAACTAAGCTTCCATCCCCAGCTGTGCTGTGGTAGGTAGGTACAGTAATTTGTTAGAATTATCCAGAGGCCTCAATGACCATAAAGCCCCTTGCTCAAGCCCTTGACTCTTCACAACTGCGGTCTCATGTTGGTCAAATGCGCGCATCTGGTATATTTCATTGGCAGTTCAGTGGTCTTTGTGCATACCAGAGCACAGAAAGTAAATCAGAGGCTTTGAACCAGCTTATCTAATGTACATAAGTCTAAGTGGAACTAATGAATTCGAGGCAAACAAATGCTGTGCCAAAGTACACTGTGGGGGCCACAGAGGCAGGTGTTGGAGCTAGATCTACATTAACCTGAGGAATCCAGAGCCAAGCACAATTCCTTCTGAATTATACTGCTCTGATTAGATGTGCTTTGCTTCAGTTGTTGTTGGATCAGCTTATGGCACTGAAACATGATTCCAGTCGCATCTGCTAGTGTAATGGAATGGGGATAGGAGCCGCTACAGTTTTTAAAAAAAGCTACATATGAGAGAGAGTATAATTAAGCCCACATCTGGAATAGGAGAAACAGACAAAGACCTCATGGAAGTTGTTTACAACGATGAGCAAACGGGTTTGTTCACAAAAGATCAAATCAGTATGTGGGACAAGGAGACCATGGAACATGGAGAGAGCCTGCTTTCAGGAAAGTGTGGGTTGTGGAAAGGGAGAGAGAATGGCTTCAGCGTTCTTTTCTACAAATTTTGCAAAGGAAATGTGACGTAATCATTTTAATACATTTTTATTCATGTTTAACTGTAACTTATTTTGGGTAAAGGTTTAGGTTTATTATTGTCACATGTACCGAGATACAGTGAAAAGGTTTGTTTTGCATGCTATCCAAATAGATTAGATATACCAAAGATAAACACAATCAAGTCAAACTCAAATACAACAGATAAAGCAAAGGGTAAATATGAACAGAAGTTTCCCCCAAAGATTCACCATTCTAAAACCTTAATATTAACCCTAATGCACGGTCCTTTCAAAAACACCACTGCATCCAGTGCCTTATGAAATGCTTGAACCTCTGTGAGCTGGAGGAGGGAGTGAGATATTGTGAGGGAGAGAAATTGATGGCAAAAGACAGAGAAGAGAGAACAAAGGAAAGACAAAGACATTTCTGCTCCCTGTCACGATATGCACAAGCAGCTATCAGCTTCCCACAGCACTCATTTGCTGAAGTCAATGGGGCACAGCGGTAATTGCTGCCTTACAACTCCAGAGTCCCGGGTTCAATCCTGACTACGGGGCTGTCTGTGCAGAGTTTGTACCTTCTCCCTGTGACCGCATGGGTTTTCTCCGGGTGCTCCAGTTTCCTCCCACACTCCAAAGACATACAGGTTGGTAGGTTAATTGGCCGCAAAAATTGTAAATTGTTCCTAGTGCGTCAGATAGTGCCAGTGTACATGGTGATCGCTGGTCGGCGTGGACGCAGCGGGCCGAAGGGCCTGCTTCCGCGTTGTATCTCTAATGTCTAAAGTAAAGAGTAAAGTCAATGGACTAAGTGTATGGAAGAAGTAGCAGCTAAATCTCAAGCACAAACATTGTGGGCCAAAGGGCCCATTTAGTGCTGCACAGAAGTTCTGCGTTCTATGTTCATATTTTGCACAGAAAAATAAGGACAAACATAAAAACAGATGTAGAGGGCAGACTGAGGAAGTTGGAAACACTGAAGGAAGAATTGACAATATTGAAATTCGGAATAACGGAAGATGATCCAGAACTAAATGTGTTTCAAAAGAAATTAATGGATTATGGGTTAATAACTGGAAAAAAGCTAATTCTAAAATTTTGGAAGAAGGCTCCAATACCAACTATAAATATGTGGATTTCAAATATGTTTGAAACATTACACCTTGAAGAGATAAGACTCCTCCTAGCAGGTAAACCAGATCACTTCCACCTGACGTGGTCTGCATTTATAGAATTATTACAAACATAGGGTGCAAAAGTACTTTAAAAAAATAAAAAATTGAGGTCGGGTAAGGGGGGATGATAGTTGAAGAGTTGGTATGTCCTATTTACGTGATGCTCAAAAAAAAAAACATTTGTTTCTCTTTTTTTCTCTTTCTCTTTTCTTTTCTTAGGGCCTATTTCTTAACTCTTTTTCTTTTTGTTTTTAATTTCGCTCTTATAGGGTCTTCCTTTTTTGTTGTTACATTTTCTACACTTTTCTACACTTGCACTTTTTCCTTCACTTTCTTCTCTCTTTCAATCTTTTATTTCTCTAGTGTAAAAAAATAAATAAAGGGAGTACATTAATTGTAAGAAGATATAAATGACGAGTATTAATGTATGTGGTTGTAATGTAATGTACTTCTAATAAATAAAAATTAAAAAAAAAAAAAGAAATTTTGCAGATGTACTTTGCATATCTTCAAAAGAAGACCGGCAAGATCCTCAGACCATCACTGTAAATGGCTGCTACACTGCATTCTATCTTCCTCGAATCAAAATCTGAGGGAGAACAGGACAAATAACCCTAGAATTCCACCTGCTCATCACACAATATCACACACTGATTTGGCACCTTCTTCATTCTGACACAAAAATAAATTTATGTTGAATGTACAAAGTAAATCTGATATTGTCAATAAGCTCACACCAGGTTTCATTGGTGGGTCGGTGGTGGAAAGAGTTAGCAGCTTGAAATATCTGGGCAATAGCACCCCAGATGAGCTGTCCTGATTCCAGCACATAGATGAAAACATGAAGAAGGTGCACCAGTGTCTTTACTTTCTTAGAAATTTAAAGAAATTCTGTATGTCTCCTAATACTCTAACAAACTTTTACAGATGTACACTAAAATATATCCTGACTGAATGCATCATTGCTTGGTATAGCAATTCCATCGCACATGAATGTAAGAAGCTGCAGACAGTGGTGGACTTAGGACCATCACGGGCATGGTCCTCTCCTCCATCGAAAGCATCTACATGCGGCAATGCCTTAGGAAGGCAACATCTACTATCCAGGATCCCCACCATCCAGGCCATTCCCTCTTTTCACTGCTACCGTCATGCAGGAGGTACAGAATCCCGAGGTCCGATGCCAACAGGTTCAGGAACAGCTAGCTTCCTACAATTATCAGATTCTCAAATCAATCTACACAACCCTAGACCTACATTAACAACCACTGCAGCCCACATCTTGGACTTTGATTTTTGTTCTCTAATTATCATTTGCACGGTGCTCTTTCTTTTTAGAATTTTATGTATAATTTATGTGTACTTTATGTATAATTGGTTTCCTTGTGTTTGCCTGTCTACATGGCTGGATGCTGCAGCAAACAAGAAACAATGGCCAAGAAAGCACATCCACCCCTCTACTTCCTTAGAAGACTTAGGAAGTTCGGCATGTCACCAACAACCCTCACAAACTCCTGCAGATGCACCATACCAAGTATTTTATCAGGATATCATCGCAGTATGGTTTGGGAACAGCTCTATCCAAGACCGCAAGAAACTGCAGAGTTGTTGACGTAGCCCAGACCAACCTCCCATCCATGGACTCCACCAAGAGTGGGGAACCTTTTCATGTTGGAATGTCGCATTAAGTTAGCTGTAATCTAATAAGGCCGCATCCAAGAAACTTCAATTAGATATACTTCAAAATGTACATTATTTTGTAAATATCGAACTACTATGTACTAACTTTAAGAAAATGAAAATAAATTGTTCATTCTAAAGTTAACTAACCTTTTAATGATGGTTGTGATTGCTTTATGTTGGAAAGCATTTGAATATTTGGTTGCAACATGGAGGTACGCAGTTTCAGCTGATCTTCTAGATGGGTATCCGTCATTTGTGACCTTAAGGGCATCTTGATTTGGGTTAGGTAGGAGAATGTAGATTCACAGCAATATGTGGTTAAAAAGCAAGAAAGCATTTTTTGTGCATGTTACCGAAGACGTGGGTATTCTATTGCATGTTTCCATATTTCAATCGGATCTTTCTTAGCGTCAAATAAGGACTTTAAAATGTCATCTTCTAAGAGCTCAATCAATTCCATCTGTAGTTCTTTAGGAGCCTTGTAGACATCAACTAGTGAGGTTGAAATGCTAATTTGAGTGTGATGTCATGATTCTCAAAGTCAGTGAACCTTTCATTGTATTCTTTAATTAATAAGTCTATAACAGCTGCGTATTCTTCAAACGATTCGCATGAATTCTCCTGCTCATCAATGACCTTCGCTAACTGGGGAAAATGTTCATCCGAAATTTCATTTTGAAGAAGAGTTTTGAAAAAAGATAGCTTTTTTCGAAATGCTTGGATTTTTTGCCACGTATCATATATAGACTTAGTTTTACCTTGCAAAGAAACATTCAAGTCATTTTGCTTTGACATGATATCACACAGAAATGCAGTATATAGAAATCTTCTTTCAATAATTCACATTGCTGATTCTGTTCTTTATGAAATTTAACTAAAGGTTCTCGCAAATATAAAATTTTTGCTAACACCTGTCCCTGCGATAGCCAACGCACTTTACAATGATACGGCAAATCCACACTGAATGCCTTATCGTCCAACTTTAGCATATTACGAAACTGGCGATGCAGTGTTACATTTGAAGGAATATAGTTAACAATGTCACTTAAAATAGTAGATTTAGCACAGAGATTTTGCTGATGTAAGATACAATGAAAAGAAATGAGAGCATCTGGATTTGATAATGCCTTTTTTATCTGTGCAATAAACCCTTCACGTTTTCCTGTCATGGAGGGTACACCGTCTATACATACACTCACTAAATTAACCAAATCCAGTCCAACTTCACGACATTTATCTTGAAAGTTGTTGAAGAAATCTATTCCTCGTGTTCTACCCGTAAGAGTGCCCAAAGCGAGTAACTCTTCGCAGCAAAGAAAATCTTCTGTTATGGCCCGAATGATGTATAAAACCTTCTGCCGAGTCAGTAGTATCAGTTGATTCATCCAAAGCGATTGAATAATATATTTTCGTTTTGGAGTATTGGGTGAAGTTGTTCTGTTACATTGAGGGCTAATTCATGCTGCCGATCAGTTATAGTTCTCCTTGAAAGAGGCAGTTGTTTGTACTTTGAAATCTTATCGGGGTCTAAGCATCCTACAACTTCGACAATGCATTCTTTTACGATTTTTACATCGCTAAGTGGCTTCCTTTTCTCCCGAGTATATAAGCTACTTTAGTCAGTTGCATTATTTCCAGGTCTTACCGCTGCTAAAATAACTGCCTTTGCCTTTGCTTTTCATCTTTTAATTTCTGCAATGCAACCTTTCGCACCTCACTCTCTAATTTGAAATATTTGTGGTCCTTATGAGTGGCATCATGCTGATGAGCATTGAATTTCTTCAATGTTGATATTGCAGTATCACAAAGCATCGCTATCAAAAGTTGATAATACTGAAGACTGGGTGGCCAGTGGACTCTCCCCAACATTTTCCCTCTCGTCAACCAGCCTCAGGCGGTGGTGGCGCCAGTCAGGCAAGGAGGTTAACGTACATTCTAGAGTCGTATTAGAACTAAATCATGGGCATAACAAGTGTTAAAATAGCCATCATGACTTACTTATGTTTTAATTGTGGCCGTCAGTCGGGGAGGATTATTTCGTTGAATCTTCTTTTACTCTTTGGTATTTTAAATAAGTTAATTTTAAGATTAAAATTAAAATAATAAAAGACGAACAAAAAGCTATTAATAAAAATAAAAGGATTTGTTCTACAAAATTTGGATTCATTCAAAAGGCCGCAGTTAATGGCCTAGGAGGCCGCATGCGTTAAGGCCGCAAGTTCCCCACCCCTGATCTACACCTTACTCTGCCTCAGCAAGGCCACCAGCATAATTAAGAACCAATCTCACCCCAGTTACTTCTCATTCTCCCCTCTCCCATCATGAACTTTTGAGGTACAGAAGTTTGAAAACACATGCCTCCAGATTCATGAACAGTTTCTCCCCAGTTGTTAGGCAACTGAACCACACTCACACCAGCTAGAGTGCAGTCCTAACCCATCTACCTTTTTAGGAGACATTTGAACTAACTTTACTCAAACTATTAGACTTTATCTTGCACTAAATGTTTTTCCCTTCATCGTGTACACTGCGGTTGCAATGATGTATAGTCTTTTCGTTGATTGGGTGGCACGTAACAAAAAGCTATTTACTGTACCTCAGTATATGTGTCAAAAATAAACTAAACGAAGCAAAACAAGTTTTTCCATTGTACCTGTACCTCAAAGTACTTGTGCGTATCACAATAAACTTGAAACTATTATGCTCCATGCAAATACTTACTGAGAAATGATGCTGCCCTGTAAATTGTATCATGCCTCACCTCATTTTCTACAACTTCAAAGAAATTGAAGAATTGCTGTGTAAAGGTCACAAATTTATTTTCCAGGAATATGCTTTATTCGTAATATATGCAGAAACACAATCAGGTCACGTTTTTTTCTTTGTTCATTGCACCAGAAATGTATTATTCTCTTACCATGCATCAGCGCCATTCATGTCTCTTCTGTAAAAAAAATTGTAGTTGAAGTATTTGTTACACAAAGCCCAGCTCCTCAGTGTTAAGAAAAACACATTTTAGGTATAGGCTTAGTTTTATTATTCACATGTACCGAGCTACAGTGAAAAGCTTTGTTTTGCATGTTATCCAAATAGATCAGATAGTGTATACCACATATGAATCCAATCGTCAAGCTGAAGTACAAATAGAGCAAAGGGTAAGAAAAATATGAACAGAAGTCTCCCCCAAAGATTCAGCATTGTAAAACCTTAGCACCCTGAACTGTGATCCTTCCCCACCCATGGCTGCACCAAACTTCAGTGCCTTCCTCCGCATGTATTCCTGCACTCTGGAATGTGCCAGCTGGCAGTATTCCCTTATGGACATCTCTGTATACTGGAAGACCAGAAAGCATACTGGCGCAGTTTGTGAGATGTATTTTCAGCATGCCAGAGATTCTGGGTTCAGTCCTGATCTCCAGTATCGCCTATATGAAGTCCATATGTCCTATCTGGTTCCTCCAGGTGCTCCCGTTTCCTTGCAGATATCAAAGATGTGTTTGTTGGCAGATTGATTACTGCTGCTAAATTGCTCCTAAAATGTAGGTAAGTGGGAGAATCTGGGTGGGTGTGGGGTGTTGAGCATATGCGGGGAGAACAAAAAGATTAGGTTAATTTTGAATTCGTGTTTAAGGATGGTTGACGGTAGGCACCGACTGAGTGGGCCGAAGAGCCTGTTTCTGCACTGTATCTCAGGCTGTTTCAGACAGTCCCAAATGCATATTTCACCACATTTGGGGATCTTCCAACAGCATTTGTATGATTTAAGTGTCAGGGTACTGCTATTTTTAGTCTCAATGGATATAATTTCAAAGATGGTGTACAATCTAACCTATTAAAGATTATCTGTTAAATACTTAATCTATCAATGCTTGAGCAATGTGTAAGTCCTGAATGCAAACATACATCACCACACAATGATGAAGATTTTCATCTCACTGTCCTTACAGAAGGATATTTGCACCACGTGCAAACTCTGGCCAGCACAACTTTTTTACACTTTTACACTGTGATCTGTAGTCTCAGGATTTGGCTTTTCCTTCACCAATGTCCAATAGAAAGGTGCATGCTTGGTGGGAATAATGTCAGGTGTATCTAAAAAGGAAGTACCAGCTGGTGAAAGCATGCCACATAGTAATGCAATTGTTTCTTATCTGCATTATGAAATAGCTTTAAAAGCCATTTGGTTGTATTAAACATGACGAGTAATAATACATTTGGACAGCGTGAGGATGTCCTTCCCCATTGACAGAACAACACCATCAGAGGTGGCAGCACAGTGCCCTGGAATGGGCAAGCAGTGCCCTTTGGGAGCTTCATCTCTCCTATTGGAACACATGCATCTTGTGGAACGAAGGTCGAACAAGGACAAGGGAGCCTTCTGTTGATTACCACCATCTTCTCCTCCATAAGCTGACAAGTCATTTATTATTTGTTTTAAGTGTGAAGAAGAACTGAGGTGGAGACTTCACCATAGAAAACATTGTATCAGGATGCTTCACAGCTTGGTTTGGGAACAGCTCCATCCAGGACCGCAAGAAATTGCAGCAAATTGTGGACGCAGCCCAGACCATCACACAAACCAAACTCCCTTCTATTGACTCCATTCAACCTCACGCTGCCTCGGCAAAGCCAGCAGCATAATCAAGGACGAGTCGCACCCTGGCCACTCCCTCTTCTCCCGTCTCCCATCACGCGAAAGTTCTAGAAGTGTGAAACGCACACCTCCAGATTCTGGGACAGTTGTTTCCCAGCTGCTATCAGACAACTGAATCACCTGAGAACCGCGTTGAACTACTATTTACCTATTGGATGACCCTGGGACTATCCTTGATCGGACTTTGCTGGCTTTACCTTGCACTAAACGTTATTCCTTTATCATGTATCTGTACACTGTAAATGGAACGATTGTAATCATGTATTGTCTTTCTGCTGAATGATCACCACGCAACAAAAGCTTTTCACTGTACCTTGGTACACGTGACAATAAACTAAACTGAACTGACTGATACTCTAAGCGGATGCTCCACACTGTCGACACTGATCAGGTTAGATGAGTTGTGAAGGACAGAGGTGCTAAACTGGGCCAGGAGCAGGTGGAGAGCGAATTAACGTGAAAGATAAACTGACTTGTTCTCATTCCCACCACTTACCTGTGACAAATGATTCTGTTCAAAGCAGCTAAACTGGTTCTGAATCTATCCCAATTACCACAGTGGTGGCAGCATGTATCACAGTGGAAGGTGTGCTCAGCATGAAGGGAAAAATTCATCTTTGCAAACAGCCCTGGCAGAGGTGAAATCTCATTTCCCCACTGAGGAAACCCTCCATCACGATGTGTTATTCTGTCACTATGCTGATTGGGATAGATTCAGAACTGATCTAGCCAGCATGAAACTGGCTGGTGAAAGCATGACACACTCTACATTCATGGTAACCACTGAAGTGGCTGATATGGGCAGAGCAAAGCAACAGAATCAGGACAGGATTTTGTAGCAGTTTGCCAAAGTTCTTCAATAGCAAGAGGCCTCTCCACATCCTCTATCCCTTAGGATAAGAGCCGCATGTGCACTGGAACACAAGACCTTCCAAAAATAGTACTGGAGTAACTTGCTGGTTCAGGTATCATCTCTGGAGAACATGGATAGGTGACGTTTCAGGTCAGGACCCTTCTTCATGCTGATTGTAGAGGATGGAAGAAAGCTGGAAGAGAGGAGGGGCAGGACAAAGTAAGCAACAGGTGAACCCAGGCCAGGGGGGTTTTGATAGGCAGATGGTTGGTCAAAGGCCAGAGATGAAAAAACAGAGGGTATGAGACAAAGGGTTTGAAGAGTTGCAAATTACGATGCCATAGGAGTAGGGCGAGGGGGAGGGGGAGGGGGAGGGTAAGGTGGAAGGGAGAAATAGGTGCGAGTCCATGTGGAGCAGAGGGGAGGAAGGGGGAGGGCAGAAAGGAGGGTGTGTGGGGGAGGAACAAGATGGACGGAGAATGAGGGGTGAGTAGGCAAGAACTTTGTATCCTTTTTTAATCAACCAGTATCTCCAGTTCCATGCATCCACCAGATCTTCCAATTTCTCTTCCAATCTGGATACATGTAAAGTAGTCACATTTTCACCATTTATGTGTCATCAAGGGCAACACGGTGGCACCATCTAGGACAGCATCGCTGGTAGAGCTACTGACTCACAGTGCCAGAGATGCAGGTTTGATCCTGCCCTCGGGTCTTGTCCATGTGGAGTTTCCACGGTCTCATTGTGACCACGTAGGTTTCCTCCGGCTGCTCGAGTTTCTTCCCAAATCCTAAAGATGTCTGGTTTGTAGGATAATTGGCCTCTATCATTTCCCCCTTTTATGTAAGGAGTGATGGGGAAGTGGAATAATATGGAGCTAGTGTGAATGGGAAACTGATAGTCAGCATGGACTCGATGGGCCAAAGGGCCGGTTTCCATGCTGTAACCTTTTCATCAATTCAATCAACACAATGGATGGAAACTATTGGCATGGAGACATTGGACAATGTGTGACTATCTGTTCAACCTTGATGACTACAAATGCCTGGGGCTTGGCAAAATTGTTTCTTTTCTTTAGTGTGTGAATAAAATTAATAAAAACTAAATCGTCCACCCAGCAGTTCTGTACCTGTAAGGCTGCAGTAGTTTTGGGCACAAAAATTAGGAGGTTATTGGCCATAATTCATGTAATTGATGCTGAGGTTCAAAGCAATCTGGAATTGAGTTTTCATTGGCATCAACTTACATTAAACTCTTGGGTGAGAATACTCATCTAGTAATAGTAACCCTTTGATAATGATGCAGAGCATCGTAAAATGTTTTCATCCTCTCAGGACTGGGAGTGAGTGTCAGTGTTTTAATGCAGACGATGCTCACAAAACTAATTATCGGCTGAAGTCTGACTGAGGTAATGCACTTGGACTCCCAATCGGTTCTCCTCTCTTGATTGACCTGTTGCTCTGCACAGCTAACATTGTGTTGATAGTCACCCTGGGAGTGTTCACAGAGAGCGGGGCCAAGCCCTCTGTAGGCCCGGCTCGCCCGTTACAGACGTCGACTGCGCCACAAGAGCAAGGAGGATTCCACCAGTAACCGGCGTGTGCAAGGTGGGCTGTTGAGATGCGAGGTGGGTCGTCGAGGAACGAGGAGGGCAGCTGAAAGCGAGGTGGGCTCTCACAGCTCCCGGCGGGTGCGGCGGAGCCGTCCAAGACAGGACCTGGCGGCGGGCGGCCGAGAATGGGCCCACGGTGAGTGCCGGATATCAAGGACAAGTCACACCCTGGCCACTCCCTCTTCTCCCCTCCTTGTGTAAAAGTGTGAAATGCACACCTCCAGATTCAGGGACAGCTTCTTCTCAGCTGTTATCAGGCAACTAAATCATCCTACCACAATCAGAGAGCAGTGCTGAACTACTATCTACCTCTTTGGCGACCCTCGGACTATCCTTGATCGGACTTTGTTGGCCTTACCTTGCACTAAACGTTATTCCCTTTATCATGTAACTATACACTTTACTGGCTCGATTGTAATCATGTATTGTCTTTCTGCTGACTGGATAGCACACAACAAAAGCTTTTCACTGACTGGATAGCACACAACAAAAGCTTTTCACTCACTGTTCCTCGGTACACATGACAATAAACTAAATTGAACTGAGGTCGGTCGAGTACGCACCGCCGATGCTCCAAAGAAAACAATCCAAGTTTGTCCAACCTCTCCTTCCCACCCTGCTTCCTGTAAGGACTCCATCCCCCACTCCCAATTCCTCCGTCTACGCCGCATCTGCTCCCAGGATGAGGCGTTCCACACCAGGGCATCTGAAATGTCCTCATTCTTCAGGGAACGGGGGTTCCCCTCCTCCACCATAGATGAGGCTCGCACCAGGGTCTCTGCCATACCCCGCAACACTGCTCTCTCTCCCCATCCCCCCACTCACAACAAAGGCAGAGTCCCCCTAGTCCTCACCTTTCACCCCACCAGCCGTCACATACAACAAGTGATCCTCCGTCAGTTTCGCCACCTCCAACGTGACCCCACCACTCGCCACATCTTCCCATCTCCCCCTATGTCTGCCTTCCGCAAAGACCGCTCCCTCCGTAACTCCCTTGTCAATTCTTCCCTCCCTCCCATACCACCCCTCCCCTGGTACTTTCCCTTGCAACCGCAAGAGATGCAACACTTGTCCCTTCACTTCCCCCCTCCACTCCATTCCAGGACCCAAGCAGTCGTCCAGGTGCGACAGAGGTTCACCTGCATCTCCTCCAACCTCATCTATGCATTCGCTGCTCTAGATGCCAGCTGATCTACATCGGTGAGACCAAGCGGAGGCTTGGCGATCGTTCGCGCGACACCTCCGGTCGGTCCGCAATAACCAACCTGAACTCCCGGTGGCTCAGCACTTCAACTCCCCCTCCCATTCCGTATCTGACCTCTCTGTCCTGGGTCTCCTCCATGGCCACAGCGAGCAACACCGGAAATTGGAGGAAATGCACCTCATATTCCGCTTGGGCAGTCTACATCCTGGTGGCCTGAACGTTGATTCTCCCAATTCTGCTAGCCCTGGCTGTCCCCTCCCCTTCATCAGCCATCTGGTTGTCTCCTCCCCCCCCAGCCCTCGGGCTCTCCTCCTTTCTTTTTTCCTTTCTTCTCCCCACCCCCTATCAGTCTGAAGAAGGGTTTCGGCCCGAAACGTTACCTATTTCCTTCGCTCCAAAGATGCTGCTGCACCCGCTGAGTTTCTCCAGCATTTTTGTGTACCTTCTCTTGTAGCTGTAGCCTCATACAGTATCTAAGCAACATTCTAGTGGAAATAGAGGTTTCCTCCGGTCTCCAGTCAAAATAATGTTCTTGCATCACTGTCATTCATGTGTAAGGCACTGAACTTAAACTACCAATCACCATGCATCCCATATATCGCAATATATCTGGATCAGCCTAACATGAGGAATCTTGTCAAATGCCTTCCTAAGTATTGTAAAACAACAACCACTGCCCTATCTCATCAATCACCATTGTTACCTTCTCAAAAAACTCAATCGAATTTGTAAGACACGTCCTGCCCCTCACAAAGCAATGCTGATTGTCTATAGTTAGCCCATTCTTTTCCAAATGCAATAAATCCTATCCTTAAGAATTGTCTTCAATAGCTTCCTTACCACTGGTGTGAGGTTCACTGGCTTATATTTTCCTGTATCATCTCCTGGACCTTGATGAAGATCTTTGCCCAGGCCCAAGGCCCAGCAGTTTGCTCTCTTACCTCTCTCAATAACCTTGGATAGATCCCATCAGGCACTGGAGATATACCCACTTAATGATTTCCAAACCGCAAAATACCTCCTTTTTGATCTCAAAGTACCCGACCACATTTACATAACCCACACTGATCTCACTATCCCCATGTCCTTCTCTTTGATGAAAACAGATGCAAAGTACTCCTTTAATACTTTGCCTATGTCCAAACACAAAATTGTCTCCTTTATTCTTGAGTGGTCCTACCCTCTCCTTAGGTACCTTCTTGTTTATATGTATCGAAGAAAAGCCTTGGGATTTTCTTTGATGCATCTTGTCATTGATTCCAAATTTACAACCTCTCTTCAACCAAGGCTTCCTTACCCTGCCATCCTTGTCCCTCCTCCTCACTGGAACATGCTGGTTTTGAACTCTGGTCAGCTTGTCTTTTAATAACTGCCACATGTCAGATTTGGACTTACCTAAAAACAGCTGCTCTCAATTTACTCTCCCTAGTTCCTGCTTAATAATCTTGTAATTTGCCCATTATCCTGACATCCTTATTCCTAACTATTTTAAAATTGTTGTAATCATTGATCCCAAGGAAGGTTGTAGGGACTATTGAAGAGACCGTAATATATGATAATGTAAAGATGCTTCAAGAGGATGATGAATAAGTCCCTGCTCTGAGGCAGCCAGCTGAACATGAGGATTGCTTATCAGTGTCCATGGCCTAGCATGAAGAAAGAGGAGACAGGTCAGAGAGACACAAGGCTTTGACTGAAGGCCAAAGATGATGCTCTTTAAAATGCTTTTCTAAGGACTAGAGAACCGATGCAGCTTGGTAGGAAGTAACATCAGTGTAGGGATACATGTGCAAGATGCTGCTTCATGCAGAATTTAATCCAGTTTGTAAAACTACACTTTTTACAAAAACTTTAGACAAATCACACAGCACAAGATACATGGCATTTGTGGAATTGACTTCCAGTTGCTCAAACCCCAGATTTAGGACAGGGAATAATGTTGGGGGTTGATGTTTAGCATCTTAAAGAAGGTTCCTCCAGAATTTTGGTTTGTACTCTCCCACAGTACTGTTGGGGAGGAAGTTCTAGTATTTAGACTCAATAATGAAGAAGGACTAATGACACATTTCCACACCAGCTTGGTGAGTGTGGGGAAAATCAGCTGCAGGTGCTGGTATCTCCATGCTTCTGTCTATCTCACAGGTGGAGGTCATGGGTTAACTAGGCTACCCTGTTACCCTGTTAACAGGGTAGCCTAGTAAAGTAATTGTAATCCATTTTGTAGATTGTACCATTGTATGGTAGTGGTAGAAAAAGTGAGTGTTTGGGTGGTAGAGCGGGTGCCAGTCTTGCAGGGTGCTTAGTTCTGAATAGTGTCAAGATTTTAAAATATTGTTGGACTTTCTTCACCCATCCAGGCAAGTGGGCAATATTCTGTCACACTCAAATGCCTTATGCCTTGCAGATGGCGAAAAGGCTTTGGACGAATCACTCAGCACAGAATACATAGCTTCTGACAGTCTTTATGCCAACGCTTTTATGTGAGAGGTCCAGTGAAGTTTTTGGTCAATGCTGATGGTGGAGGATTCAGTGATGAAATTGTCATGGAATATCAAGGACAAGGTATTAGACTCTCTCATTGGAGATAATCACTACCTGGCACTTTTGTGTCACAGATGTTACTTAAAATCTCAAGTATCAATCCATGGCTGAATATTATCTAGATCTTGCTGCGTGCAGCTATGGGCTAGTTTAATGGCTCAGAAACAGCAAATGGAATTAACATTGTGCAATTATCAATTAACAATTCCCACTCAAATTCCAACAATTCGAACCCCCCCCTAGAAAATACTAGAAATCATTTAGAATTAGGAAAAGAGAAAAACAAGAGAAAAACTTAAAACAAAGTTGCATTAAGAAGGATGGAAGGACAAAGGAGATGACCTTGACTGAGATAGTGAAAAACTGAATTGCGTGCTCTCCAGCCAAATCATATAATTGATGAGTAAACCAGATAGTGTAAGAGAGACAGGAAATGGCCTGCAAAAAATAGCATCACAGCTGCAGAGAAATTGCAGATACAAAAAAGTACATGGACCACAATGAGATAGATTGGGAATTTGGGATTTCATCCCTAATGAAAGGTCTCTTGAAGAGGCTAATAATAGTGGGGGAGAAGCTGTTTTTTAATCTGTTGTCATCTGCTTTCAAGCTTTTGTATCTCCTGCCCGATGGAAGAGGGGAAAGGATGGAATAACCAGAGGGTGAGTGATCCTTGATTATGTTTTCTGCTTTTCTGAGGCAGTATGAAGTTAGATGGAGTCTAGTTTGCGTAATAAACTGGGCTGTGTCCACAATTTCTTGCGGTTTGGGCAGAGCGGCTGCCATACCAAGTTGTGACACATCCCAATAGGATGCTTTCTATGGTGATCTGTGGAAATTGGTAAAAGTCATAGGGTCATAGCGTCATACAACCCAGAAATAAGCCCTTTCAGGCAATTTGTCCATGCTGACCAAGATGCCCCATCCAAGCTAGTCCCATAATCCTCTAAACCTATTCTAGAGACACAAGGAACTGCAGATGCCAGTTTACAAAAAAGCACAACGTGCTGGAGTAGCTTGCGGGTCAGGTAACATGTCTGGAAGACATGGATAGTCGGGACCCTTCTTCAGAGTGATTCTATCCTATCTATGTATCTGTACAAATGTATTTTAAATGTTGTTATTGTACTTGCCTGAACTATTTCATCTAGCAGCTCGTTCCACATATCCACCACCCTCAATGGGGTAGAAGATTGCAACCTTCACGTGGTCCACCCTGTTTCGATGACAGTTGCCTCTCAGGTTCCTATTGAATACTTCCCCTCTCAGCATAAACCTATGCCCTCATTCGTTATTCCCCTACCCTGGGAAAAAGATTGCACATTCCCTCTATCTATTCCCTTCATGATTTTACACATCTCTATACAATTACCCCTGAGCCTTCTGCGCTCCAAGGAATAAAGTCCTAGCCTGCCCAACCTCTTTCAATATCTTAGGCCCGCAAGTCCTGGTATTATCCTCGTGAATCTTATCTGCACTCTCTTCAGCAACATCCTTCCGAAAGCAGGGTGACCCAAACTGAACACAGTACTCCGAGTGCAGCCTCACCAAAGTCCCGTACAAAAATCATTGGGGAAATGCTGACGATAGAGTTATCTGTGATAGTGTGAAACCAGGGACGAGAATCGTTAGAGGATAATACTGCAAATACGGAAGTGTAATGTTTTGCTCCTAACAGGGCTGTGGGACGCCCAGCAGGATTGGCTGAATGGGGGAAAACTGAGCTAAATATCACAGATGGACCATAGATGTTTTCCTTTTGGCAGCTATTGACTTGAGTTCCATCAGGTTTCCTCAATGTTGCACTTGATTAAATGCCAATTTACTGTTTCTTACTTTGCATCTGAAATTCAGTTCTACAGTCCATGTTTGGAGACAGGCTGTGATGAGGTTTTAGTGTTATGTGATCCTCATGAACCGCAAACAGAAACAGAAGCAGAAGATGCTGGAACTGATTAGTGGGTCATGCAGCATCTGCGGAGAGAAGAGCAGACAAAAAATCTGAAACGTTGACTCCTATTCTGTTTCCATAAAGCTGCCTGACCTATCAAGCATCTCCAGATTTTCTATTTCCATTTCAAACTTCAAGCATCTGCAGCATTTTGATTTTCAAATCAATCAATCAATCAATCAATCAATCAATCAATCAATCAATCAATCAATCAATCAATCAATCAATCAATCAATCAATCAATCAATCAATCAATCAATCAATCAATCAATCAATCAATCAATCAATCAATCAATCAATCAAGATTTATTAATCACATACACAATAACAATAAAGTGCAGTAAAATGAACTTGCCAGCAGCGGTACAATAAAAAAGAACATACAATACACAATAAAAATTTAACACAAACATCCACCACAGCATTCTTCACTGTGGTGGAAGGCACAAAGTATAGTCAGTCCTCCTCCATTTTCCCCTGTCGTCGGGGCCATAATCTCCGTAGTCGCTGCTGCGGGCGGCCAGATGACAGGCCCTCTCGTCTGGAAGGTAAGTCACGAATCGATGCCTCCCTACCTGAGACCGCGGCTTCAGGATGACGTAGGCCGCAGGCCGGCGGTCGGAGCTCTTCTCCAGGGACTCCCGGCGAGAGAACCTTCTCCGGATGGTAAGTCCACGCCACGCCAGCGGCTAGAAGCCCGCAGTTCGCGGCTTCAAGGTGTTGTAGGCCGTGGGCCGGCGGGTCGGAGCTCTTCTTCTCCGGGGGTCCCCAACGAGGGATCCCAGGCTCCGGACACCGCGCCAGCGGTTAGAAGCACTGCAGCTCGCGGCTTCAGACTGAACAGTCCGCGGGCCAGCGATCGGAAAAAGTCCATGCTGCGCCCGCTGCTGAAGCTCCGGGCCCGACTCCGGGAAGGGCCGCACCAATCCTTGGTGTTAGGCCGCGAGGGAGGCGACATGGAAAAAGTCGCCTCTCATGGAGGAGGCGACCGAAAGCGGTTTCCCCCTTACCCCCCCACACCACCCCCCACACAAGACACACCGAGAGACACTAAAACACACATTTAGACATACTAAAAAAAACAAAAAAAGTAGAAATGACTGACTTGCTGCTAGCAGGGCAGCCGTCTCGCAGCGCCCCCACTGACCGAATCATTGGTCGGTACGTTAATAATGGCCAAAATAAAGCTATTATAAAATTGAGGATCTTTGCATCTGCAGAACCTGCTTGGTCAATTTCTGTGTAAAGCTGCAAGCTGCGAGCCGGTGCCAGGAAGTCTAGGTCCTAGATTGAAATATCAGATAAGGTGAGGTCCAGATGTCCTCCCTATTGTTAAAATGTATGAGGACTTTGCATTATCAGGATTGGCCGACTGCAGAAGGGTTGTAAATACTGTTAACAATGTTGCAAGGTGTTTGTGTTACTGTTTGATGATTGGCTGAAATGTGAAGCCTTGTTTGAATTGTTTATACTCCCCGGGAGAATGTTGCATTATTTGATTAATAGACTTCCTTCCGGAAGCTTCAGTAAAAATATTGCAATGGGGTGCTTTGGAATTGGGTTGGGGAACTGTCAATAACACTTTAATGTAATCGATATCTATGATTGGTTTGTAGGGGTTACCACCCCCATGTAATTCTGCCCCACAGGGTTCGATGACCTATAAAAGGTAACCCCCACGAGGATTGTTGTCGATCTTCTGGAGGGGCACTTGGGACTGCGTAACCTTTTGGAGGTATCTGCATGCACGAGGCTGAAGGGCTTGGACAAGCAGAGACAAGGATCGATCCCGCGGTGGTTAGGTATTGTATAGGGGATTCGTTATTGTTTCATAAAATAAAGTTTAGTGGTCCAGTGCTTGACTCGGTGTTTTACTAAACTAGACTAAGGGTGGTTAGCTCTAGGAGCATAATTGCAGGTAGAGCTAATAGGACTTGATGTTTCAATCCCTGTAAGTTGGCACTATTGCTATTTGCAGTGGGATTGCAGTGGGATTGGAGGGTGGGTACGTCATTGGGGTCATCAGGTGGGCACCCTCCTTCTTTGACGTTTCATTGATAAGCCCACAACATCTCCAGAGGGCTCAACGGTGATACCTGGCGTCCCAGTTACACCCCCCTCAATTCCATACCTTCCTGTATTCATCTTGCAGCCCAAATGTTGTCTCTCCTTTTGATCCAAATCCAATTGCTGCTTTTTTCTGCAGAATTTGATAATGATTTGATTACTTGTTGGAGCGACCCCTCACCCCCATTTTCTTTAATAGCCTGGTCATATATGTAGCAACAAATCCCCTGAATCCCACTTCGACAGGGAAAATCTTGGTCTTCCAGCCATTCTGGGAAGCTTCAGTTGCCAGTTCAGAGTACTTGGTTTTTGACCTCTCATAAGCTTCTTCAACACCATCTTCCCATGGAACTGTCAATTCCACAACATATGCCAACTTGGCTGTTGTGGACCACAGGACCATGTCTGGCCGGAGTGTTGTAACCACAATGTCTGGGGGAAACACAAGCCTTTTTTCTAAGTCCACTTCCATTTTCCAATCCCGAGCAGGCTGCAGAATGCTTACATCCATTGATGTTATCTGGTGCTCTGGAGGTTGGCCTGCTGGTACAAATGATGTGAAGTGGACATTTCCTGCCAATGTTGGTGGGGAAGCATTTGTGATCGTTCGCCTCTGTTCAAGGATTGATGACAGCTGTCTGAGAACATGGTTATGCCGCCAAGTGTAACGCCCTTGGCCGAGGCTCAGAGTGCATCCTGTTAAAATGTGCCTTAGTGATCCAGGTGCTCGGCAAAGGGAGCAAGTCGGGTCTTCTCCGAACCACTGCTTCAGGTTCTGTGGTGATGGTAGAACATCATAAGTGGCTCTGATGACAAAACTTAGCCGAGATCCTTCCATTTGCCAGATTTCACGCCAGCTGAGTTTCCTCTTTTCCAGGCTCACCCTGTTAGTTCATTGGCCCTGCTTGGCCATTGAGACGGCCTTGGCGTGTCGCTCTGCCTCCTCCCGTCTTCTCACCTCCTCCATCACGAGCCGTCTTTTCTGCACTGATGTTGCCTTGTGCCATTGAGGAGCTTTTGGGACGAGCCCGAGCCCGGCTCTCCTGTGTTGGACTTGGCCAACCATATCCCGGAAATGAAGAGCAGACTTAGCACTCTGAATGGCTTCAGATGGGGTCCACTTCCTCCCCGTTGCCACACGGGGGGCCGCTGTTCAAATAACAGTATCTTCAGATTCAATGAGGGTCATGACCAACCTTGCTTTAGTGCATTTGAACTCTTCCACAAGTCCTGCAATGGGTAATTCCAATTGGTGAGTAAATGCTGCTTGATGGTACTGACAATGATGCCCATCACTTTGGTGGTAATAGTAAGTGTCGGGCTGTTGTCAGCCACAGTAGAAAGTCCTGTGTTTCAAGTGAATAGAGTGTGGAACCACAAGTCTGGAGTTTTTACAGCTAGTTCTATTGTGCAGGTCTTCAACACTGCAGTCAGAATGTTGTTTGTCACAGAATGTTTTGCTAGATGCAATTCTCTCCATGATCGGCTTTGATATTTCATGGAGTAAATATAAAAGTCTGGATTCTGTGATAGTGGGAGTCTCAAGAGGAAGTTTAAGTAGATCATCGACTGGTTAAGCATAGTTGTGAATGCTTTAGTTTTCTCTTTGATTTTCAGTTGCTTTGGCCCAAATATCAAAGAAAGTGGGCTTTTTTTTCAGAGCCTCCTCCTTCCATGTGTAACTGAACTGTCTGCCTCCTTTCATCACTGACAGCAAGGCAGAGCTTTGTTCACAACTGCTGGCTGCAGGATTGATTCGTACTTTCCATTGCCTGCACCATTTAAAAAATACCTCAAGAAAACAAGAGAAGTGAAAGCAAGTGAGTGTCTGGCCTAAGTCAGGTAGCCAGGGAGTCCATAAATAGCAGTTAAAAAGTCAAATCTACCAGTCAAATTCATGCCCTATCACAGAGTGACCTAGTGATGTGGTAAATTAACCAATACCATGCATTAACGTAAGGTTCATATTTTGTGATATAGAAGAATCGCAAAAATTGAGGGCTTCATTTATATTAAATACTCAGTTCCTCTAAATATAGATGAATAATTTGACACAGAAGTATAATTAATTACGTGCTACACAATCACAAATGTTGATCTTAAATAAAGAAATGTTCCATGGCTGAAGCGTCCTCATTTGAAATTATGTTGCATTTGAATCATATTCTGTTCCGTGTTCCTGCTCTGTATCCCTTTACTCTCCTTTCCAAAAAGCATACATTTAATGCATTATTTGTAGTTGACATCAAAGATACTAGAGTAGCCTCCTCTAGTATCTTTGGTTGACATGTCCTCTGTGCCCATCACTGATTCTGCATACATCTGTTCCTCCTCTCCCGGGACCAAGTTTAATCTTGATCACTGGTGAATTGACCACTGTAATTGGTGCCGGTGGAGATAAGTGGCAGAATCTGGGAAGAGGTGATGCAGAGGAGAGGGTGATGGGCAAGTGAGGTGAATAAAATAGGTTACGGTGGGATCAATGGAGTTGATGCTTGGCATAGAGAAGTTGGGCCGAAGGGCCAGTTCCTATGCTATATGATTCCATGATTCATATTTCAGGCATCCGGGCCGTGTGTTATTCACACATAATGAGTCCACTTCTACCAGTTCTCCAAGGCATTCTGCCAATGCTGCAGGCTTCTCCAGTCACTCAGTAAATGGCTGGAATGGAAGAAAGCTGCACCCTGGGTGTATGGGTACTAGAGTATGACTCCAGGTAGATTTGTGTCATGGAGTCATAAGTTAGTCATTCGGCACAACCCACTACGTCCATGCTGACCTTTTCCCCCGCATTAAGACCACAAAGTACTATGTCTTATCTATTTAAATATCTGTCGAAATATATTTTAAATGTAGTGATTGCATCTGAATGATTCCACTACCTCCTCTTGCAGTGAGTTCCAGATATCAACCACTCTCTTTGTAAAAACTCTCCCTCTCACTTTAACCCAATTCCCTTGTGGTTTAGGAACCCCTCAACATGGGAAATACACCCTGATTATCCATTTAATTTTGTATTGTGCTCTTAGGTCACCTCTCTGTTTCTTCACTCCAGAGAAAATAAACCCAGCCTATCGAATCTCCATATGAAAGGTCTTGACCCAAAATGCTGTCTGTCCATTTCGCTCCACTGCCTGGAGGTTATTTTTCAGACTGGAGGTCTTTCATTGATATTTGGGCCAAAGCAACTGAATATCAAAGAGAAAACTAAAGCATTCACCACCACGTTTAACCAGTCGGTGATTCACTTAAACCTCCTCATGAGACTCTTACTATCACAGAATCCCGACTTTTATATTTACTCCATGAAATATCAAAATAGATCATTGAGAGAATTGTACCTCAGGGATTGTGCTAAGCTCATTGCTGTTTGTGGTCCATATCAACTGTTCCTTCCCCTTCAAACAACCTGCTCCAATCAACCCAATTTCGAATTTTAACTCGTGGGCCCGCCCTGTATCTATCCATAACTTGTGCGATTAAACTCCATCTGCCAACCTTGGGCCAACACTCTTGGATTCTATCCTGCCAGCCTTTTTCATACATCCCTGGAGTAAGGTGCTGGAACCAGGTGAGTCTGGTAAGAAATATATGACTTACTCAGTTACTCCATGCTCAATATCTGCTTTAAAACTTTATAGCAGACTGTACCCATACTACATGAATAATGAATATCAACAATATGTTCCATGGCAGACTTACAGCTTGGCATGAGGCCACTTGTCCCATCTTGCCATTTCATTCTCTTTCAAAGTGTTATCTAACTCATCCTATTTCCTTTACATCAGATCAGCAAACATCACCTAAGCTGCCCGGGACTGTCTAAAACACGAAGAACTGGGTGATTACTTTCCCATAATCTATCCAATGAAGGGCTGTGTGAATTGCATCATAGAACATAGAATAGTGCAGCACAGGAACAGGCCCATCATCTCACAAGGTTTAAGTTAAACTGATCTCATCTGCCTGGAAAACTCTGAATTGTTACTATCGTAACTGCCTTCACCACCACACTTTGCAATGTGTTCTGGGACCCCACTACTCTCTGTGTAAAAAAAATTTGCCCTGCGCACCTCCATTAAATTTTCTCTCTCTCACCTTATAGCTATGCCCTCTAGTGTTGGACATTTCCATCCCGGGAAGAAGGTTCTGACTGTCTACCCAATCTATGTCTCTCATAATTGTATATACTGTTATCATCTCCTCTCAACCTCCAACTTTTCAGAGAAAACAATCTAAGTATATCCAATGTCTCCCTGTAGCTGAAATCCTCTAATCGAGGCAGCATTCTGGTAATAAACACAAATTGCAGAAGTAACTCAGCGGGTCAGACAACATCTCTGGAAAAAAAGGATGGGTGACATTTTGGGTTGGAACTCTTTTTAGGATTACCTGACGTGCTGAGTGACTCCAGCACTTTCTGTCTATCTTAGGTATCATTCAGCATCTGCAGTTCCTTTCTACAGCATTCTGGTAAACGTCCTCTGCACCCTCTCCAAAGCCTACACATCTTTCCTGTAATGGGGCGAACAGAACTGCACGCAATACTCCAAATGCAGCTTAACCAATGTCCTATGGACCTGCATCATGTATCCTGATTCTCATATTCAATGCCCCTAGCAATGAAGGCAAGCACACCATACACCTTTTTTATCACCATGTCCACTTGTGCTGGCATCTTCAATGACCTATGAACTTGGACTCCAAGATCCCTTGCACATCAATGCTGTTAAGGGTTTTACCATTAACTGTATATTCTCTCCTTATATACAATCTCCCGAATTATAACACCTCACACATGCTCAGGTTGAACTCCATCTGCCGTTTCTCTGCCCATTTCTGCAAGTGATCTACATCCCGCTGTATCTTCTGACAGCATTCCTCCCTGTCTGCAACTCCTCCAATTTTGATGATGTCAGCAAACATACTCACAAACACATCTACATTTAGGTCCACGTCATTTATGTATATATTACAAACAGCAAAATTCTCAGCACAGATTCCTGCTGAACTTCACTGATCACAGACCTTAGCCAGAATATCGACTTTACACCACAACCATGTGTTTTCACTCTCAAAGGGTCTGGTTGCTGAAGCTTGCTGACCTATAGAAGGATGAGATTTCCGTTGTATAAACACACCAACAAATATTGAATAAAAGCAAGTTAATGGAGTTGGGATATAGATCGCAAAATAAGGTTGTGGGGCTCAATGGCCTCTCCTTGTCTCCTTTGGGTTTTGTAGATGTGTAGCTGCTACTCATGATTGGGTAGAGTCAGTTGCATCATGTCCAACTGCAGTTTTGTTACTTGGTCTGAGATGCTTTGCTACAAAAGTGCGCTTGCCTGAGAGAAGAATGCATCCCCAACCCTGTGCTCTGTGCAATCTCCAAATGCTCGAATCCTCCGCAGTTGCAGTAACACTACGCAACTCCTGCCCTATATTTACGCACATGGACACTGAAGGATGAACCAATTTGCTTGGTACCAGGGGACAGCGTCGTCACCAATTTTTTGCAGCTCGGATAATGACTACTCTCTTCTCTATCTATCAGAATGACAGAGCTTGTTTAATTCTATCCAAATATTACATGACTTTGAAATGGTCAGTCCTAGGGGATTTGGGGAGCTCTTCTTTGACAGTATCACAACTGGCCAGATGGGACTGCTGGCACAGTTAACTCTGCTGCAGTTGGCCACGTTGACACAGTGGTTGGTACAGCTGGCAGAATATGAGGGAATGAAAATAATGAACAAGGTATGAAACTGGCCCTCTTAGAAGATAGACAAAATGCTGGAGTAACTCAGCGGGTCAGGCAGCATCTCTGGAGAGAAGGAATAGGCGACAATTTGGGTAGAGACCCTCTTCAGGCTAAGAGTCAGGGGAGAGGAAATCTGGAGGTTTCTTAAAAGAGTCGGGTTACATAACCTGAGTGGGTCTGAGTTTTGTTTGTGACGTTTATGCCTTTTTCTTATTTGTTTGAACACACACGATGTACTAAGAATAAATGTTTTATCTCAAACGGCATGCAAGATGTTCTTTGCTACTTAACCCCCAATCTCAAAGGATTACCATTTCGCTCAACAGCAGAAGTAATAGTAAACAGGAGAAAAATCTAGCAATTACATGCTTTATTTATTGTGGAAAAGTACACCTAACTCCTGATTATCACTGGGAATGGATAATGCCTCCGTGGATGTTGCAAAATCTGAATAATGTAAAACACGTTGCTACGTTAACTGCAACATACATGTTGTGCAGTACTTCTTTCTGCAATACAACCCAAGCAGCTATCTCCCCTGTGTGTTCTGGCACCATCAAGTACTGTCATTGATGTGTCCAGCAAGGAGTGTGAATGACCAGCCAAGGATTCAGGCCAGGGGAGCGTCTACTTGTCCAAGCATTTGCCAAAAACAAGAACCAGTTACTTTCTTCCAGCTGGGAAAGTAACTGCCCTTCCCAGGGTTCTGGCCAAAAGTTCCCAGCTATGGTAATGGTGGCACAATGGCATAGCTAGTAGAGCTGCTGTCTCATAGCACCAGTGTCCTGGGTTCAATCCTAACCTCCAATGATGTCTGTGTGGTGTTTGCATATTCTCCATGTGACTGTGTAGGTTTGCTCTGGGTGCTCTATTTCCTCCCACAGCCTTGTCCATGGACCAACGATAAAATAAGAATGAATGCATTAACCTACAAATTTCTCCCTAAAAATTAAAAATCCGAAGTTCTGTGCAACTGATCTTACAAGATTTCCTCCTGTAAGCAATTGCATTAGATCCAAGATTCAAACCATGTGGTATGGCCCATGCTATGTTGAACAGATCAAATTTGTGTGACACACCCTGTGTGTCACTCGTGCTTTGTTCACATACATATGGTATTCCTGTTCAAGCGTAATCAATTGCTTCCTTCTGCACAAAGTGCACCAAAGGCTACTGTTCAGGTTTGGCCACAGCTTTGACTTGGAGCCAGAGCCCAAGAGCCTGCGCTCAATTTTCATTGTTCTTGAAGAATTTAGTAAGAGGAAGGAATAAGCTTCAGCTTCTTCCAGGCCCCAACTCTGACAGGCTTAGATTCATACCCCCTTTCCCATCCTCAGAGAATTTAAAAGTCATATGCTGAGAGAATGGAGCGGCTGGGCATGTATACTCTGGAGTTAAGAAGGATGAGAGGGTATCTTATTGAAACATATAAGATTATTAAGGGTTTGGACACGCTAGAGGCAGGAAACACGTTCCTGATGTTCGGGGAGTCCAGAACCAGGGGCCACAGTTTAAGAATAAGGGGGTAAGCCATTTAGAACGGAGACGAAGAAACACTTTTTCACACAGAGAGTGGTGAGTCTGTGGAATTCTCTGTCTCAGAGGGCGGTGGAGACAAGTTCTCTGGATACTTTCAAGAGAGAGCTAGATAGGGCTCTTAAAGATAGCGGAGTCAGGGGATATGGGGAGAAGGCAGGAACGGAGTACTGATTGGGGATGATCAGCCATGTTCACATTGAATGGCGGTGCTGGCTCGAAGGGCCGAATGGCCTACTCCTGCACCTATTGTCTATTGTCTATTGTCTAAGAATTACCAACGTGCTCTGAAGTCAAAGATACTGTTGGAACATTAGAATTGACTCAGGAAAGATCCCACAAATCAACAGGATAATCGATTTTAATGACTCTATTGAGTGATAAAATCTGGTCATGGTGACAGGGAGAATCCAAACCGGAAAATGCTGGGAACACGTTTCTCTCATCACACATGCTTCCTGACCTGCCGAGTGTTTAGAACTTTGTTTTATTTTAATGTTAGATTTCCAACACCTGCAGTTTTTTGATGTTCAACATGGAGAACCATCCGTAAGTTGAATTGTTCAGCAGGTTCAAACATGCTTCTCAAGAGAGCAATTAGAGAGGTACTTCACAGTCGCCCCAGAAACGCAGTGCGCTAGAAATTCAAGTGCACAACATCCTGTTTTCCATCAGCAAACCTTGGTGTTTTTTTGTATAAATAACAGAAAAATGGATAAACTGTGTAAATTGGCGAATTCTAAAAACTCAAGCTGCCTCTTTTGGGAGTGGTACATGTGAGATTTTTCATTTGCAGTAACATAATTTATCATGTAAGGCTCATGTGGAGAATTAGGGGCCAAAATTAGGTTATGAAATATTGAGGACATCGTGTTTTCCTCGTGTCCAGTTCACTGCTAGTTAATGGCTTGTCTGAAAGTGTGTGCCTGCAATCTACTGCATTGCAGTTTGGAGACTGTCTGAACATCGAACCTAGAAAACTATAGCGCAGTATCAGACCCACAATGTACATGCCAAACATGATGTCAGGTCAAAATAATCTCATCTACCTGCACATGATCCATATCCTAACATTCCCTACATATCCATTTCCCCATCTAAAAGCTCTTAAAGAGGACAGAAGATGACCACAAATTCCTTATCCAGTGATTAGAGCATAACAGCAGGACGGGTTATGGTGCAACTTTATAAAATATTAATTAGGCCATTTCTGGAGTATTGTGTACAATCACTATAGTACAAGAAGGACGCAATTGCACTGGAGAGGGTGTAGAGAAGATTCACCGGGATGTGATCTGGAATGGAGCAATTATGGGGAGAGACTGGATAGACTGGGTTTGTTTTCCCTGGAGCAGAGGAAGTTGAGTTGGGAGTGGAAGTTACCTGAGAGAGGTATACAAAATGATGCGAGGCATAGGTAGGGTAGACAGTTGGAAAATGTACCCAAATCATTTCTAATGTAAGTGTCTACGACTTCAGAGCAGTTTAGTAATTTGTAAGGTCCTCTGAGGATGGGAAAGGTGGAATATGATTCAAATTTCCTGTCAAAATTGGCACTTGGATGGAACCAAAACTGAAGAGCTTTCTTTCAGATACTTTCCATAGTTTCGTGTAAGGGATGAAGGGGTATAAGGTGGATATGAGGAACAGCTTTTTCAACCAGAGAGTAGTTGGAATCTAGAGCACACTGCTCGAGAGAAAGATAGAGGCAGGGACTCCCATCACATTTATCCAGATGAGCATTTGAAACATCAAGGCATAGAAGAATATGGACCAAACTGCTGGTAAATGTGCTAGAATGGACGGGTACTTGATAGTCACGTGAACCTGTTGGGCTGGAGAGCATGTTTCCATGCTGCAGTGCTTTATGGCTCAAGAAAGGTTCATGCCCTCAGACGTTATCCCCCAGGAGCAATTATGCAACTATGATGCTTCCAGATCTCCAAGAAGCAATCAATGCTAAGGCTAAGGCGTCAGAGATCGGGGATCCAAGGAGAGATAGCTGAATGAATAGAAAATTGCTATCATGGAAAGAAGCAGAGGGTGATGGTGGAAGGTTGCTTTTAGGACTGGAGGCTTGCGACCAGTGGTGTGCCTCAGGGTTCGGTGCTGGGCTCATTGCTGTTTGCCATCAACATCAATGACTTGGATGAGGACGTACATGGCCGGATTAGCCAGTTTGCAGATGACACAAAAGTGGGTGGTATTGTAGATAGTGAAGATGGTTATCAAAAATTGCAGCAGTTTCTAATCAGTTAGATAGGTGTGTTGATTGATTTTAATACAGAGAAATATGAGGTGTTGCATCTTGGGAAGTCTACAAGTGCAGGGCCTACACAATGGATGGTAGGGCTCTGGGGAGTGTTGTACAGCAGTGATCTAGGAGTGCAGGTACATTGTTCCTTGAAAGTGGTGTCACAGTAGAGAAGGTGGTCAAGATGGCTATCGGCATGTTGCCTTCATCAATCAGAGTACTGAGTACATAAGTTGGAAGGTCATGTTGCAGTTATATAACATATTGATGAGGCCACATTTTACAGTATTGTGTTCAGTTTTGGTCGCCATGTTATAAGAACAATGTTGTTCAGCTGAAAAGGGTGCAGAGAAGAATTATGAGGATGCTGCCATGACTCAAGAGCTTGAGCTATAGAGAGAAGTTGAGCAGGCTGGGACTCTATTCCTTAGAGCGCAGATGAGGGGTGTTCTTATAGAGGTATACAAAATCATGATAAGAATAGATCGGGTAAATGCAGTCTCTTGCCCAGAGTAGGGGAATCGAGAACCAGAGGACAGGTTTAAGTGAGGGGGAAAAGATTTAATAGGAACTGAGGTTGCTGGAGGAGATAGTTGAGGCAGGTACCATCGCAACTTTTAAGAAACATTTAGATAGGCACATGGATAGGATAGGTTCAGAGGGATATGGACCAAACACATGCAGGTGGGACTAGTGTAGATGGGACATGTTGGTCGGTGTGAGCTAGTTGGGCGGAAGGGCCTGTGTGCATGCCCATAGAATATGAGGTCTGTGAACTGCAGTAGCAAAGCTCCAGTTGGACACATGCACGCACGCATGCACGTGCACACACATACACGCACGCATAAATGCGCACGCGCACACACACACACTCCTTGGTCATTCTTTCATCCAATGAGCGGGAATCAAGCAGATTGGGCCTACATTCAGTAAAACGTTAAAGGATGATAGCTAACCTCACTATAACAAATAACATTCTTAAGGATTCTGACAAAAGTGGTTGCAAGGCTGATGTTTAATCTTGCCGGGGTGACTTGAGCCATGGCTCACAGGCTCAAAGTAAATCATTCACGACTGAGATGAGAAGAAATGTCTTTACCCACAGGCTGGTTGATCTTTAGCATTCTCTATTGATGGCAGCTGTGCAGGCTAATTGTTGAGTATGCTTAAGATGGAGATTGTCAGATTTTTAGATATTAAAGGAGTCAAGTTGTTATGAGGTTCGTGCAAGAAGTGTCACAGAGATCAAGTCAGCCCTGAACTTCAAGTTTCAAAATCATTTTGGTTGTGGAAGCTGGACTAGCCATGTATCCACTTTTGTGGCACTTATAGCATTTGTGAGACCACAATGCTCTACCCAAGGTAAAGTGCCATTGTCTCCCATTTCTCAAGCAGAAACCTTCAACACATTACGAACAAGGATTAGGGTCTACTCAGATGTTTCAGGAGTAAATTATTTGCCTTCAAGTGGCATTTTAATCTTTGCTGGGAAAACATGAGTCATGAGGGCTATCCTATCTGAATGTAGAGTCTGAGATTTCTCATGGTCAATGCCTTATGCTTGGGCCCTTTGTGAGGCTCTTAGCTCATGCGGATGTTCATTGTGCCTGACATTTTTCAGCCACCACCCCACGTGGGTTTATGAAGACAATGATCACCCTAGTTTCTGATTCCTACCAATAATCCAAAGAATGCAGCTGAGAACTTTGCAATGATTGCCACAGGAGCACGAGGAACACTGTGGGAAATGCCGACTCTCTCCTCAATGTGGGACTCCACTGTCAATAGCGGAATGTTGTCTTCTGCCACCGACATAACTTATCAGCAGTTAGGCCCAAACTGTGCCTGAGACCCTCCCATAGACAGAGGAAGAGACTGGGAAGGCAGAGGAAACCTGTTGAAGGTGAAGGTGTCAGCAGGTTGCAGTAAAGGGAGGCCTTAGAATGTAGAACATAAAACATCAAACGTAGGACCTAGATCATAGAACATAGAAGTATAGTGTAAGAACAGGCCCTTTGGCCCACGATATCTGTGCAGAGCATGATACCAAGACCAACTCATATCTGCCTGCTCATAATCCATGTCCCTCCATTCCCTGTGTATCCAAATGCTTATCGAAAAGCCTCTTAAATGCCACTATCATATCTGCCTCAACCATCAACCCCCGTGGCATGTTCCAGGCACTCACCACCCTCTTTGTAAAACAAACTTGCACTGCACACCTACTTTAAACTTTGTCACCTTGAAGATATGCCCTCTAGTATTTGAATCTTCCATACCAGGATAACAATTCTGACCATCCAACTTATCTCTGCCTTTCATAATTTTATATACTTCTATCCCCTCAATCTCCGGCTATCCAGAGAAAATAATCCGTGTCTGTCCACAGCCTCTCCCTATAGCTAATGCCCTCTAATAAAGACATAATTCTGGGTATGTTTTTGCACAGACATTCTCACGTGGAGTGAGTTGCATGGGGCTGGGTGTGCAGGCATGGCTGCTTAGTTTGGGTGTTTGATGGTCAATGTCTGTATCTCAAGATTCCATCCTTCAGTTCCATTAGGTTCTGCCTGCAGTCAATGTTGTGATCTGCTTGCGGGACAACCCTGATAGCAAATGAGTCTGACTAAAGGCAGAACTCTCCCCCGGCAGTGGGAGTGTGGTGGGTAAGGAATTATTTCCTTCCCTTGTGAAGGGTTCTCTGCCTTTCACAGCTGCAGCCTCAGCCCCGATGGCTCAGACTTTATGAAAGACAGCACAGAGATTGCTTTATCATCAGCAAGGGGATTTCTCTGCCAGAAGAATAATTAAGTACAATCAATGGTGTTAACTAGATCCTTGGAGAGAGGTGCAATGATTTAAGGCTCAACATCTGAAACTATGTATTATCTGAACACTTGCCTACCTCAGCATTTTGGACAATGGGGAATTTGAAGCCCATGACCTTTCAATCCAATCACAACAAATTGAGCAGCTGTGTAGACTTGACATTCACCATGCAATGAGTGCTACATTAAATGCAGAGGAATTTCAAATCAGAGGGACTTGAAAAATATGAGCATTTAGGTTAATCCAACCACTGGGTAAACTGTTGCACAATGAAAGACTATGAAAGAAGACCAGTTGCATATGGAGCAGGTGGCACAACCAACACTAACATTGCAAGGAGTGATGAGGACTTCAAGACATTGTATACCAACCGTCGTTTAAAACACGATGGGCTGTAGTTAAAAACAATGAGATATTCCAGGACCAATGGAAATAACCAAAATTGGCTTTCCCAGGAGTGATATCACTTTGTGACTTCCAACACCTGATCAAATTGAACACTTTGATCCCCAAGGTTACAAGTTGTGACATCAATTCAAGGCCAGAAGAAGTGTGGTACTGCAAATAATTACTAACTTTTATCAGAGAAAGGAATACTGCACACTCAAGTTGCACAGAGACACTTTCACAATAAAATATCCAAGTTCAGAAGCACTAATGTGGAAAGATAATGGTTGCTCATTCCTATTTAGGAGCCAGTGATTTTCTAGACCAGGAACCTTTAGCCTAAAAGAGCACAGAGGATGAAGTTATATTTTTCTTCTTGGCAATGAAGTAATTAGCAAAAGGTGACATTTATGTGGTGTACTGATGCTAGATACCTTTTTCACATCTATCCTAATCTGTTTACATCGATAGTACACCCAATTGTTCAAAGCTACAGTGGCTCTCCAGCTACTGCAATTAAACCTTAAATCTTATACAGTAATACACTTTATAACTATAGCTTATGTTTAATTTTTTTTGTTATTGACCTGAAATAGTAGAATAAGAAATAAGGGAGGTTTATTACAAGCAGTCTTATGTCCAATGTGCTCTGATATTAACTGGTTGTTAGCTTTCTCGTTCTTCATTCCGGATAAATGCTTGGACCTGAAGGGTTATTATCAGTTATGAAATTAACACTAGTGGATAATTATGCAAGTTACATCCTCATTGCTTCGATACGCTCTCTTATAATTTCAAATTCTGCGACTGTATGCATTGTTTCCTATATTTCTTTTTACTGTCATTCTGTCTTTGATCAGTGAATTAAATAAATGTCACCTTATGAATGCTCGATGCAAAAGGCCAGTTCTAAAAACATGACTTATGTTGGATTGCCAATTTACACAAAGGAAGGAGAATTACTGATCTACGCAATCTTAATGCCTAAATGCTCCTCTGTGTTTTCAATTCAATCCTATTTATAGTTGCCAGTAGTTTTTATAGATATATATGGTTCTGTTTACTTATTTATGTTTTTCCACATTTTCTTCTTGGCCTGTGTTGTCTGAAGACAGTGTCTTTATCAGTGTCCTAATGTAGAGCTGATCAGATACCAGTTACCTGCACTATTCCCCAAAGAGGAATCACTCAGAACTTGCCAACAGGTCATCAAATCATCAGTGCTCACCTGGCTCAGTAGAAGCCCTCCCCCAAATGGTACAAGCCAGGCAAGTCTTTGTGTGCTGGTTATAAAAGTAGATCTACAATCATACATTATACATTGTAATCACTCCACTCTCTTAAATCTCTACTCCAACAGCAGCATTTCTTTAACTATGCTCACATTAGTCCCTTTATCATGTATCTGTACACTGTGGATGGCTCAATTGTAACCATGCATTGTCTTTCTGCTGACTACTTAGCTTGCAACAAAAGCTGTTCCCTGTATCTCGGTACACATCACAATAAAATGAACTAATTAAATTAAACTAAACTAAACACCACCTAGAAAGTGCACTGCTTTTAAATAGTGCTCGCCTAATCCACTCTGACAGCATCTATAACTTTGCCTCCAAGGGAAAAGGGCAGATACACTTAAGAGAGCACCAATATCAGCTGCAGGTCATGCACCATCCTGACTTGGAAATACATTGTCATTCCTTCATTGTCAGTAAAGGGGCTGTCCCATTTACGTGTCCTCGGCACGCAAATTACGCAACCTCGTCGTCGCGTTGAGGCGCACGGGCATTGTATGGCCACGCGGGGCCGGTCCCACTGAGAAGCGCGGAGGGGTATGGAGTTGTGCGCGACATCGCCCGGGGCTCCGAAATTTTTGTAGCGAACAAAATCTTCGCGCGCCAACGGCCTGTCGCGTAACTGACGGCCAACGTGGGACAGGCCCAAGACCCTGGCGTAATGCAACGTCTCACCTCCAACAGCAGCAGAAGCAGGCAAACGATCGCCGAACTCGGCCTGGGGCTCACGGCCGTTGCGGTCCGGATCCGCCCCCACTTCTACTCCCAGAGCGGGGCCAAGAAAATTGAATATAGACAAAAAGTGCTGGATTAACTCAGCGGGACCGGCAGCATCTCTGGAGAGAAGCATTGGGTGACGTTTCGGGCCAAGACCCTTCTTTCAGACTGAAGAAGAGTCTCGACCCGAAACATCACCCATTGCTTCTCTCCAGAGATGCTGCCTGTCCCGCTGAGTTACTCCTGCATTTTGTGTCCATCTTCAAATGACGTCACGCGATCCAGACGGCTGTGCGGGCGAATGAAGTCGCGCGCGACTTTCGAGGTCGCGTAATTAGCGTGCCCAGGACATGTAAGTGGGTCAGGCCCTTTAGTCTAAATACTGTAACTCCCTCACTGACAGCAAAAGCACCTTCAGTGAAGGACTGCTGTGATTCAGGATTGTAGCTCACTATCACCTTCTCAAGCATGTCATCTCTGGGTGGCCGCTCTACCACCCACCAAATGGAGCTTAGGGCCTGGCAGACATTGACGCAGAGACAACAACCTGGCTGCTCAATACCCGGCTTGAGATCTAACTATTCCTTTGGTTTATGTTTTATTCGCATGAAGAAGAAAACCTTCTCAAGCATAAGTAGAGGTGTGCAATTAATATGTAGAAACAAGGTACCGCAGATTTACAAAAAAAGGACACAAAGTGCTGGGTTAACTGAGCAGGTCAGGCATCATCCTGGAGAACATGGATAGGTGACATTTTATAACCATATAACCATATAACCATAACAGCACGGAAACATGCCATCTCGGCCCTTCAAGTCCGTGCCGAATTTTGGATCGGACCCTTCTTCACTGATTGTAGGGGGTGGGGGTGTGGGGAAAGAAAGTTGGGAAAGAGGAGAGGCAGGACAAAGCATGGCAGGTGATAGGTAGACACAAACAGCGATTAAAACTAAAGGTGTGAGACAAAAGGATTGAAGAGTTGTGAATTGCGAAGCCTGAGGAAGAAATGCGGGTGGACGGGAAGGGGGAGGGGGAGGAGAGAAATAGGTGCAAAGTTCAGGTGGGGCACAGGGGAGAGGGGGGAAGAAAGGGGGAGGGGTGGTTGGGAGAAAGTGGGGTAGGGGGGTTTGAGGGGGTTACCAAAAATTGAAGAATTCAATGTTCATACCATTGGGTTGTAAGCAATTCAAGCAGAATATGAGGTGCCGTTCCTCCAGCTTGCATGTGGCCTCAATCTAGCAATGAAGGAGGTCGGAGCCAGAAAGGCCAGTATGGGAATTGAGGGGTGAGGGGGTAGTTAAAATGGTTAAAGCCGGGAGGTCCAGTAAGCCCTCGCAGACCGAGCGCAATTGTTTGGCAAATCATGTTCATTTAAATTGTTAACCTAACGATTAATGTTGGCCATAATGATGTACATATCCAAAAATGAAAAGATTGCAGATGTACCCTTAGCTGAAGTTCAGCAGGATAATTGCTCAATGAAAGCAATGGGATTCCTGCTGAAGTTACTTCTTCCATTCTCTCTCTCCTGGAAGCTATTAAACACTACAACCTCCAAATAGACAATCTAGACATTCGGTCATTATTTTTGACTTTGCACTATTATTGTCAGTTTATTTTGTCTCTTTATGTATACTGAACTTTTTTTTATTGTTGTTTATTATGGGTTTTACAGAGTACTATCTGTACATTTCTGTTGTGCTGTTGCAAGTAAGAATTTCATTGGAAATGACCGAGGAATATCTGTCTGTTTTCACCGAGACACAGAATATATTCTAGAAATTGTGGAGAAGAGCAAATCAAAAGTAAATAGAGTGCCGAAAAAAATTAGTGCGAGAAAAAAATAAAGTGAGTGAAAAGTTATTGTCACTGCTGACCTGGTCTGATGACAGGCACACTAAAGGGCCTGTCCCACTTGGGCGACCTAATCCGCGAGTTCTGACGAGTTTGCCCTCGACTCATACTCGCAGCATAATCAACACGAGGTCGGAGGAGGTCTTCGTAACTCTCCTTCATGCTCGAGAGTGGTCTCCGCATACTCGAGGCCTCAGCTAGGTCGCGGCATTTTTTTCAATATGTTAAAAAATACCAACGAGTAAAAAGAGGTCGCCATGGAAAAAATCTATACTTTTTTTACTCGTAGGTTTAGTCGTAGTAAGTCGTAGTAGGTCGTAGTAGGTCGGCATGTTAGTCGTAGGTAATCGAGGGTAGTCGAAGGTAGTCGAAGGTAGTCATAGATAGTCTTCATCATAGTCGAAGGGAGGTTGAAGGGAGGTCGAAGGAGATCGAAGGAGGTCATCTTCATTCTCCACTATTCGGTGTCCAATTTTCCCGAAGTTAGTCGTAGCTAGTCGTAGCTAGTCGAAGCTGGTCTTCAACATAGTCGAAGGTCGAAGGAGGTCTTCTACATAGTCGAAGGAGGTCTTCAACATGTCATTTTTTCAAACTCTTCTAAACTCGTCAATTAGGTTGCCCAAGTGGGACAGCCCCTTAATATTTTCAAGGAATAGGAATCACACATAATGGCTTCACTGGCTGTCATCTTACAAAATACCAAAGATTTTCGAATGATTCCCACAGTTTGAAAGGTAGCAAACAAAATCCCAGTAATTAGGAAAGAAAAGGGAGAGGAAGAGGTAACTAATGGCCAATTAACCTGATGTTAGTGGTAGGAACAATCCTGGTATCTGTTATTAAGATAGCAAGTCACAGCTTGGAACCAGGTCCCACACCTACAGTCTCTGCAAACCATCAGGCATGCATTTTATAATTCAACAATGAACAGCCTCAAAGCATACAGAGTTGAATCTGTGAGAAATGATTAACAGATTCAAAATGAAGCATTGGAACAAACAGGTCATTTTCAGATTAGGAAGCTTTGACAAGTGAGGTGCCACAGGATCGCTGTTGTTCACAGTCTATATCAATAAAATGATTGAGGGTTTATACAAGAGATTCATAGGTTTCTGGATATAATTAGAGGAATACTGGCATTGTGTAGGAAGTGGTAATATACTAAATCTGCCATCGTTTATTGCGTAAAGTAGCAGGCTTGAAAGATTATATGACCAACTCCTGTTTCTATATCTTTTATTTTATTTTGTAATGCAATAATGTTGATGATGCAGCCATAATGTTACTGGATGATTAACTGACAACGTAGAAGGCAGAACATAGAACAATACAGCACAGGAACGGGCCCTTCGGCCCACAATCGCAATCACAATCACAATCACAATAATACTTTATTAGCCAAGAATGTTTTGCAACATACTAGGAATTTCATTTGTCAAGTCAGTCATACAAATAAAAAGCAACGGAACGCACAAAATACATTTTAACATAAACATCCACCACAGTGCCTCTTCGCATTCCTCACTGTGAGGGAAGGTGAAAAAAAGTTCAAATCTCTCCCCTTAGCTCTCCCGCGGTCGGGGGCCTCGAGCCCTCAGTTGACGGGACGATCTTGACTCCCGTAGCCCGCAGCGTTTGGGCCCTCCGCATCGAGACGATCAACTCCTGCATGTTTGTGCCAAACATGAGGCCAAGTTAAACTGATCTCATCTGCCTGTAGATAGAAACATAGAAACATAGAAAATAGGTGCAGGAGTAGGCCATTCGGCCCTTTGAGCCAGCACCGCCATTCAATTTTATCATGGCTAATCATCCAAAATTGGTACACCGTTCTGGCTTTTTCCCATATCCCTTGATGCCCTTAGCCCTAAGAGCTAAATCTAACTCCATCAATATCCCTCTATTCCTTGCACTTCCATGTGCCTATCGAAAAAACCTCCTAAACACCACGGACGTATCTGCCTCCACCACCAACACCACCTCCACCACCAACACCACCAACACCACCAACACCACCAACACCACCCCAGGCAATGTATTCCAGGCCCCCATCACTCTGTGCGATACCCCGCACATCTGGTAAACTTTCCCACCATCTTATAGGTATGTCCTTTAGCGTTGGACATTTCCATCCTGGGAGAAAGTTTGGATTGTCTACCCGATCTATGCGTCTCATAATCTTATATACTTTCATCGTCTTCAGTCAACCCCCCCCCCCCCCCCCCCCCCCTCCCGACGTTTCAGAGAAAACAATCCATGTTTATCTGACCTCTGCTTGTAGCTGCAAGTCTCTAATTAAAGCAACATTCTAGTAAACCTCCTCTGTACCCTTTCCAAAGCCTCCACATCCTTTTTGTAATAGGGTGACCAGAACTGCATGCAATACTCCAAATGCAAGGGAGGAGCAGGACTGGCAGCTCAATGTTCCAGGGTACAGGAACTTCAGGAGAGACAGGGTTGAGGGAAAAAGAGGAGGCGGGGGGGGGGGGGGTGAGGGGGGGTTGCATTGTTGGTTAAGGAGGATGTCACGGCTGTGTTCAGAGGTGACATTACGGATGGTTCGTCTGGTGAGGCTGACGCTGCAGTTGGACTGTTGGACCGCGGGTGAAGAATAAAAGGGAAGAGATAAGACTTTGCCTTCCATCACAGTGAGGAGGTGTTGGAGACTCGTGATGGATGTTTATGTAAACTGTGTTAAGTGTGGGTCTTGGTTTTTTTTTGTAATGTAAAAAACTGCAGGAATGAAAATTTTTGGTTCAAGCCTTGGTTTGAATGACAATAAATAGCATTCAATAGATGGAGCTGAGGGACAAGAAAGGGATGTTCATCTTGTTGGTGGTGTACTGCAGACCCCGAATAGTGAACGGGAATTAGAAGAACAAATGTGCCGGGAGATTGCAAACCGCTGCAGGTCAAATAAGGTTGTTGTAGTAGGGGATTTTAACTTTCCCAATATAGAACAGAGAAAATCATAGCATGAAGAGTTCAGATGTGGTGCAATTCCTCAAAAGTGTTCAGGAGAGTTTTCTGAAGCAGTATGTGGAGGCCCCCACACGTGACAGGGCAATGCTGGATCTAGTGTTGGGAAATTGGAAAGGGCAAGTTAATGAAGTGTGTGTGGAGAGACTTTTGGGACCAGTGACCACAGTTCGATTAGGTTTAAGATAGTTATGGATAGGGACGGAGAGGGTCCACATGTTAAAATTCTCAACAGGGGTAAGGCCAACTTTGAGGGTATGAGAGAAGGTCTCGCTCAAGTTGGCTGGAGCAGGTTATTAGAGGGGAAAGGACCATCGGCCAAGTGGGATGTTTTTAAAAGTGTACTGAAGAAAGCTCAGGATGTGTACGTCCCCGTTGGAGTGAAGGGTAAAGTAGACAAATGTAAGGAAGCTTGGTTGACGAGGGAAATTGAGACGTTAATCAAAAACAAGAAGGATGCATGGGACACGTATAGGCAGCTGGGATCAAGTGCATCCCTGGAGGAGTTTTGGGAACTAAGGAGTAAACTAAAAAAGGAAATCAGAAGGGCAAAAAGGGGTCAGGAGAAAGCTCTGGCGGTAGCATGAAGGACAATCCCAAAAGATTTTATAAATTCATAAGGGGAAAAGGGTAAATAGAGAGAGAATGGGGTCTCTCAGGAATCAAAGCGGTCACCTCTGTGTGGAGCCATAGGAGATGGGCAAGGTCATAAATGAGTATTTCTCCTCTCTATTTACCGAGGAGAAAGACAGTAGGACGGAGGAAATTGGAGCAGTCACTGGATGTGTCTTGAGAGCAGTCAGGGTTACTGTCGAAGAAGTACTGTCGTGTTTGAAGATAGACAAATCTCCAGGGCCTGATCTGATATATCCAAGGAGATTGTGGGAAGCTAGAGAGGAAATTGCGGGAGCCCTGGTTGAAATTTACGAGTCGTCCTTAAATACAGGAGAGGTGCCGGAAGACTGGTGGGCGGCAAATGTTGTACATCTTTTCAAGAAGGGCTGCAGGGAAAATGCTGGGAACTATAGGCCGGTGAGCTTAACATCTGTCGTTGGTAAGTTACTGGAGAATATTCTGAGGGATAGGATATACAGGCATATGGATGGGCAAGGGCTGATTAGGGATAGTCAGCATGGCTTTGTACATGGGAGGTCGTGTCTCACAAATATAATTGATTTTTTGAAGACGTGACCAAAAAGGTTGATGAGGGCAGAGCTGTAGATGTTGCGTACATGGACTTCAGTAAGGAGTTCGACAAGGTGCCACATGGTAGGCTGCACTGGAAAGTTAGTTCGCATGGGATCGAAGGAGAGATAGCTGAATGGATAACAAATTGGCTCCATGGAAGAAAGCAGAGGGTAATAGTGGAAGGTTGCTTCTCAGACGGGATGCCTGTAACTAGTGTCGTGCCTCAGGGATCGGTGCTGGGCCCGTTACTGTTTGTCATCTACATCAATGATTTGGATGAGAACACACAGGGCAAGATTAGCAAGTTTGCTGATGATACAAAAGTTAGTGGTTTTGCAGATAGTGAAGATGGTTGTGAACGATTGCAGCAGGATCTGGGTCGATTGGCCAGGTGGGCGGAGGAATGGTTGATAGAATTTAATACAGAGAAGCATGAGATGTTACATTTTGGGAGGTCGAGCAAGGGCAGGACCTACACAGTAAATGGTAGGCCTCTGGGTAGTATTGTAGAGCAGAGGGATCTAGGAGTACGGGTGCATGGTTCCTTGAAGGTCGAGTTGCAGGTAGATAAGGTGGTCAAAAAGGCTTTTGACACTTTGGCCTTCATCAGTCAGAGTATTGAGAATAGAAGTTGGGAGGTCATGTGCAGTTGTATAAGACGTTGGTGAGACTGCATTTAGAATATTATGTTCAGTTCTGGGCACCATGTTATAGGAAAGATATTATCAAGCTTGAAAGGGTTCAGAAAAGATTTACGAGGATGTTGCCAGGACTAGAGGGTGTGAGCTATAGGGATAGGTTGAGTAGGCTGGGACTCTATTCCATGGAGCGCAGGAGGATGAGGGGAGATCTTATAGAGGTATACAAAATCATGAGAATAATAGATCAGGTAGATGCACAGTCTTTTGCCCAGAGTAGGAGAATCGAGGACCAGAGGACATAGGTACAAGGTGAAGGGGAAAACATTTAATAGGAATCCGAGGGGTAACTTTTTCACACAAAGGGTGGTGGGTGTATGGAACAAGCTGCCAGATGAGGTCGTTGAGGCTGGGACTATCCCATTGATTAAGAAACAGTTAGACAGGTACATGGATAGGACAGGTTTGGAGGGATATGGACCAAGCGCAGGCAAGTGGGACGTGTAACTGGGACATTGTTGGCCGGTGTGGGCGAGTTGGGCCGAAGGGCCTGTTTCCACACTATATCACTCTATGACTATGACCCTAGTGGTGCAGTAGATTTGCTGCCTTACAGCACCAGAGACCTGGATGATATCCTGATGGTGCGTGTTGTCTGTACGGAGTTTTTCCCTGTGACTGCGTGTTTTTTCTTCAAGTGCTCCGTTTTCTTCCCACATTGCAAAGACTTGCAGGTTTATAAGTTAATTGGCTTCTGTGAATTGTCTCTGGTGTGTAGGATAAAACTAGTGTACGGTTGATCATTGGTTGGCACGGACTTGGTGGACCAAAGGGCCTGTTTCCATGTTGTATGTTTAAACTAAACTAAACTAAATTAGTTACCATCTACATTTTAGTTCTATCCTGCACACTAGGGACAATTTACAGAAGCCATTTATGTCCATTTATGTATATATCACAGTCTAATTAGCCTAGCAATCCAGAGCACCTGAGTTCAAATCCCAACATGGTAGTTAATAATCTGAAATTCCTTTTGAAATATAAAGATGGTCTAAGTAAGGATGACCATACAATTACTGGATAGTTATAAAAATCCATCCAATTCATTAGTGTCTTGGAGGAGTTGAAATCTGGTGTCCTTTTCTAGACTGGTTGAAATGTGATCCAAAGCCAATGTTTCAACTGAATGTTAAATACCCCCAATTATTCAGTTCAAGAGCATGGGGACAGGCAATAAATTCTATCCTTGCTGACAATGCAAAGATCTCTAAAGAAGGAATGCATTATAAAAATAACATTTGTTTTGCCATTGGTTTCTTGAGAACAATGCACGTAATATGGAAATATATTGCATAAATGCTCATAATGCATTTCAATCCAATTATATCTATCTGGGAATAAACTATGTTATGTGTAAGTGTGTTGATTATGATGAAAGAGTACTTGACTCTTTTGAAAGAACAAGATAAAGGCAGAAATCAATCAAACACTAATTAGGAGGCAAAGGAATCAAAGATGCCCAAATGAAGATTAATTATGCAATTTGTCGGCAACTAGCAAAAGACACATTGCTTATGTAAATTGAGGGCTGAAACCTCTTTCAGACCATATGGAGAAGTGGGTTTACACCTGAATAACATTCATGGCACCCAGAGCAATATTTCTGGAAGGGTTGTTGCTCAGCTGCCACAGAGATGTTTCAAGTTCATTTCCTTTATTTAGGAGAATGCAGAAAGAGGTGTCATATATACAGCAAAGTAACAGACTCTTCAGCCCAACCCGTCCATGCCAAGCATGATGTCCACATAGCTAGTCGCATTTGCCCACATTTGACCCATATCACTCTAAGACATGATCCTTTCTGCTCCAGAATGAAATGACAGGGCATTTTGGTTGGCATGGATGATTTGGACGGAATAGCCTGTGTTCGTGCCGTATGACTTACTCTTTAAATTTGCAATACGATAAACTTGGACGAAAAGAAAGGAAAGGCAAAGGAAGTCTAGTAATGCATCACATGGAACTGCTGCCTCAGAGCTCCAGCAAGCCGAGTTCAATCCCATGGATTTCCTCCGGGTCCTCCAGTTTCCTCCCACATCCCAATTTGGGAGAATCCAGTAGAGGGAAATAAGGGAGGCACAAGTGTAAAAGGATATTTAATGGAATTAGGGAGGGTCCCAGTAAATGAGGTTAGGCAAAGGCTTTAATAAATAGGAATTAATAAAATCACCTGATAAATTATGAAGGATCCTTTGAACGGGAAATTTGTAAAGGGTTCCAGTAAACTATGAATTATTCAAAGGTCCTAATAAACATGAATTAATGCCCCGTCTCATTGTCTGACTATACCCCCTATACACTCATGACTGTGTAGCCAAATTCTGCTGTAAATAGAGGTTTTGTAGACGGTCTCAGCAAATGGGAGTTGGTCCTAGAAATTTGGAAATTAGGGAAGAGGTTAATGAATGGAGATAATAGGGTAAGATGAAGCATACAACCGTTTCTGCAACGCCATCTATAAAGCCGCCCACAAAACAATTCCAAGAGGCTACCGTCCCCTCTACGTCCCATGCCTGGATGGAGAAAGCGCTGCCCTCCTACAAACCTACAAAACATCAGGGGACCCTGAGATAGCAGAACATCTCATTGAATCACTATCTTCAGCTCGGCAAAGGAAATGGGAGGAGACAGTAGCAGAGCTAAACTTCACCCACTCTAGCAGAAAATGCTGGAGCCTCATCCGCCGCCTAGGAGCTGCACAGAAACCCTCCACCCAAAGCCGACCTCCTGTCACACCCAACCAGGTTGCATCCCACCTACTGAATATTGCAAAAGCACCCCAAGACAAGTCCACTAGAAGAGCTGTCGCAACAGAGCTAAGGACACTTCGACGAACACCTGGAAAGGAAAGAAACCCTGAGCCCTTCGAGGTGGCTGAACTGGAGAAGGTCCTGCAGGACCTGAAATGTGGAAAGGCAGCAGGTTATGATAACATCTCTCCAGAGTTCATGAAACACCTGGGCCCCCGAGCTCTAACCTGGCTGACCCAACTCTACACTAGGGCCATACAGACTAACTCCATCCCAAAGATATGGCGGACAGCAAAAGTCATTGCTATACCAAAACCTGGCAAACACGAAAAACTACCAGCAAGCTACCGCCCAATCTCTCTACTCTGCGTCCCACTCAAAATCTTAGAATGCCTTATACTACAACGTATATCTCCAGGAGTAGAAGAGATTCTCAGTGTGGACCAGGCAGGTTTCCGCAAGGACCGTAGTACAGGAGAACATGTTCTGGCCCTAACCACCTGCATTGAAAACGGCTTCGAGAACAAACTGAAGACCGGGGCAGTGTTCCTTGATCTCACCGCAGCCTATGACACTGTGTGGCACAAAGGCCTCCTCCTAAAACTCATCAAAGCACTCCCTGCCTGGGCATCAGAAACCATCAAATCTCTGCTCTCCAACCGCAGGTTCAGAGTTCACCTTGGACAGAACAAGAGTGCATGGAGAACACAGAAGAATGGGCTCCCGCAAGGGTCAGTTTCAGCCCCAACCTTGTTCAACCTTTACACAAATTACCTACCCACCACCAAATCCCGCAAATTCATCTATGCAAATGACATCTGTTTGGCCTTCCAAGCACCAGATTTTGGTACATTGGAACAGGTGCTCAATGAAGACCTTGCTAAACTAGACGAGTACTGCAAAACCTGGCGCCTAAAACCAAGCCCAGAAAAAACGGTCTCCAGTGTGTTCCACCTCCATAATGCAGAAGCCACAAGAGAACCAAACATCTATCTGAGCAGGGCCAAACTGAAGTATGCCCCCACTCCAACCTACCTCAGAGTGACCCTTGACAGGACCCTATCCTTCAAGGAACATCTCAAAAGAACAGCAGCTAAGGTGAAGTCCAGAAACAATCTCCTCAGTAAGCTTGTGGGCTCAAAGTGGGGGGCAGCAGCCCCCACACTGCGCATTTCAGCACTAGCCCTTGCATTTTCTTCAGCCGAATATTGCGCCCCTGTTTGGTCCAGGTCATCCCACACACACCATGTGGACACCCAATTGAACTCAACAATGAGGATCATCACAGGAACAATCCGCTCAACACCACTCCCCTGGCTCCCTGTCCTATCCAATATAGCCCCTCCACACATCCGGCGAGTAGCCCTCACTCAAAGGATGCTCCAAAAGACCAAAAACGCCCCTCATCTGCCAATTTACATGGACATCTTCAACCCACCCACTGCTCGACTTCCATCTAGACGACCAATTTGGAAGAACCCACCACCAGCTGATTTCACCACCCAATCAGCTTGGAAAAAGGAATGGGAGTCCAAGGAAGTCCCAAATAAACATCTGGTGTCAGACCCAACCCTGGCACCAATCTCCCAAGGAAGCAGTGGACGACGCTGAATAGATTCAGAACTGGACATGGCCCCTGCTTGGCCAGCCTTCACACATTGGGCAGCAGCCCAACCCCACGGTGTGCTTGTGGAGAGCAGCAAACAATGCAACACATCATTGAAGCATGCCCTCAAAAAAGACTTAAAGGAGGACTTGTCACCCTTCATACAGCAGATCAAGAGGCAACTGCTTGGCTAAAGGACTTTGCATTCGCTAAATAAATAAATAGGGTAAGTACTAGTAAATGAGGACACAGAGATGGGCACCAGTCAATGGGAAGAAGGGTTCTGAGGAGGGCATCAATAAATAGAGGATCCCAGCAAATAGAGAACAAGGGTGTCGAAGGTAGTTGATGAGGCTAGGACGGTAAATGTTGCTCGTGTGGACTTTAGTAAGGCATTTGTCAAGAGATTGATTTTAAAAAATTGGGAAGTGGGGAGGGCACAATTAAATAGGGAATTATAGGAGGTACCAGTAAAAATGTGTAGATTGGTTACTTCTTACTAACCAATTGTAGTGCTTGTTAGTAGAAGCTCTGCCTACTATGCGATTTAGATTATCAGAAGTCTGCTTAAGTGATTAGTCTGAGTTGCTGCTAGCCTACTGTAACACCAAGCAGAAGAATCTGTAAGTGGACTTTAATAAACGTGTGTTGTACCTTGACACGCGTATGACTCGCCTCATTACATGGTGTCAGAAGTGGTGTACGAACCCACGCCTCCACTTAGAGCATTCTTCTGCATGGTGTTACAGTAGGCTAGCAGCTATTCAGACTAATTACTTAAGCAGACTTCTGATAATATAAACCGCATAGTAGGCAGAGCTTCTACTAACAAGCACTACAATTGGTTAGTAAGAAATAACCAATCTACATCTTTATACATCTACATATCACCAGCAGCCCTGAGTTTCCGCAGTCCAACGGACTCGCCGAACGGGCTGTCCGAAGCGCAAAACAACTAATGGAGCATTCTTATCTTGCCAAATCCAACGTCTACCTGGACCTCCTCAACTTAAGGAACATTGCCCGCGATCCCATACTGGGTTCTCCAGCCCAACGACTGATGTCTCGCCAAACCCGTGCTGCCCAGCAGCTGTTGCAGCCACATGGGCCACATGAGTGGCAAGGGTGTGGGGTAAAATTATGATTTGGGGAAACTATATTGAATGTATGTATAGCCTCTGAGAATGTCAGATGGAGTTTTGTATGGATCATGTATTGTATATATTTATTTCTCGAATAAAGTATATTTTGAAATAAAAAAAGCTGTTGCAGCCACAGGTCCGTTCACCTCCCGTGGTCCAGAAACAACTACAAATGAAGCGCGATGCACAAAAACGATCGTTTGACAAGTCCAGCAAGCCACTTAAACCTCTCTCCAGTGGACAGGTTGTTCGCCTTCAGACCGACAAGGACTATGACCGTCTGGGTCACATCCACAGCCCTTCTAAAGAACTGCGCTCTTACCTGATAAGCACGGACGGGGGCCTCTACAGACGCAACCATCAACATCTCCTTCCTGTGAAGGAATCACATACTGCACCTCCATATCCAGAGGTCACACGTTTTATATACCCTCCCACTGCCGGGCCAACTGCTCAACTACCACAGACTGTGTCCCCTGCAGCCTCTCCATGGCGTTCAGCGCCCTGTTCGCCTACTTCGCCACCTCCACTCGGCGGATCTCCAGTGCCGTCCCCGGTCACTTCCCCGAAGAAAGGAGGAGACGCGGATTTATACCGAACGCGCGCCGGACGGGTCAGTAGGCCACCCCTTACATACGGAGATTTTGTGTAATCATCTATACTTCCCCATATACGTCATTAGCGTTTCCGCTACTGTTTTATTTGGCCACCAAATAAATGCTCTATTTTGTATCCACAAGGAAAGATGTAGATTGGTTACTGCTCACAAACCAATTGTAGTGCTTGTTAGTAGAAGCTCCGCCTACTGTGCGGTTTATATTATCAGAAGTCTGCTTAATTAGTCTGAGTAGCTGCGAGCCTACTGTAAGAAGAATGCTGTAAGTGGACTTTAATAAACATGTGTTGTACCTTGCCATGCGTATGATTCGCCTCATTACAAAATGGTCAGTGAGGTTCTCATTAATTCCATAGGCAATGGTCTGAGTGTGGGACTCTCCCAGTCACCTCTTGTGCGATGGCCTTTTTCATATCATCCTCTGTAATACCGTCAGTGTGGAATGGCTCCTTGTGAGTCAATGAGTGATGTTTGACTTTAATCCTGTTAAAATGTCAGAGTGAATTCAACTACCAACCCTGTGAGATCTCCTCTCTTCACTCCCATGAATAAGTATCTCCTCCAACCTGCTGTTGTGCCCTCCCACTGACACCGACACAAACAGCGGGAGGCAGCTGGATGGAGTGCCGTAATCTGGGGGGGGGGGGGGGCTATACTGAGGGAATGATGCACTGTGGGAGGGGAAGTACTGAGGGTGCACTGCATTGTGGGAGGGGCAGTACTGAGGGAACGTCACACTGTTGGAGGAGAGGTACTGAGGGAGCTGTGGGACATTCAAGGACATTGTTCGCCACCTCCCGAGTCCTCTTCTGCACTGGTCATAGGGAGAGCTAGCTCAGGACTTGAATGGCTCAGATCTGCACCACTCTGCCAAGACAGGGATGATAAATATTAATAACTGCTTCCTCGACCAATGTAATGGATTAAAAAGCAATGCCAATCAATTTACTTCTTTAATCCTCGCTTGCTTTATGGTTTTGTTCTATTTTGAAAGAGATTAAAAATAAAACCAAAATTGTTTTCAGGAGACTTGGCTCGGACATCAGGAGCTGGAGCATGGAATAATCGATGAGAGTGTAACCAGACTTACAGTCTGCCCTGCATTAACGTCAGGAGTGATCCCAACTCAAGCAACTGTGAAGGCAGCCTGCAGTGGAAATCATGGAACTGATTATGTTTGGTGCAGTGCAGAGGCCTCAACTAAATCCAAATTAGCCTTTCCAGGTGAGGCAGAAGTTCACCTGCACCTCCTCCAACCTCATCTACTGCATCCGCTGTTCCAGGTGTCAACTTCTCTATATCGACGAGACCAAGTGCAGGCTCGGCGATCGCTTCGCTGAACACCTCTGCTCAGTCCGTCTTAACCAACCTGATCGCCCGGTTGCTCAGCACTTCAACTCCCCCTCCCATTCCCACTCTGTCCTGGGCCTCCTCCATTGCCAGAGTGAGGCCCTGCGCAAATTGGAGGAACAACACCTCATATTTCGCTTGAGTAGTTTACACCCCAGCAGTATGAACATTGACTTCTCTAATTTTAGATAGCCCTTAGTTTCTCCCTCCTTCCCCTCCCCCTTCCCAGTTCTCCCACGTCCTACTGTCTCTGCCTACTTCCTTTCTTTTTCCCACCCCTCCAGACATCAGTCTGAAGAAGGGTCTCGACCCGATATGTCGCCAATACCTTCTCTCCATAGATGCCGCCTCACCCGCTGAGTTTCTCCAGCATTTTTTGTCTACCTAGGAGATAGGATTGTTGGGCACTGTGGTGCAGCAGTAGAGCACCAAAGACCTGATTATAGTATTGTCCGTGTGGAGTTTGTACGTTCTCCCTGTGACTACGAGGATTTCCTACGGGTGCCCCGGCTTCCTCCCACATTTCAGAGACATGCGGGTTTGTAGGTTAATTGGATTCTGTATATTGCCCCTTGTGTTTAGGGTGCTAAACTGGGATAACATAAACTAGTGATGGACACAAATAGCTGGAGTAACTCAGCGGGTCAGACAGCATTTTAACCCATCTGAAGAAGGGTCTCGACCCTAAACATCACCTATCCCTTTGCTCAAGAGATGCTGTCTGACTAGCTGAGTTACTCCAGCTTTTTGGGTCTAACTTCAGTTGAAACCAATCAACACAGTTGATTGACTGAAAGACACTGCAAAAAACAGGCCCTTTGGGCCTTCTAGTTCATGCTGACCATTGATCACCCGTTCACTCAAGTTCAAGTGAACTAGTTCAATCAACTATGACAAACCTGACAAATGCCTCTTGAAAATCCAAATACACAACATCGACCGTTTCCCATGATTTACTCCGATGTACGTAGCCTCTGCATTAAAACAGATTGATTAGTACGATTTCTTTCAAATAGTTATTTTGTCATTCCTTTACTCAAATTGAATAATTCACAGCACTCGCTCGTATATGCAAGATGTACTCACCTTTTGATGCCCTCAGTTTCTGGGAACTATAGACCAGTAATCTTAACATCTTACTGGGTACCCTAGTTCTATGTTATCCCACTTTCACATCCTGTAGACTATGTGGAGGGAACAGGAGGTAAATGTACAGTCTGCTGTTCTGTGTGATTCTAGTGCTTATTGTTTCTTGGTTCAGTGCAGTAGAGATGGCAGGCAGAATGGTGCAATGTTCCTCTTGCAGGATGTGGGGAGTCTGGGAAACTGCCGGGGTCCCTGATGACTACACCTGTGGGAATTGTGTCCAGGTGCAGCTCCTTACATTAGGGAATATGTAAGTGGTCAAAATTTTCAGCACATTGGCCTTCATCGGTCACTTATGAACTTATGACTATCTGTGGTGAGAAAGTTAATGGAGTGATTTATGAGGGATAATATATACATGCATTTGCATAGGTAGGGGTTGATTAGGGGTCAGAAGCATTTTGCATGTACGAGTTTGTGTCTCACAGACTTCATTGAGTTTTTTGAAGAAGTGAGCAAACGTTTTATGATGGCAGGGCCATAGGCATAGTCCAAATGGATTTCAGCAAAGCCTTTGATAAGGTTCTGTATGGTGGAATTCTTTGGCTATTAGGCTGCTCTGGAAGGTTAGATCGCATAGAAATCAGGGAGAGCTAGCTAACTGGATCCAGAATTGCCTTCAAGGTCGAAAGAAGAAGGTAGTGATGGTAGATGCTGCCTGACCCATTGAGTTACTCCAGCATTTTGTGTCTATATAGTTACCTGAATGTGTATTGCAGAAAGGGTATCGAAGAAGGCTTTTGGTATGCTAGCCTTCATCAGTCAGGGAACTGAGTATAAAGTATACAAACAGTTGGTGAGGACACACTTGGAGTATTGTGTTCAATTTTGGTCACCCTACTTTAGGAAAGGTGGCATTAAATTAGAAAGAGTGTGGTGAAGATTTACGATGATGTACTCTGGGCCTGGGCTATAGGGAGAGATTAGGTAGGCTAGGACTTTATTCCTTGCAGCGCAGAAGGCAGTGTGGTGATTTTATAGAGATGTATAAAGTCATGATTCTTGGATGCAAATTATGAAATATTTCTTTAAATGTCTTTCATTTTTGTGTGCCAGCGAGCCTATCAATCCAAATTCCCTGGCTACGTCGGTCCACTCATTGGAGTTATGTAACTTGTTTTATTTAAACTCAAGGCTCTTGTTTCAAATTAAGTGTGTCACTCCAGAACTCTATGTAAGCCTCTATTACACTGTGATCACTTTTCCCTGGAGTATATCTTACATTAAGATTACTGATTAATCCTGTTCCATTACACAATGCAAGATCTTAAAAAAGACTATTCTGTGACTCCATGATATCTTTCTCCAGAAAACTGAGCACTGAGCAAATGAATGTAAGAAATATGATCAAAAATTACTCATTGGCCCATCCAGCTTGCAACGACATTCAAGAATAGCAAAGCTGATCTTTTATTTATATTCCTGCGTCTGCCTATTTCTCTTGATTCCTAAAACATCAAGATATCTATAAGGGGTAGATGTTTAAGAATGAAAAGTGGGAACAGCTTATTCAAAAGGTGGGGAACCTTTTCTACCTCAGAGAATCAGAGATCCATAGATCTTAGTTAAAGAATTAAGAGATATGTGGAACTCTGACACCCTGGGATATCAGGGACACTGAGTACCCTGGGTACTCACATGTACAGGATATAGATTAGAAACCTTGGTTTCAGATTGAATTACATCACTTTAAGTGTCACATAAGACTATCGTACTATGGTCACTCTTTCCCATGTGCACTTTGCAGCAAGATTATTAATTACTGTAGATTGGTTATTTCCTACTAGCCAATTGTAGTGCTTGTTAGTAGTGACTCTGCCTAATATGCGTTTTATATTAACAAGAGCTTGCCTACGCCAGTCTGTATGAGTAGCTGCTAGGAAACGTAATGTCCTGCAGTTCGATGCTGTAAGTAGATTTAATAAACATGTGTTGTATTTTGATATGTGTTTGACTCGACTCATTACATGTTGTCAGAGAGTGAGTCTTACCTACTCCATTCACGTTTATCGGGTTGTGTTTTTTTAATTAGTTTATGTGCCAGTTATCTCTATCATGGCAAACTCGTCTCGCCGCCCTAGTCCTCTGATCTTTGACTGACATTGCTGAATGCTGGCGTATTTTCGAGCGTGACTACACTCACTATGTTCGCATCGTTCATCGCAATGACCCACCTGATGTGCGTGCTTCGTAACTATTTTCATGCTACAGGCCGACAGTTCTATGTTGCTTATGGTAAAACCTGTAACTTTTGAAAGAAATTAAACCACTCTGCTAGATGCTGCCGTTCCCGTGCGACTCAACCAATGTTTTTTTGACAAATCCAGCAAGCCACTTAAACCTCTCGCCAGTGGATAAGTGGTTCGTCTCCAGACCAACAAGGGCTATGGCCGTCTGGGTCACGTCTACGTCCCTGCCAAAGAACCGCGTTCTTATCTGATTTAAGCGGACGGAGCCATTTACAGACATATCCTTCCAGTGAAGGAACCGCATCCTGCGACTCCATATCCAGATGTCTCGCCATTCGTATACCCTCCCACTGCCGGTCCTGCTGCCCCACTATCAGCAAACGTTTCCACCGCAGCCTCCCAACGGCGTTTGGCGCCCAGCTCGCCTATCTCATTACTTCCCTGCCCAGTCGGGTCCCCGGTCATTTCCCCATTCCCCTCCCCGGTATCTTCTCCGGTAAAAGGAGGTGAGGCGGATTCGTACCGCTCACGTACCGGACCGGTTAGCAGGCCACCAATTAGATACGGTGATTTTGTGTAACTATACAAACTTCCCCATATGCGTTATTAATGTTCCGCCGCCTATATTGCTTAACCACCGATGCTTTCTTTTGTTTCTACAAGGAAAGATGTAGATTGGTTATTTCCTACTAGCCAATTGTAGTGCTTGTTAGTAGTGACTCCGCCTAATATGCATTTTATATTAACAAATATGCGTTGTATTTTGATATGTGTTTGACTCATTACAATTACCACAATTTTACAATAATCCACCATTCAATTGTTTGGAATTTATCCTGATAATTGGGCATCTGGCACAGCAGAAGCTGGTTCTTAAACACAGTTTAAACTCACCGAGACCTAGTTTACCCTGCATTAAATCTCGTTCCCATGCTGCTTTAAACTTGCCGGGGCTCAATTTCCCAGGCTTTCTTAAAATGTATCAGGGCTCATTTCTTGCGCTCCTTTTGAACTCATCAGGGCTCCATATTTGTTTGCAACACATTGGGGTTAATTTCCAAGTATTCAATTTAAACACATTGGGTTCACTGAAGAATATCTTACAATGGTGCGTAATATCTTAAAATAAAAAGTAAATTAAAAGTCTATTGGCACATTAACCAGAAAAATAGTAGTGAAAATCTGTCAATGTAGCAATACCAAAGTCCAGAGGGTGGCAGGTTATTGGAGTTTTTCTGTAACCCTTTCTCATAACATGGTACTGAACCTAAAATGATCTGTGCACTACTCGGTTACCAAACAAGCAAGCAAGCAACAAACAAACAAACAAAAACAAACAAACAAACAAACATCCATCCATCCATCCATCCATCCATCCATCCATCCATCCATCCATCCATCCATCCATCCATCCATCCATCTCCAAGTATTCACATACAAGGAATTTGCCTTGGTGTTCCGCCCACAAGTGACAACATGACATACAGTGACAGTTAACAATGATACATAAAACATTAAACCCCCTCCCTCCCACACACACCCCTCCCCCACACCCCCTCCACCCCCACACACACACACCCCTCCCCCACACCCCCCCCTCCCCCACACACCCCACCACCTGCCCCCGACAGGCCCGGCCTGAAGCCGTCCCCCTCCCCTGGCTGCAGGACACTTCCTGTCTGAAGCCGTACCCGTCCCCCGGCTACAGAATGCTCCCGCCGTTGCATTGGGGGAACAGGTGAGTGGTGGAATATTGCATTGGGAATGGGTTGCGTTGGGGGACCAGGCCTCCCGTGTGACTGGGACCCAACAAATCCCACTTAGTCTAGTACTATATAAAAATCCATCCTGAACACATTCCAGGAATTCATCCCCCTCATTGTTAGTACTAATTATGTGTACTTAGTCTGTAAGTCGGCTATGATCACTGCATCACCCCCTTTAACATGTACCTTTAATTTCCTTATTTGTACTATGGCTTTTCTTCCGAGACCTATAAACGAATCCCACCTATGTTTTCTAGCCCTATTACAGTATATCTCAATTTCACCCAAATTCATTCTAATTCCTCACCATTGTCTTTTGATCCAAGATCCTTTCTAATTACTATACTGATCAACCACAATGGGATTGAAGATGTCAGCGATAGTGTTATCAAGCTGTACTTACTTATTAATAACTTGCTCACCCTTGACCATTCCCATTCGTTAGGATGTCACTGCACGAGTTCTTATGGGCAGTGTCCCAGACCCAGCCATCTTCAGCTGTTTCATTAGGTGGCAATTAATTGTAGAATCACAAAAGTGCTCTCAATGACAATCAAACAGAGAGAGAGTTTAAACAACAAATGTACCTGAACTCCTAGATACCTCTGCTCTTCAACATTCCCCTGAAACCAGCTATTCACTGTGAGGATCCTGCCCTGGTCTGACTCTCCAAAATGAAATACCGCACACTTATCAGCTTTAAACTTCATTAACCATTCCTCAGCCCACTTCAAACTGATCAAGATCCTGCTGCAATTTTTGATAACCATCTTTGCTATCTATGCTACCACCCAAAATAATGTCTCCGACAAAGTTACTAATCATGCCTTCTAAATTCCCATTCAAATTGTTGATATAAACCACAAACAGTAATGGGCCCAGGACTGATCTCTGAGGCACACCACTTCAGTCCTCCAGTCATCCAGTCATCCTGTGCTTCCTTCCATGAAGCCAATTATCTATCCAATCAGCTAACTCTCCATGAATCCCATGCAATCTAACCTTCCAGAGCAGCCAACCTTATTAAATGCCTTGCTGGTCCATATCGACAATGTCTATGACTTTATCCTCATCAATCTTTTTGGTTACTTCTTCAAAAAACTCATAAGAAAACAAAAAATTCACAAGACCTGATTTCCCATGTGCAAGATCATGCTGACTATCCCTAATCAGCCATGTCTATCAAAATGCAAATATATCTTGTCCCTCAGAATATTCTCCAATAAAATTACTTATCATAAATGTTATGCTCACGTACTTCCCAGGATTTTCCTTGCAGCCCTTCTTAAAGAGGAGCATAATATTAGCCACCTTCCAGTCTTCCGGCATCTTACCTGTGTCCAATAATCGTTCATATATCTCAGCCTGGGCACCTGCAATGTCTTCTCTAGTTTCCCACCATGCCCTCTGTTATATCTGATCAGACCAGTAGATTTATCTTTCAGATGTTCAACACTTCCTCGACCATTAGATGGACTGTCCTCAAGACATTTCCATTAACAGTGTAGAACTAACAAACCTGCCTGCCAAGATACTGGTTCCCCTCCAGTTCAGGTGCAACCCATCCATCTTGTACAGGTCTCCTCTGCTCCAAAAGAGATCCAATGATCCAAACATCTGAATCCATGCCCTCTGCAACAACTCCCCAGCCTCGCATTCATCTGTCCAATTTTCCTGTTCCTATCCTCACTAGCACATGCCTTCCGAATTAATCTGGAGATCACTACCCTGGAGGTCCTGCTGTTTAACCTTTTGCCTAACCCTATAATCATTTTACAGGACATCATCACTTTTCCTTCCTATGTCATTTGTGCCAACATGCACAATAACTTCTGGCTGCTCACCCTCCCCCTTGAGAATATTATGCAGCCACTGAGACATCCTGGACCCTGGCACAATGAAGGCAACACATCATCCTGGACCCTGGCAAATGAGTCAGCTTCCACGATAGCTCTGCCTGACATTACACTCTGCCTCAGATCCAGGCTTGATTCCACAGCTCTGACAGCTACTGCTGCTCACCACTGATGGGTCATCCCCCCCTAACAGTAGGGTATATCTGTTTTGAAGGTGAGTGGCCACAGGGGTCACCTGCACTCTCTGTTTACTCCCTTTCCTTGGGAGGTCACCCACCTATTTTTTTCCTGTATCTCAGGCATGGCCACCTCGCTATAACTTCCATCTATGAAGCTCTTGTTCTCCGGGATGATGTTGAGTTCATAGAGCCTCAACTCCAGTTCCCTAAAGTAGCCTAAAGGAGCTTCACCTGAAACATCATTCCCAAATGTGTAATCATCGGGGACATCAGCAGTTTCTCTGATTCCCACATCCTGCATGGGGAACATTGCACCATTCCAGATTACTGTCAACATCTTTACTGCATTAAATCGAAGAGGAAAAAAAGCACAACACTCACACACAAGAAATAGCAGACTGTACCTTTACCTCCAGTCCCCCTCTGCCTAACCTTCTTGCTTCAGGCTCCTCATTGAAGCTTCTTGAGCCAACGAATCGCACTTACCCTCCACACCACCTCTCTCCCAACATGACCTCTCCTGATGGGCCACTCTGCTACACCTTGCCTTCTTTGTATTCTGATCACTCAACCAATCTAACTTGTGTCCTTTGAAAATCTCCTGCTTCTGCTCCAACCAGTCGAGAGGGTCTAGAGTATTTAATTATACCAAAAGGGGACAATGTAATACTAACTTGCAGCAGCACAAACGGATGGTAAACACAGTACACAATAGTTAACGTAATAGAGAAACAAAAAAAAGTTCAATAAATAAAAATCCCAATATAATGCAGAGCGGAACAAAACTAAAAGTTCCTAGTGCAACCAAGGCAGTTCATAGTTCAGAATTAAGTTGGAGTTCATTATGTTCATTAGCTTGATGGTTGCACTTACTCCCATCATCACCAAGTGCTTCGAAAGGCTGGTCCTGGCACACCTCAAAGGCTGACTACCTCCCACACTGGACCCCTATCAGTTTGCCTACCGCAAGAACAGGAGTACGGAGGATGCCATCTCAACGGCACTCCACTCCGCCCTCTCCCACCTCGACAACACAAACACCTACGTGAGAATGCTGTTCATCGACTATAGCTCAGCATTCAACACCATTATCCCCTCAAAACTGATCACCAAACTCAGCGACCTGGGCATCTGCAACTGGTTACTGGACTTCCTAACTAACAGACCCCAGTCTGTTAGGTTGGACAACCACACCTCTTCAACCCTCAGCCTGAACACCGGCGTTCCACAGGGCTGTGTACTGAGCCCTCTCCTCTACTCCCTCTTCACCTACGACTGCACACCTGTACATGGTTCTAACACCATCTTCAAGTATGCAGATGATACAACGGTGATTGGCCTCATCAGCAACAATGATGAGTCGGCATATAGGGAGGAAGTTCAGCTCCTAGCAGCATGGTGCGCTGACAACAACCTGGCCCTTAACTCCAAGAAGACCAAGGAGCTCATTGTGGACTACAGGAGGTCTATGGACTGCACTCACACCCCCATCCATATTAACGGGACGGAGGTGGAACGTGTTTCCAGCTTCAGGTTTCTGGGGGTCAACATCTCTGATGACCTCTATTGGACCCACAATACATCAACACTGGTCAAGAAGGCTCACCAGCGTCTCTTCTTCCTGAGGAGACCAAAGAAGGTCCATCTGTCTCCTCAGATTCTGGTGAACTTCTACCGCTGCACCATCGAGAGCATCCTTACCAACTGTATCACAGTATGGTATGGCAACTGCTCTGTCTCCGACCGGAAAGCACTGCAGAGGGTGGTGAAAACCGCCCAACGCATCACCGGTTCCTCACTCCCCTCCATTGAGTCTGTCCAAAGCAAGCGATGTCTGCGAAGGGCGCGCAACATCGTCATGGACTGCTCTCACCCCAGCCACAGACTGTTTACCCTCCTCCCATCCGGGAGGCGCTACAGGTCCCTCCGTTGCCGAACCAGCAGGTTCAGGAACAGCTTCTTCCCTGCGGCTGTTACACTACTGAACTCTGCACCTCGGTGATTGCCAGTCACCCCCCCCCCCCCCCCCCCCGGACACTCCTTCCCCCAGAAAAATTGCACTACTGATACTGCTGTACATATATATATTTTACTGCTCATTATTCCTAAGTTCGCTCTTCTGGGTGAGATGCTAACTGCATTTCGTTGTCTCTGTACTGTACACTGCACAATGACAATTAAAGATTGAATTGAATTGAATTGAATTGAATGGTTGTTGGGAAGAAGCTGTTCCTGAACCTGGTGATGGTGGTAGTTTGGAAGTGATTGTTTGTTGAAGTTCCAGGCACTTAGCAAAGGCGTCAGGGCAACCATCTGGTGTTTGCCAACAATGGCTTGCAGCTTTTCCAGTGCAAGATAAACTACTGCCATCATCTTCAAGGAACGTCAGGTGTGTCTTGGAATACTCTCTACTTGCCTGGAAAAGTGCACTACAATAGTTCTCAAAAAGCTAGACATCATCCAGAGTAAAGCAATCCTTCTGACTGTCATTTATTAACAACACTATCTCACTACCTTTCTCTTTCCAATCCGTCCTTCCTAAATGCCAGATATGCTAAAGTATTCAATGAAGTCATCTCTTTTCTCCACCCATACTGATTTTTGCTGCTTCTTTTCCTGAGCTAATATCATTCCTCATCACTGTCTTACATCCAACCCTTGCTATAATGGTTGCACTCATTTCTTTTCCATTTTACTTGTCCTTTCAAACATTGAATGTCCTTCCCAAACAGTATCTTTCAAATCCTGGAATTATATATCCCCTGGCTCAGCCACCATTCATTCACAATATAATGGTTATTAGATAAAACCTATTTATTTCTCCTTGTGCATTAATTCATCTACCTTGTTATGCTTCACACTTTGAGATAAAGTGCCTTTCTTTTGAACTATCATGCCATTTTTCCGTAACTTGTTTTCATTCACTGATATATTCTTTTTGTTGAGCACATTGTCCTTTCCTGACACACAATATTGTCGTTGCCTAACTGACAGTGCTGCTCTATGACTTTGACCTTTCCCTTTAAATCTATAACATCTCACACATCCAATTATTCTCCCATTTTTAATTGAAAACCCGAATTATAGACTTAGATATTCACTGCATCAACTGGTTTAAGTTGAGTGTGTCTCAACACTGCATCTCCTTTCCCAGTATTGATGCCAGTGTCCCATGAATCAAAAAAGATGATTAAAACTGCTTCCATTGTCTTTCTTGCAATATATTTCACATTAACACAATTTGTGAGTTATTGTGAGGTTTCGCAATAAATTCTGTTTAGCATAGTTCACTTCATATAGAATAAATCATATGTTTGTTTTGTGAACATCCAAAGGAGACCTTGTTTGTATCATGCATTCAGAGGCTTTGAGGGTGGACTGGTGCTGTAATTAATTGTTTAAGGAACATCCTACACTGCTAGTGATGGATGAATTCTGGTTTTGCTCCTTGAAGCCTGTGCTATAAATAAACCTACCCTGTTAGGATAGATTGGTGATAGCTCTTTGAAATGTCCCAGCAGCCAAATTAACCACTTTTTGAATTATCTTCAGTTAGCTCCCCATCTAATTCATTGCAAAGCCAAGCAGACGTACTGTATTTAAATTACAGGCATCACCTATTTAAATCATGTGGGGAAATGATTACTATATAACTGAGATCAGTAGCTTGAAGCAACTGGGTGTTCAACTGGGGGTCCAAGTGAGATTTTTATTCCATTATAATGAATGGAAGTGGAATCTTATCAGCCCCAATTCACCAGTATCATCGGAGTACTGGCAGCAAGCTCCATGCAAACTGGTAGATCAATTGATGATAATGCATATATGAAATTGAACTGAAAGTGTGCAGTGGCATTATTAGAAAAATAGAAACTTAGAAAATAGGTGCAGAATTAGGCCATTCAGCCATTTCAATTCAATATGATCAAAGTCAAAGTCAATTTTATTCGTCACATACTCCCGAAGGTGCAGTGAAATGAATTTGCCAGCAGCGATACACTTAAAAAGAACACACAATAAAATGTAACACAAACATCCACCACAGCATTCTTCACTGTGGTGGAAGTCAACAAAGTTCAGCCAGTCCTCCTCCTTTGTTCACCCACGGTCGGGGCCATAACCCCTCCGTAGTCGCTGCTACGGACGGCCCGATGTACAGGCCCTCTCGTCGGGATGATCCAAACCGTGATCCAATCCAACCATGGCTGATCATCCAAAATCAGTACCCCGTTCCGGCTTTTTCCCCCAAATCCCTTGATTCCCTTAGCCCTAAGAGCTAAATCTAACTCTCTCTTGAAAACATTCGGTGAATTGGCCTCCACTGCCTTCTGTGGCAGGGAATTCCACAGATTCACAACTCTCTGAATGAAAACGTTTTTCCTCATCTCAGTCCTAAATGGCCTACCCCTTACTCTTAAACTGTGACCCCTGGTTCTGGACTCTCCCAACATCGGGAATATTTTTCCTGCATCTACCCTGTCCAATCCTCTAAGAATTTTATATGTTTCAAAAAGATTCCCTCTCATCCTTCTAAATTCCCGCGAATACAAAAGCAGTCGACCCATTCTTTCATCATATGTCAGTCCTGCCATCCCGGAAATTAACCTGGTGAACCTACGCTGCACTCCCTCAATAGCAATAATGTCCTTCCTCAAATTAAGAGACCAAAATTGCACACGATACTCCAGGTGCGGTCTCACCAGGACCCTGTACAACTGCAGTAGAACCTCCTTGGTCATAAACTCAAATCCGCTTGCAATGAAGGCCAACGTGCCATTCGCTTTCTGCAGGGCCTGCTGTACCTGCATGCTATTGTAGGGATCCTTTACTGATGTGAGATCAGTAAAAATACACTTGCTGCATGTGACTTGACAATTGACCTCCATGACTATATTTTTAATGAGAATTTGGGAAGTAGGTCATCAAGGCAGGGATTTGGTCGCACAGGAGACGCTCAGTGACCAAGTCCTCAATTCTGGCATGCAGTCTGTGAAAAGCTCTCGTAAGAATGAGGGAAGCCGAGAACAAGACATACTCGAGTGCATCTTGTCCTCGCCTTGAATCTAACACCAGTTCACATTAAATCCACAGTGGAATTTGATTTAATTGATTTCAACTTCATACAGTTATGTATATTTCTCCAGACTCCCACAACATACCGAGGTACACTATGTAGAGAAATGGCAGATGGGCTACAGGCAAGTGTGAGGTGTTGTACTTTGGAAATTCAAATGTAAGAAGTATACAGTTAATGGCAGAACCCTCAACAGCATTGATGTAGAGGGATCTTAGGTTCCAAGTCCATAGCGCCCTGAAAGTAGCAACACAGGTCGACAGAAGGATAATGGAAAATGTATGGTATGCCTTCATTAGTCAGGACATTGAGTATAAAAATAAGGAAGTCATATTGCAGCCTTATACTGTAAAACTTTGGTTAGACGACATTTGGAGTATTGTGTGCAGTTCTGGTCACCACATTACAAGAAGCGTGTAGAGGCATTGGAAAGGGTACAGAAGACGTTTACCAGAATGCTGTCTGAACTAGAGGGTATTAGCTTAAGGAGATGTTGGACAAACTTAGATTGTTTTGGCTGGAGCGTCAGAGAAAGAAGGTGGCCTGATAGAAGTATATCAAATTATGAGAGGCATAAATAGACAGTCTGAATCTTTTCCCAGCATAGAACTGTCAAATATTAGTGGATAGACACAAAATGTCACCCATTCCTTCTCTCTGGAGATGCAGCCTGTCCCACCGAGTTACTCCAGCATTTTGTGTCTACCTTCGATTTAAACCAGCATCTGCAGTTCTTTCCCACAAGTATTAGATGATATTCGGTTTAAGGTAAGAGAAGGAGATGTGCGGGCAAGGTTTTTACACAGAGAGTTGTGGGTATCTGAAAAACACTGCCGATAGTAATGTTTAAGTGGTATTTAGATAGACACATGGATATGGAGGGGTATGGATCACATATAGGCAGAGGAGATTAGTTTAATTTTGCATCATGTTCAGCACAGACATTGTGGGCTAAAGGGCAGTACCTGTGCTGCACTCTTCTATGTCTATGTCCATGTATTCCTGAGCTCTGGTACCAGTCAACACCTAACTACATTTCAGCTGCCATAATCCACCACTTGCCAAACTTTCCCGATACTTGGCTTTACCTGCACACCTGCCCACATTCCAGTTCCCAACTCTGGGTGCACGCTTACCGGGTTCCCTGCACCTACTCTGTCTGGGCACTTATCTATGCCCCAGACTCCAATCTCCAAGCAGAGGCTTGAGCACCACCCAACTCCCACTTCTGGCTACACACCTCATCCTTGATTCTGGCTTCACACCTCATCATCCTTGATTCTGGCAACACGCCTCATCATCCTTGATTCTGGCAACACACCTAACCATCTATCTATATACTTTTAAAACTCTGTGTGTGTGTGTGTGTGTGTGTGTGTGTGTGTGTGTGTGTGTGTGTGTGGTGTGTGTGGGCGGGGCGGGCGGATGTGTGTGTTTGTGTCAGATTCGGCCTTTGATTCCTTGGTCCGCCAAAACCACACGCAGAAACTCTGAGATTTTTTCCATTTCGCTAGACATTACACTTTTACATCCCCTAACACACTCCTCATTAAATTTCATCGTTTTTATGTACACATTTTAAAATAAAATCCATCCCCCCCCACCCAACCACTAATTTTTTTGAATCCTGCTGGCCAGCGAGCCGCTGCATGACTCACAGTGCCATCACAGATGTCCAATCACAATGAATCTCATTTACCTATGATATGACATCACAATGGGTCAGGGCTAGGAGATTGGAACCTTCACGTGAGCCCTCTAAAATCAAACAGCTGCATGACTCACAGAGCCATCTCACAGATGTACAATCACAATGGATCCCACGAATGGAATCAACCTGGCGTGCACAATCAAATAGAGCAATTTGTCCTACCCCCTCCCTATCTACCCCCTCCCTCTCTACCGTCCTCCACTCCCCCTCCCCCCTCCACCTCTACCCCATCTATCCTTCCCCCTCTCCTCTCCTCCATCCCCTCCTGTTCTCCCCCCCTCCACCTCTCCCCCTCCTCATCTCTCTCCCTCCTCTTCTCTCCCCCCTCCAACTCCCCCTCTTCTCTCCCCCTCCCATCTCCAACTCACCCGCTCCCCTCTCTCTCCTCCTCTCCCTCCCCCATCTCCCCTGTACTCTCTCTCTCTCCTCTATTCTCTCTCTTCCCCTCCCTCCCTCCCTCCCTGTGCCTTTCCCCCTCTCCCCTTCTCGCTCCCCCCCTTCTCTCTCCCCCCTTCTCTCTCCCCCCTTCTCTCTCCCCTCCTCTCTCTCCCCCCCTCCTCTCTCTCCCCCCTCCTCTCTCTCCCTCTCCTCTCTCTCCCCCTCTCTTTCTCCCTCCTCCCTCTCCCCCTCCTCTCTCTCCCCCTCCTCTCTCTCCCTCTCCTCTCTCCCCATCCAATCTCTCTCCACCTCCCCCTCTCCCCCTCCCCTCTCTCCCTCTCTCCTCCCTCCTTTCTCCCCCTCCCCTTTACCACCCTCCCCTCTACCCCCTCCACATCATATTCTCCTCCCCCTCTCCACCCCCCTCTCCACCCCCCTCTCCACCCCCACTCTCCACTCCCCCCTCTCCACCCTCCCCATCACCTCTCCCTCTCCTCTTCTCTCCCCCTCCTCTTCTCCCCCATCCAAGTCTCCCCCTCACCTCTCCTCTCACCCCTCACTCACCCCTCCTCTCTCTCCCCCCTACCCCCCCTCTCCCATGTACTCGCTCTCTCCCCTCTAATCTCTCTGTCTCCCCTCTAATCTCTTTCTCCCCATCCATCCCTCCCTTCCACCCCCATGCCTTTCTCCCCCTCTCCCTTCTCTCTCCCGCCCTTCTCTCTCCCCCTTCTCTCTCTCCCCCTCCTCTCTCCCCCTCCACTCCCTCCTTCTCCTCTCTCCCCCTCCAATCTCTCTCCACCTCCCCCCTCTCCCCTCCCCTCTCCCCCCCACCTCTACCACCCTCTCTCCTCCCTCCTCCCTCCCTCCCCCTCCCCCACTCTGCCCCCCTCCCTTCTACCCCCTCCACTCCCCCTCCACCCTCCACCTCTTATTCTCCTCCCCCTCTCCACCCTACCCTCTCCTCCCCCCTCCACCTCTCCCCCTCCTCTTCTCTCACCTCTCCCCCCTCCACCTCCCCCCTCCTTTTCTCTCCCCCCTTCAACTCTCCGCCTCCCCTCTCCTCCCTCCACTCACTCACCCCCTCCTCTCTCTCCCCCTCCCACCCCCTCTACTCTTTCTCTCCCCTCTACACTCTCTCTCCCCTCTAATCTCCCTCTCCCCTCCCCCTCTTCCCCTCTCCTCCCCTCTTCCCTCCCCTTCCCCTTCCCCGCCATTCTCTACCCCCCTCACCCACCCCTCTCTCCCCTCCTCCCCCTCTACCACAACCCTTCCCCTACCCCTGTCTCCCCCTACCCGTCTCCCCTTTACTCTCCCCGCTCTCCTCCCCTCCCCCCCTCCCCCCCTCTCCCCTCCCTCTCCCTCCTCCTCATCCTTCTCCTCCCCCCCTCCTCACCCTTCTCCTCCCCCCCTCTCCTCCCACCTCTCTCCTCCCCCCTCCCCCTCTCTCCTCCCCCCTCCCCCTCTCTCCTCACCGATCTCTCCTCACCCATCTCTACTCTACTCCTCTCTCCTGTGTGTGTGTGTGGGAGCATGTCAGGTGTATGTCATTTTGATTTTGCCATTGATTCGTTGGCCCGCCGAAACCACACGCAAAAACTCCAAGATTTTTACCATTTTGCTAGCGATTTTACTTTTACATTCGCATATCCACTCATTAAATTTCGTCACTTTTCTGTACACATTTTTAAATAAAATCCTTCCCCCCCCCTCCACTCACTCATTTTGTCGCCTCCTGCTGGCCACCTTCTCATCGCGTGCCGTGCGACCATAACGGCTGCTGCCGCCCGGCTCTCCTCCACTCCCCCCCCCCGGCGCGGCTCTGTCACGCTGGCGGAAGGCACAGATCGGCTGGTCCCCCGGTGTTTTTCACCGTCCTCGCTGCCGGCCCGCACGCTTGCACTGTCCGAAAATCCCGCGCGTCAACGGCCTGTCGGCCTGCAGGCGCATTGAGGGCGTACGCAGCGTCTCCACGGGCGTACGCAGTGTCTTGACATCGTACGCAGCGTCTTGACGTCGTACACAGCGTCTTGATGGCGTACGCCTAGCGCGTAGCGTTGCGCGATGACATCAGGCAGCCCCCCCCCTTGCAACCGCGCGTTGCGGGAACAGACCCAACGGGTCTGCACTTGGTCTAGTATTCTCTAATGAAGTGAAAAGCACGGGACCGGAAAGTTTAGTCCAGTTGTAGCTGTAACTGTATTTTTCAAAGATAGATAGATTTTGGTAGATCAAAAGGAAATATTTGTAACAGGATGAGACAAAGGTCACCCTATCGATAGGTCACAAAACAAACTGCAGCAGGATCTCAGTGGGTCAGGCAGCATCAGTGGAGGGAATGGACAGAGGATATTTTGGGTCAGGATCCAAGGCTGGGAGCTGAACATCCAGGGATATTCAGGGATATTCAATATTCAGGAGGGATAGAGAGAAAGGAAAAGGAGGTGGGGTAGCATTACTGGTTAGAGAGGAGATTAACGCAGTGGAAAGGAAGGACATTAGCTTGGAGGATGTGGAATCGGTATGGGTAGAGCTGCGAAACACTAAGGGGCAGAAAACGCTGGTGGGTGTTGTGTACAGGCCACCTAGCAGTAGTAGTGAAGTTGGGGATGACATCAAACAGGAAATTAGAAATGCGTGCAACAAAGGCAAAACAGTTATAATGGGTGACTTCAATCTACATATAGATTGGGTGAATCAAATTGACAGGGGTGCTGAGGATGAGGATTTCTTGGAATGTATGCGGGATAGTTATCTAAACCAACATGTAGAGGAACCAACAAGAGAGCAGGCTATTCTAGACTGGGTATTGAGTAATGAGGAAGGGTTAGTTAGCAGTCTTGTTGTGCATGCCCCCTTGGGCAAGAGTGACCATAATATGGTTGAGTTCTTCATTAGGATGGAGAGTGACATTGTTAATTCAGAAACAATGGTTCTGAACTTAAAGAAAGGTAACTTTGAGGGTATGAGACATGAATTGGCCAAGATTGACTGGCAATTAGTTCTAAAAGGGTTGACGGTGGATATGCAATGGAAGGCATTTAAAGACTGCATCGATGAACTACAAAAATTGTTCATCCCAGTTTGGCAAAAGAATAAATCAGGGAAGGTAGTGCATCCGTGGATAACAAGGGAAATCAGAGATAGTATCAAAGCAAAAGATGATGCGTACAAATTAGCCAGAAAAAGCAGCATACCAGAGGACTGGGAGAAATTCAGAGACCAGCAGAGGAGGACAAAGGGCTTAATTAGGAAAGGGAAAATAGATTATGAAAGAAAACTGGCAGGGAACATAAAAACTGACTGCAAAGGTTTTTATAGATATGTGAAGAGAAAGAGATTAGTTAAAACAAATGTAGGTCCCTTGCAGTCAGAAACAGGTGAATTGATCATGGGGAACAAGGATATGGCAGACCAATTGAATAACTACTTTGGTTCCGTCTTCACTAAGGAAGATATAAATAATCTGCCGGAAATAGCAGGGGGCCGCGGGTCAAAGGAGATGGAGGAACTGAGTGAAATCCAGGTTAGTCGGGAAGTGGTATTGGGTAAATTGAATGGATTAAAGGCCGATAAATCACCAGGGCCAGATAGGCTGCATCCCAGAGTACTTAAGGAAGTAGCTCCAGAAATAGTGGATGCATTAGTGATAATTTTTCAAAACTCTTTAGATTCTGGAGTAGTTCCTGAGGATTGGAGGGTAGCAAACGTAACCCAACTTTTTAAGAAGGGAGGGAGAGAGAAAACGGGGAATTACAGACCAGTTAGTCTAACATCGGTAGTGGGGAAACTGCTAGAGTCAGTTATTAAAGATGGGATAGCAGCACATTTGGAAAGTGGTGAAATCATTGGACAAAGTCAGCATGGATTTACGAAAGGTAAATCATGTCTGACGAATCTTATAGAATTTTTCGAGGATGTAACTAGTAGAGTGGATAGGGGAGAACCAGTAGATGTGTTGTATCTGGACTTTCAGAAGGCTTTCGACAAGGTCCCACATAAGAGATTAGTATACAAACTTAAAGCACACGGTATTGGGGGTTCAGTATTGATGTGGATAGAGAACTGGCTGGCAAACAGGAAGCAAAGAGTAGGAGTAAACGGGTCCTTTTCACAATGGCAGGCAGTGACTAGTGGGGTACCGCAAGGCTCAGTGCTGGGACCCCAGCTATTTACAATTTATATTAATGAACTGGATGAGGGAATTGAAGGCAACATCTCCAAGTTTGCGGATGACACTAAGCTGGGGGGCAGTGTTAGCTGTGAGGAGGATGCTAGGAGACTGCAAGGTGACTTGGATAGGCTGGGTGAGTGGGCAAATGTTTGGCAGATGCAGTATAATGTGGATAAATGTGAGGTTATCCACTTTGGTGGCAAAAACAGGAAAGCAGACTATTATCTAAATGGTGGCCGATTAGGAAAAGGGGAGATGCAACGAGAGCTGGGTGTCATGGTACACCAGTCATTGAAAGTAGGCATGCAGGTGCAGCAGGCAGTAAAGAAAGCGAATGGTATGTTAGCTTTCATAGCAAAAGGATTTGAGTATAGGAGCAGGGAGGTTCTACTGCAGTTGTACAGGGTCTTGGTGAGACCACACCTGGAGTATTGCGTACAGTTTTGGTCTCCAAATCTGAGGAAGGACATTATAGCCATAGAGGGAGTGCAGAGAAGGTTCACCAGACTGATTCCTGGGATGTCAGGACTTTCATATGAAGAAAGACTGGAAAGACTTGGCTTATACTCGCTAGAATTTAGGAGATTGAGAGGGGATCTTATAGAAACGTACAAAATTCTTATGGGGATGGACAGGCTAGATGCAGGAAGATTGTTCCCGATGTTGGGGAAGTCCAGGACAAGGGGTCACAGCTTAAGGATAAGGGGGAAATCCTTTAAGACCGAGATGAGAAAAAACGATTTCACACAGAGAGTGGTGAATCTCTGGAACTCTCTGCCACAGAGGGTAGTTGAGGCCAGTTCATTGGCTATATTTAAGAGGGAGTTAGATGTGGCCCTTGTGGCTAAAGGGATCAGGGGGTATGGAGAGAAGGCAGGTACGGGATACTGAGTTGGATGATCAGCCATGATCATATTGAATGGTGGTGCAGGCTCGAAGGGCCGAATGGCCTACTCCTGCACCTATTTTCTATGTATCTATGATCCTTCAGACTTGGAGATAAGTCACATTGATCAATGGGGCCAGTTGAAGGCTGATGGAACATAACGATTAATTGTAACCTATGCTTATCTATTACAAATCTGTGCTTATGCCTAGCAGGTCAGGCTGTGCTAATTAGAGAGGGATAAATGGAACCAGTATCACAGATCCAGATGATTTGCAGCAGTTGTGGCCAGATTAGGTAGAGACAAAAAAGGAGTTTACCGAAGTTAAAGCATTCCACATCGAGTGCTGCATGTGGCAATGTGTTCAGAGAGAAGATGAGGCTGTTTTTCAGACTTGTGTTGTGTTTAGTTTATTGTCATCTGTACTAAGTTACAGTGAAAAGCCAGTCAGCAAAAAAGTCTATACTGTTTCTTCTTGTCTGCTTGAAAGCTTCTTGTAACAATGCAGGAGGCCATGGACAGAGTAAGAGTGGAATGGGTTTTGATGTTTCAGGCACCAGGAAGCTCAGGTTTGCCCCTAGAACTAATTAAGGGTGTTGGGCAAAGAAGTCATCCAATCAGTCTTTGTGCCCCACTGTAGAGGGCACTACAGTGTGAATACCAACTGCCATACTGTATGCTAGAGAAATAGGAAGTGCAAATGAATCACTGGTTCACCTGGAAGGAACTTGTGGGTCCCGCGATGGGGGGGAAGGGGAGAAGGTGTTACAGCTCCCACGGTTGCATGTAAGATGGGGAACAGTTGGTGAAAATGGAAGTGTGGACCAGAGAATCAGACTGTTCCTTTGAAATGCTGAATGGGTAGGGGAGAGGAAGATGCATCTCATGGTGGCATCTTCTTGGTGTTGACAAAAATTGCTGGTGGGGTGGTAGGAGTAGACTAGGGTAACTCTGACCTTGTTCTGTCCAGGAGACAAGGAAGTGAGAGCAGAGGTGTGGGAAATAAATGAGACCTGATCGACTTTTGTCACTCTGGCAGAGGGGAGGCTATCGTTCAGGAAGAAGGAAGATGGCAAAGATTAAGATTGAAGCTGTATGTTTCCAGTATTTTCTTTGCTTAGTCTGGGTTTTCAACATCTGTGGTTGATTTTTGAATAATATTGTGGCAGTAACAAGAGGTTAATACTGAGACTCTGATTCATCCATAGGGGGCGACACACAGTGGCGCAGCGGTAGAGTTGCTGCCTTACAGCACCAGAGACTGGCTACGGGTGCTGTCTCTACGAAGTTTCTACATTCTCCCTGTGACCATGTGCGTTTCCTCCAGGTGCTTCGGTTTCCTCCCACATTCCAAAGAGGTTTGTGGGTTAATTGGCTTCTGTAAATTGTCCCTGGTGTGTAGAACAGAACTAATGTATGGGTAATCGTTGCTAGGAACAGACACAGTGGGCTGAAGGGCCTGTTTCCACACTCTATCTCTGAACTAAACTAAACTAAAATGTTAAAACTGAGGCTAAGGTCAGTACAAAATATTAATACTGAGGCCAAAATCGATGCAAGAACCTCCTGTCATTGTGAAATCCTTAGTATTAACCTCTGGCATTGATCACAACCTCAGTATTAACTGCTTAACTAATTACTGTCTCAGCATTAATCATTTATACTGGGTATAATCTAAGCAGTAACTTATTTTATTGCCTGTAGTCTGCCTCATTGATAACTGCATTTAATAAGATTGCAAATTGTATAAATGTACTTCTCATATCAGAGGATGATTTTTTTATTGCAAATGTTGAATGATGGCTGTCGCAACATCTATTTGTACTGACAATGTTTCAAAAATTCAACAGAGGTTCAAGTCTTACATTCCCCTTTGTAATCTGCAAAGTAATACATCAGTGTAATTTCAGCTTCCAATTATTTTTCTTCTGAACTTTGAATAAAGATTATGTTATCTTTCCTCAACTGATGTCGAAGTTATGACTTCACCCATATTAAGCTGTTTGATGATTCTTTTGACCACAGAATCACAGCATATTTTCAACAAGGAAGGATCGATCTATCCGTAGTCTATACTGACTGACATATAAGAGCAATGAAACTAATTACATACCCATGACCTCTCTCCACAGCCCTGACAATGTTTTCCTTTCTGAACAATTTTGTTCAGACCGAAAGGTCTGAATGACAATAAAGGAAATCTTGAATCTTGAATAATTAATCCAGCTCCTTTTTGAATGTTGAAGTTGCATCTGTAGTTTTAGTTTAGTTTAGAGATGCAGTGTGGAAACAGGCCCTTGAGCTCAATGAGTCCACGCCGACAGGCGATCATCCTACACCAGTTATATCCTACACCGTAACGACAATTTACAGAAGCCAATTAACCTACAAATCTGTACGTCTTTGGAATGTGGGAGGAAAAAAGAGCACTCAGAAAAAAATCCAGGCGGTCACACTGAGAACGTACAAACTCCATATAGACAGCACTCGTAATCAGGATTGAACCTGGGTGTCTAGCGCTGTAAGGCAGGAATTCTACTGCTGTGCCTCTGTGCCGCCCTAATTGTTAGGGCATCTGTTGTCAGGGCATTCTTGATCCTAACCACTACCACAAAAATAATGTCAGTAATTGAATCAAACAGCATAGAAACAGGCCCTTCAGCATGCTGAGTCCATACCGACTGCCAAGCCCTCATTTACACTAATCCAAATTATTCTCCACCCCCTCCCCCTCCCATTCCCATCAGTGACCCCCCCAGATTCGACCACTCACTTGCACCCCAAAGACAGTCAGTTTAATGTATTAACCTGCAAATCTGTGGGATGTGGGAGAAAACCGGAGCACCCAAAGGAAACCCACAGAGTCAAGGGGAGAACATGCAAACTCCACATAGATGGCACCAGAGGTCGGGATCGAACCCAAGGCATTGAAGCCATGAGGCAGTGGCTCTACTAGCTGTACCACCTTGTCACTTGTTTTGCCACTTATTATTTTGTCGATGACCTTTATTCTGATGTTTTATTCTGATGCTATGAGAATGTTCTTTGAGGTGCTGTAAATGGTGGTGCCTTTCCTCCCAACATAATGCACTTTTCTTTGAATGTGCTCCAGCTTCTTCCTTGCTGTTATCATTCTCTTGATTGGACCTCTCACAGACGCAGGATGAATTTATGTCTACCTTGTTTCGGCACCTGCGTTTTCTCTTAAACTTTGCTCCATAGGTGTAACACTCTATTCTGCAGTCTGTTTATCTATTTTTTGCCTTGTCTGAAATACTCATGTATGGTATGGATAACACACGACAGGGTTATTTTCTCTGCATCTCACTGCACATGACCTTTTGTGTCATTAGAAAACAGATGATTAAAAATCCCATCAGCCACAGAACATAGCAACCATAAAATATGAAGCTTATTCACCCATGACTGTAGCTCCAAGATGAACATATCTTATATGTTCACTTATGTTACTAATGTCCTCATCACCCCTTGCTTATCTCTGCATTTGACGATTACAATTCCCTTATGTTGCCTCCCCTCTTCAACTGTAAATTTGTTTCCTAAAGAAATGTCCCAATTACCACTGAATCCCTTTCAGCCATCTCCGGTGTAATTGCTAACTTAATTTGTCTCCCATTTCAGCACACCTGACTTTAAAGTTCACATTTAGATTTTCTGATCAACTCCCATTCTCTGTAATTTCTTCCTGCTTGGCAATCCTTTGAGATCTCTGTGCTCAAAAACACTGCAGATGTGTAAGTCGGAAATTAAGACTGCAAAATGCTGGAAACAGTCAGCATGTCGGGCAGTGTCTGTGGAAAGAGAAACAGTAACATAGCGTCATAGAGAGATACAGCGTAGAATTGGGCACTACAGCCCACCGAGTCTGTGCTGACCTATTTAATTTACCTTAACACATTTTGTTCTCACCACATTTCCATCATATCCCATTCCTTCACACATTACAATGACAGATAAACCTACCAACTATCATGTTTTTGGTATATGGGAGGAAACTAGAGGACCCGGAGAAATCCCGCACGATCACAAAGAAAGCTTGAAAACACCATGTAGGCAGTATCTGAGGTCAGGATTGAACCTGTATCACTGGTACTGTGAAGCAGCAGCACTGCTAGTGTGTTGCCCTTTATCAAACCTGAAATGTTAATCCATTTCTCTTTCCCCAGATGCTGCCTAACCTGCTGAGTGCTTTGAACATCTTCTGAATATCCTCAAATTTAGACACAAAGTGCTGGAGGAACGCAGTGGGCCAGGTAGCGTCTCTGGAGATAAAGGATGCTTGACTTTTCGGATCACTACCCTTCTTCAGACTGAAAGTAGAGGGTGGCGGGTGGGAGGGGGGTTGAAGAGTTGGAGGCGAGAATAGACCAGCATCAGTCTGGGCCGGCCACAAATGGCCTCAAGCAGGACGGTGCCTGGTAAGCCGAATATTAGTTATAGAGTCTACTTCTTCTTGCGTATGGCATGCACAGCCTAAAGTTGTAGACACCAAAACACTACATCTATTTGTTTCTCCTAGCCCACTCCTGCCCCCACACGCCCCCCCCACACACACCACAACCCGCACCCGCCCACACGCCGCACCCGCCCCCTCACCGCCCCCGCCCCCACAACCCCCCACCCCCACAACCCCCCCCCTACACAAACAAAATATGAGGTGCAGTTTCTCCAATTTGCATGTGGCCTCACTCTGGCAATGAAGGTCAGTAGGGGAATGCGAAGGGGAGTTGAAATGGTTGGCAACTGGGAGATCCCATAGGCCTAGGCAGGCTAAGTGTGTGTTCAGCAAAACGGTCGCCAAGTCTACTTTTGGTCTAGCTGAAGTAAAAGATCTCACATTGGGAACACTGGATACAGTAGATGAGGTTAGAGGAGGTACATCTGAACCTCTGTCTAACCTGAAAGGACAGTTAGGGTCCCAGGGAGGAGGTATCTGGTATTGCATATCCTGCAGTTGCAGGGAAAAGTACCTGGGGAGGAGGTAGTTGTGGGGTAAGGGATGAATGAACCAAGGAGTTGTGGAAGGAATGGTCCCTGTGGAAGGTGGATAGGCTTGGAGATGGGAAGAGGTGGTTAGTGGTGGGATCACTGACGAGGTGACGGAATTGTTAGAAGATAATGTGTTGGATGCAGAGGCTGGTGGGATGAAATGTGAAAAGTGGTAACTCCGTCCATGTTGTGTCTGGGAGGAGGGGGAACGAGAGCAGAACTACGGGACCCAGAGGAAACATTGAGGGCCACATCTATGACAGATGGGGTGAAACCCATGTTCCCTGAAGAATGAGGACATCTCGGATGTTCAAGTATGGAACACCTTATCTTGGGAGCAGATGCGGCGGAGTCGGAGGAATTGAGTATGGGGAATAGCATCTTTGCAAGAAGCAGGGTGGGAACAAGTGTAGTCTGGATAGGTGGTGTAGTCGGTAGGTTTGTAATAGATGTCCATCGATGTCCATTCTTGAGATAACATGGGTTCACCTTTTCTGTCATAGATGATTCTGTCTGCTGTATGAACATGAATTCTCTAATTTTAAGTAATGTCTAGTTACATTCCCCTCCTCCCTCCCTCCCCCTTTGCGTCCTTCCTCCACCCTAGTCGTTTTACCAGTTCCATAGTTCTCCACATTTTTTCCCTCTTGAGATCACTGCTTTGCAAGCCAACAATGGACTTACCAGGCATCGTCCTGCCTGAGGTTGTGGTCGGCCATGATTGGTCCTGGTCTTTACTCACCTCCAGCATCAACCTCCCCCTCCCCCACCCCCCGAAACCCTCTACTTTGTCTGAAGAAGGGTCCCAACTCAAAATGTCACCCATCCTTTTTCTCCAGAGATGCTCCTGACCCACTGAATTACTCCAGCATTTTATGTCTATCTTTGATATAAACCAGCATCTATAGTTCCTTGTGTCTACATTCCGAATATCCTCAATGTTTTCATCTCCACTATTGGCCACGCCTTAAGTTGTCATGTCCTATCCTTCAGATTTCTATCTCGGCCCTTCCACGTCACTATCTCATTCTTTTAACTGCTATATTTGACTACTATGTTTTTAAAATCTTTTCTTTGTCAAATTACATAATGCTTGTGTTGGTAAGTGGACTTTTTGCCTGAGTGATTAGTAAATACAGTAAAACTGCTATTTGATTATATGGAGATCCTGATAGCTTGGCACTAGCTCACCAACCTCCACTCTCAGGGCGTTAGTACCTGTGCTCAACCTGTGCTCGAGGCCCTGTTCCTGAGTTTCCTTTATACTCACTGGGTTCACTGGAAATGTATTATAATGTTATGAAATACGTAATAAAATTAAATGAATTTTGGGTTGTGATGGTAATAATAACCAATAATCTGGAAAGTATGCCATTGAAGTCCCGAGAGTGCCTGATTAACTGAGTCTTGCTGGATAGGAAAATGCACAGTAAAATCCCACAGACTGCAGTGGATTATATAATTAAGTGTTTTTCTGAAGTATCGATTGAAGTTTTTTTTTGCTCTCTGCTTTTTTTTAATAAATGGTGCCATGGGATTGTTTGCATTAGGACACAAGAATTGATAACATGAGCAAGGCTGCCCAGCTCTTCCAGCTGTCTCCGCCATTCATCATGGAAACAGCTCATCGTCTACCTGTGTTTGACCTTTTATAACTTAACTTAATATTCAGAACTTACTTATCTTAGTTTAGTTTAGAGATACAGTGCAGAAACAGGTCCTTCGGCCCACTGAGTCCACAGCGACAGCGATCCCCATGTGATACCACTATCCTACACACTAGGGACAGTAAAGTGCGGAGTCATGCATTTTGGTAATAAGAATAAAGATGTTGATTCTTTTCTAAATGGGGAGAGAATCCTGAAATTGGCAGTGCAATGGGACTTGCGAGTGCTGGTGCACGACTCCCAAAAAGTTAATTTGCAAGTCGAATCGTTAGTAAGGAAGGCAAACTCAATGCTAGCATTCAAATCAGGAGGACCGGAATACAAAAACAGAGGATTAATGCTGAGGGTCCATAAGGCACTGGTCAGGCCGCATTTGGAGTACTGTGAGGAAATTTGGGCCCATATCTGAGGAAGGATGTGCTGGCTCTGGAGAGGGTCCAGAGGAGGTTTACAAGAATGATTCCAGGAATGAATGGGTTAGCATATGGTGAGCGTTTGACAGCACTGGGCCATCTACTCGCTGGCTTAAAGAATGTTGAGTGGGGACCTCATTGAAACTTACAAAATAATGAAAGACAGAGATTGAGTGGGTGTGGAGGGGATGTTTCCATTGGTGGGAGAGTCTAGGACCAGAGGTCATAGCCTGAGAATTAAAGGGCGCTCTTTTAGAAACATGAGGAGGAATTTCTTTAGTCAGAGGGTAGTTAATCTGTGGAGCCAAGTCAGTGGGTGTTTTAAGGCAGAGATAGAAAAATTCTTGATTAGAACCGGTGTCAAGGGTTATGGGGAGAAGGCAGAAAAATGGGAGAAAGAGGCAGAGATCAGCCATGATTGAATGGCAGAGGATGGGCTGAATGGCCTAATTCTACTCCTATAACTTGTGAACATGTGGGACAATTTACAACCAAAGCCAATTAATCTACAAACCTGCACATCTTTGGAGTATGGGAGGAAACCGGAGTACCCAGAGAAAACCCCGTGGTCATGGGGAGAATATGCAAACTCCGTACAGGCAGTATCCGTAGTCAGGTTCAAACACGGGTCTCTGGCACTGTAAGGCAGTAACTCTACCACCGAGCCACTGTGCCGCCTCTGTTTGAACTCATTCAGTGACTGAGACTCCACAGCTCTCAGGCGTAGAGAATGCCATCAAAATCCACTATCTCTACAGGACTAAATTTCTCCCAATCAGAATCCTGGATTCTGAGCCGTCTGGACTCCTTATTCTGAGACGGTCACCCCTGATTCTCATCCACCATGGGAAACATCATTGTCAAGACCTGGACAACATTTTATAACTTTCATTGAAATAATTTCTCATCCAGACAGAATACAGACCTTGTCTACTCAATTTTCCCAAAACATCAGAACTGCCATCTCCAGAACCATCCCGTGAATGTTCTCTGTACACTATTAATCTGAGTATATCCCTTTTTTTTTTTCTCGGTAACATGATCAGAACTATGCAGGGGCCTCTCACTGAGGTCGTACATAATCAAAGTCAAATATCTTCATGACCGAACACAAATCATCTCTAAATAAGGGGTATTGTACCATTTCCCTTCCTGACGGTTTTGTGATATGACATTTTTCAGCAGTGATATGTCATTTTTCAGTGAGTGGTATTCAAATAACTTGAAACAACCCGTGTGGGCAACCAAGCATTGGTTTACAATGAAGATAGACACAAAAAGCTGGAGTAACTCAGTGGGACGGGCAGCATCACTGGAGAGAAGGAATGGGTGACGTTTTGGGTCGAGACCCTTCTTCAGACAATGTTATCTGAAAAATAACACTTCTCAGGTCCCTCCAATTTACCTTTAACAACATATTACACAGACCGAGAAGTTTAATGTGCTGGTAATTGCTGCCCTTAAGCCATTTTGAAGAAGGGTTCTGATCCAAAACGTCACCTATTTATGTTCTCCAAAGATGCTCCCTGACCTGTTGATCCAGCACTTTGTTTCTTTTTTTGCAGTTTCCACCACAGATATTCCCTCATAAACTATGCCTGACCCCTTCCCCCAACTTTTCTCCTCCTGAAAACTAACGTATCTCCCTTTGGGCTGTGCTGTTGCTGTTAACTGTGCTGTTGACGTATTTTCAAAAAATTTCAATCAATCCCTGGTTGATCCCCGGAAATAGTGCCAGTTCCGAAGCAGACAGCCAGCCATAACCTGCCTCAACGACTACAGGCCCGGTTGCACTAACACCAATCATCATGAATTGCCTGGAGAGATTGGTCCTTAAGCACATCAAGGCTGCTCTCCTATCAACCATGGATCCACACCAATATGCATACAGAGCAAACAGATCAACAGACGAGGCCATTGGCAATGCCCTCCATACTGTACAGCTCCACCTAGAACAGCGGGGAGCATACGCACGACTGCTGTTTGTGGATTACAGCGCTGCATTCAACATAATCGTACCCAGTAGACTGGTCTCCAAGCTGTTCGACCTTGGCTTTGAACACAACATCTGCCTTTGGATTAAGGACTTCCTAACGGACTAGCCGCAGTTAGTCAGGGTGGGACCCCACCACTCCCCCACTCTGACACTCAGCACAGGAGCTCCACAAGGCTGTGTGCCAAGCCCCCTCCTCTATACCCTCTATAACTATGACTGCATACCGACCCACAGCACAAACACCATCATAAAATGTGCAGACGACACGACAGTGGCGGGGATGATCACTGAGGGCGATGAGTCAGCTTACAGGGAGGAGGTATAGAGGTTAATAGGCTGGTGCTCAGAGAACAACTTAGCACTCAATACAAAAACAAAACAAAAGAGCTCATCATTGACTTCAGGAAGAAGCAGGGTGGCCATCCCCCACTGCACATAAACGGAGAAAGAGTGGACAGAGTCTCCAGTTTCTGGTTCCTGGGCACCCACATCTCAGCAGATCTCAGGTGGTCAACTAACACGAACTCCCTGGCAAAGAAGGCACAACAATGGCTTTACTTCCTAAGATCACTCAGGAAAGTCAACTTGCTACAACAGCTGCTAGTGTCATTCTACCGTTGTGCCAAAGAGAGTGTCCTGACTCATGGCATCCTGGTATGGTATAGTAACAGTTCTGCGGCTGACAAGAAGGCTCTGCACAGAGTCATCAATACAGCCCAGAAGATCACCAACACACACCTGCCGGACCTGGAAGAGATCTATAGCTCTCATTGCCTGCGGAAGGCATCACGCATACTAAAGGACCCATCTCATCCCACACATGTTTAAGAAGGAACTGCAGATGCTGGAAAATCGAATGTAAACAAAAATGCTGGAGAAATTCAGCGGGTGAGGCAGCATCTATGGAGCGAAGGAAATAGGCAATGTTTCGGGTCGAAACCCTTCTTCAGACTCTGAAGAAGGGTTTCGACCCGAAACATTGCCTATTTCCTTCGCTCCATAGATGCTGCCTCACCCGTTGAGTTTCTCCAGCATTTTTGTCATCCCACACATCACTTGTTTGCCCTTCTGCCCTCAGGAAAGCGTTACAGGTCCATCAAATCACACACCACAAGATTAACAAACAGTTTCTACCCCAAGGCCATCACCAATCTGAACTCTGCACTGAACACACGGCCCCCATAGCCAATATTTTGTACTGTCACAACACTATACTGTGAAATATTGCACATTATGACAACGTTTTCTTGCCGTTTTTGTATTCGTTATTCGTTATTATTTATCTGATACATTGGAGCTCCGCTCGGGCAATGCACCTAAAATTTCATTGTATGTATTTACAATGACAATAAAGTGTATTATTATTATTATTATTATTATTATTATTATTTCCCAGCTCTGATGAAGGGTCGCAGACCTGAAATGTTAACTGTTCCTCTTTCCAGGACAGCTGCCTTCCTTGCTGGGTTTTTCCAGTATTTTCTGTTTTTATTTCAGATTTCCAGAATCTGAGTTATTTTTTACATTTTCACCTCCCATTGAGTAATTTCAGCAGGTCAGGCAACATCTCTGGAGAACATGGATAGGTGATATAGATCGAGCACATAATCCCTACACAATTTGGAGGTGAAAATGTAAAGAATGCTAGTTTTGAGAGGTAGCAGCTATGTTTTGGTATGGAAGTGGTGACTGCGAAACCCACATATTTAATTATTCTGACGCAGAACATTCTTCTGCCCTTTGGACTCAGGATATTCAATCCTACCAGTCATATTTACAGATATGACTGTTCTATGCAATGCTGGTCATCACACTGTGATTTTGATATGATTGCATGGAGAGGGTGCAGAGGAGTCCCAGGATGTGGCCTGGAGTGGGGGGCTTTAGTTATGGGGAAGACTCTAGTTATATTATTATCCCATAAGATGAGCTTTTTTCTTTTCTGGAGCAAAGGAGGTTGAGGTGTGACTGATAGAATTTTATAAATGATGAAAAGCATGAACAGGATAGATGGTCAGAATGGTTTTCCCAAGGCAGGCTTAGTAAAAACATGAAGGCATAGGATTAAAATGAGAAGAAGGAATTTTAAAGAGGATCTTAGGGTAAGAATGGTTGATATCTGGAATGTGCTTCCAGAGGAGATGGTAGATCAGATACAAATACAATCATTATGTTTAAGAGGTATTTAGACAAACACAAACAGGCAAGGCATAGAAGGATATGGTTCGAATTCAGGAAAATGTGATTAGTGTAGATGGGTAAAAATGTTGGCATGGAGCGATAGGTTGAAGGCCCGTTTGTGCTGTATGACTCTAAAACGCCCCCCCCCCCCCCCCATCAGTCTGAAGAAAGGTCTCGACCCGAAAAAGTCGCCAATTCCTTCTCTCTCCATAGATGCTGCCTCACCCGCTGAGTTTCTCCAGCATTTTTGTCTTCATTCCCTCTCCTTAGTCCCCTGCATCATATTCATATGCTGGCATATGCCCAATCATTCCTCTCTCATTCCTTTGCCACCCGCTAAGGCGCAGTTTACAATGAACAGTTAACGCTCCAGTATATATTTGGGATGCGTGAAGGAACCTAACACCCACCTCCTCGCACCCCTCGTCAGGGAGAACACACAAGCTCCACACAGGCAAGACCCGAGGTTGGCATTGAGCCCCGGGTCGATGGTGCTGTGAGGCGGCTGAACTTACAGCATTGTTCTTGTATTGTATTTAATTGTTCTTGTATCTAGCACTACCATGTATACTTTATGAGGTTCGTGCAAAATAATAGACAATATATGGTCAATAAAGTAATCTGAATCTGAACTTCACTGCACCGGTAAGCAGGTTTGATTTCTAACTTTTCTTTCAGTTCCGATGCAGGCCGATAGACTTGGGACCTTAATACCGTGCTTCTCCCTGCGGATTCTCCCGGGCCCGCTGCTCTGCTTTTATTTCAGATTTCCAACGTGTGCAGTGATTTGTTTCCGGAGACCTCAGCTATAATTTCGACGCAATTAAACGGTGGTGAAGGGTGAAGGCGGAGCGAGAGGAGACGGAGTGCGCAGTTCTCGCTGCTCCCACTAGATAGTGCCATCTCACTTTTCTTTGCACTTGCAGCTCCTGGAAATGTGCAAAGTTTGCTGTTTGCTGCACTCGCCAGGAGTGGTCGGGTGGGGGCGGGCCATCTGCTGATTGGTGTGCTGGGGGCAGCGAGAGGAGAGGGACTGGGATGGGGGAGGAGGCTCGCCTGTCGGTGAGAGTGGAGCGCTCCGCTACTGCCCAGCGTGCAATGTAACACACACATACACACACACACACACACACATACACATACATTAACATCAGCATCAGCGAGAGACCTCCGGGCACGATCCAGAGCATGGCTTCTCTTCTGCTTCTCTGCCTGCTGCCTGCAGTTGCTGCCGTGGAAGGTAAACCGAAACCCCATCCTCACCTGTGCAGCCTTACATTGGTGGGAAACTTGCATGTTCGAATTCAAAAGTTGCAAACGAGCTTTCTAGGGGAAAATGACCTTCTTTCTGCTTGTGGAAAAAGTAATGCATTTAACCTCTGCGACCTCCCCCCCCCCCCACCCCCTCTCCCCATTGCAGCTGCAATGCAGCGGATTTTGGGCAAGAGTTCATTCAATGCCCCTCAGAATGATGCATCGAGGCAGTGGGCTCAGCTGATGGATGGACGAGCCTGCGGCTTGTCCGGGTCACCCCCCCTGTAACCGCAGCCCCTCTCCCGGTCCGTGTGGCTCCCGGCGCATCACCGGGGCTGCTTGGCAGTGAGCTGGGGTCGTGGTGTTGTCCCATGTGTATGTGTGTGTGAGGAGAGGGGGGAAGCGATCGGCGGCGGCGGCAGGGTGGCTGCACATTCCAACACAGCAGACCGCGCCAGTTAGCGCACTCCAGAAAACGGACTTCCCCGCAAGAGCGAAGGCGAAGATGTCGGGAACTGCGATGTTTTTGTCCATCTACCTGTGCGAGCGGTGCTCGGGAGCCGGGTGTGATAAACGGGTGTGCAGGTGTTGCGTGGGTCAACGGGAATCGTCTGCCCCTGACCGTGTTAGCCCTGCTCTTGTGTGAGACAATGGCCAGGATCTTTCTCTTTCACTGCCCTGGAAGAGCTTCCTGAGTAATTCGGGCTATTTCTGCAATATCGCAGAGATCGTGTTTAAATGTGAATACCTCATTACCTGGCGTGCTGTAACGTACAAAGTTGCATTAAATGTGTCTTCAGTATTGTTCCCGATCTCCTGCCTTCTGCCGCTAATCTCCCTTTCTCTGCCTTTTCCAATGGATGTTTTAACATCGAAAGTGTTCGGGCAGCGGACAGCATGGAGATTATATTGTACCTCCAATCTCTGGGAAGCAGTGTATTTTTAAGAATGTGCAGTGCTTCCAAAGCGTGCACGATCCTAGTGTTTTATTGTAACATTTCACGGTGCACGCTATTTTTTTTAAACTTTTCCTCTCTTTGACATATTTCCGAGATACAATAACCTCAGATGTTCGTGCAACCTGCCAGATCCGAATCAGCAAAGCTGTGATTGCATATGTTTAAGAATCCGTAAAGCATGTAAATAAATTAATTTGCGTTTTGCGAGCCACAGTCTGGGCACTGTTGTTTAGGTTCGGGTAGACTGGTTGGCGGTAGGGGGACTGGAAGCCGGGAAATATGATGGTCTCGTTATTGCAACCGGTGCCTTCAAAATGCTTGTTGAGTTGCTCGAGGAGTGCCTCAACGTCGCTACTCTCCGAGTTCATTAATACATTGCTTCTAATGAGTCTTCTAATGAGGGTCTCTGGGGAGATGGGGCTTCACAACCCATCCCTCCTCCTCCTCCCCCAAGCCATTTCAAACGCATTTGCCTGCAAGTCACATCTTCCTCCACCACTAATCCAAGGGGGGATTTGCGAGATGTCAAGACGGGAGGAAAACCTTTCAGCTTGCAATAAATGCAGTCAGGGAGCGAGCGAGCGAGGGAGGGGAGGGGGATGGGGGCTGAAGACTGGAACAAGGGTCTCTCGGCCACAGGACTGGGACCTGTGGCAATTCCCTGGTCCCTGTCTAGGCTGCAACCTGTCCAGCTGACAGTGTGGAGAAATTCACTGCACGCTGCCTGGGGTCGTCCGAAAAGCCTCCACATCGCATCTTGAGTGTTCTTTGTAAAGGAGAGTTGCGTTTTCCCCCACCGAGAGCCATGAAATGTAAACCAAACATACGCGTAATACTCCGAGGGCCTTCAGGGTCCCAGTTAGTGTACCTTTGTGGTTGTTTCAGGCTTACACTCTTGAAGAATGTGCGAAGTTGGCTACGCACAGAAAATGTCCATCAGGGCTCAAAATCAAGTGGATCACGTTCTCGCTCGGCACAGAGTAGTTTCAAACCCCATCCACGTATTGTCTAACGCAGCAGCTCTGGGAGTAGCCGGCATGACTGGGTGATCTTTAACTCCTGTGCATGGCAGCAACTGTTTCTTGAGTATTTTTAAATCCTATGTGAGCCTATTGTGCAACTGAAACTCTGAAATACAACTTCATAAAATGGGAAGAAGTAGTCTGTGTGTATGTGTACGCGCTCACTCTCACTCAGCCTGTACACAGTCTGGAGAAGGGTCTCTACCCCAACCGTCATCCATTCCTTCTCTCCAGAGACGCTGCCTGTCCCGCTTAGTTACTCCAGTATTTTGTGTCGCTCTCTCACTCTCCCCTTTTGTCTACTTCTCTGGGTGTACGTCTGTTTGTGGGAATGTCTGTGTGTATGTGAGTGCGATTGTGTGTGTTTCTGACTGCGTCTGTTAATGTGTATCTGTGTTTATGTATCTGCCCCCGTGAATGAGGTGTGTGTGTGTGCATGCATCTGCCCTGATAGGGGGGCTGTGCAATCATGCGTGTGTGTGTCTCTCCCTCTGTGTGTGCCTGTATTTTTCAGAATGTTTCTGTGTGCATTTGCATGTGTCCCCAAGTGTGTGCCTATCACCCTGAATGTGTATGTGTCCCCCTGAGTGTGAATGTGTGTGTTTTTCCTTGAACATATTTGTGTGTCTTCCTGAATGAATGTCTGCCTATGTTTGTGGGTGTTGTATGTGTGAGTGTTTCCCTGTTTGAGTCTCTCGCTTTCTTTCTTTCTCTTTCCTGCTGCTTTCATCTTGCACGGCCTGGTTAGTTATCAATCTTGAATCTTTCCTGTGAATAATGTTGAGGTTGTTGCCAGGGAGTTATAGATCAGGAGTCGGGTTCAGCCAGGAATTAATGGTGGCCATGAAGGAAGCTCATAGTTAGTGGGAGACGTGTGACACCAGTTTTCACTCCGTTCTGCACCTTACTTATTCCATACAAATTAAAGCCCAATGTCAAATTCGGAATTTGGGTCCAGTCATCAGGATCTCCTTTAAAAAAAGATGACCTTGTATGTCATACCACTATAGGTTATTCATCTGGTCACCATAGCTCCCCATTTATAAGATAGATATCTGATCAGAGCCATTTTGAAGCCAAAAGAGTGGATTTGCAGGGTGTGGTAATGAAAACTCCAAAATCTGCTGTTTCTGCTTGCAATATGTGGATATAATCTGTTGAATTGTAAAGTAGAAACTGCTGCCAGTTTTATTTGCCTGCACGGTCATCACTGTTTATGTTTTGTAGTTTTGTAAAAAGAGAATATGTTCTTTTAATTATCAGTGCAGTTGGGTTGGCTTACATTTTAAAAAAAAGTTTTTCTCCAAGTTGCTTCAAAGAAAGATGTTTGAAAAATGAATGCGAAGAGTAAACCGATATTTTCTTGTGGAATGCCAGCATGAATGGTGTGCATTGTATCTCTCATGCAGGCAAAGACAATGTGGGCACATCCTAAAAAATAAAAGCATGTACAGATACTGTTGGTTTCAGGAGCAAGTTGGTCAGAAATGGTGATTGCTGTGTGAAACCGTTGACATTCAATGGATTCTGGCTGATCACTCTGCATGGTTCCACACATGGAAGAGTCTCAAATGAGGAAATGGAGGTGCAAGATTAGGGGTGGTCATTTGAAACTGAGCTGAGGGAACTTCTCGAATCTGGAATTCTCGACTCTAGTAAGTTAGATCATCGGAACTTCTTAAAGTGGAAGTAAATACATTTTTGAAAGATATGAGAATTGCGGGCAATGGGGAACTGGCACATAAGAGTTGAGGCCTGGGGCATATCAGCCATGATCATCTTGAACGGTGCGGCAGGCTTGCGATGTCGAATGGCCCACTCCTGCTCCTATGTGCAGAACTTAATGAGTATCACATTATGTAGAACAGTACAGCACAGGAACAGGCCCTTCGGCTCATAATGATTGTGCCAAACATGATGCCGTTAAACTGATTTCTTGTGCCTGTACATGATCCATATCCCTCTTGCGTATCCAAAAGCTTCTTAAACTGCACTATCATATCTGCCTCCACCATCACCCCTGACAATGTGTTCCAGGCCCCCACTACTCTGTGTAAAAAATAAAACTTGCCCCACATATTTCTATTAAACTTTCCTGCTCTCACCTTATAGCTATGCCCTCTAACTTTGGACATTTCCACCCTGGGGAAAAAGGTTCTGACTGTCTACCGTATCTATGGCTCTGTTATATTTCTATTAAGTCTCCCTTCAACCTCTGACTTTCCAGAAAAAAACAACCCAACACCTCACTCTAGCTTAAACCCTCTAATCCAGGTGTCATTCTGGTAAACCTCTGCACCCTCCCCAAACCTCCATATCTTTCCTGTAATGATTCGTGGTGATCTCTGGGTATGTGTGGTATTTGGCGATTGAAACTTTTAGTAATTTGGTCACGATGAATGATCGAACAGAGTGAATGAACTAACTATACCTTTAAGTGGGTGCCGCGGTTGTACGGTATCAGTATCTTCTGTTGGAGATGATGTGAATGCTTTTATTTTCTGCTAAAACTGGAGATTTTCTTTTTTTTTTAAATTTTATTATTTTTATTAGAAGTACGGTAAATTACAGTAATACACAACACTTATATCTTAATACATTTTTTATACCGCTTCATTTTTTTGAGCTTTAAGCGAAAGATAGAAGTAAGAAAAGTAAAGAAAGTGCGCAAGAGTCGTGAAGTGCAAGAGAGTGTTGGGAAAAGAAAGCCCCTTAGAAAAGAAGTTAGAGAAGGAAGTAAGAAAGTAGGCCCTAGAAAAGAAAGAAAAAGAAAGTAGGAACAATCGCAGAAAGGGGACTACCAACCAAGTCTGTTTTTGTTGTTTTACCTCCCATTACCAGGTCCTGATACCATTTCTTTCTTTATTTATTTTTTAAATTACTATTGCACCTCATGCTTGTAATAGGTCCAGAAACGTAGACCACGTCTTTTGGAATTGGTCTGCTTTACCTGCTAAGAGGAATCTCATCTCTTCCAGAAACTGGAGATTTTCTGAGCAGAGGTAATCTGGTAACCCACTGCTCCAGTTAACCTGGCTCCAGTAGACAGATCTTTCAATCACATAATCTGCTGGGACCAAGTCAATCTTCCAAGGCTGCAAGCCAGACTTATGGATGTCATATAGCATGAAAACAGGTCCTTTGGCCCAACTTACCCATGCCGACCTAGATGCCCCATCTATACTAGTCCCACCTCCCCATGTTTGGCCCATATCTCTGTAAACCATTCCCTGCCATGTACTTGTGCAAATGTCTTTTAAATGTTATTATAGTGATGCCTCAACTAACTCCTCTGGAAGCTCATTCCATATACCTTCTTCACCTTAATACGGTTCTTTTCCCACAAAGACAATAATTATTCAGTTCCCACATGATTCCTACTGTTGGGGAGAATGATTTATATACTCTGTTCACACATCTCACAGCTCGGTCTGATCTCACAGAATGGAACAGTATTGGAGAGGGGATGGATGATTTGCTCCTGTATTTCTGCTCTGCTATGTGCTGCAGTTGTATTTTCTGGACATGTAAGATGTGAAAGGGGGGTGGGAGGGTACTTGCAATCCATTGTCCATGCAGGTTGTAAAAGTTATTTTGACTCCATTTCTCTGGGCAGTGGGTCAAGATCAGGGTTTATTGACCTCTGCATTTAACATAACTGAAGGCAGCACAGCCATCTTGGACTTTAAAGGCATGCCATTAACTGGTACAGCCTTTGCCACTGGGCTTGCACTTCCTATGCACCATACAAATAATGGCTGGAATGGAGAATGTATTTGTCAGTAACTCTAGGTACAGTGGAATTCCCAATGGAAAGTAACACTGTGCCGTGTTTATTTCCTGTTGGGGATCTCAGAGATGGATAATAGTGCTATCGGGGAAACAAGAGCACAAAAATTATTCGGTTGAATACAGCATGGAGGATTTTGAGTAACCTTCTACTGTTGGAAGCTTCTGCCACGTTCAACTTCAGCAGTCTGTGTTGTACCATTCTGAAACTAACCTGAACTGGGTATTACCATTTTACATGCTGCTTCAGAGCACACAAAAAGGCTAAAGGGGGGAGGGGCAAGAAATATTTTCCTGGGGTCCTGAACTTCAGGGGTCTTTCTCCGCTCTCTGCAGAATTAACATGGGCCAACAGACACGATCGTGTCTCCCTCCCAACTCTGCTTACCTTGTTGGCGGCTGTTTGCTTCTTGTCAGAAATGCTGTGAGTGGGCTGTGATCTCTACTGTTATATGGAACAAACACAACCCATTTCCATAGCAACCTCCCAGCCCCTAATACAGGGCATTCTAAACTTAGCAAGTCCCAAGCACTGTACGTGCACAGAGATGTTTGTAAATCTGCAAGTGTGCTCTTCCAGTGGTGGGTCCAGGGTTTGCTGGAACATGGCATCTCACCATGTGCCCCAGTAGTTTGACCTTGCACCCCACATTAGAGCTAAAAAGAAAATAGCCCATGGGATTGGAAACATGAGCTGATAATGACACAGCAAGATCACGGGACATCTGGGGCCAGAGTGTATGATGAAACTTGCAGTTTATCTCCATAACAGGTGGGATTTAATGATTTTGTTGGAAAGACTTACCGCTATCAGATAGAGAATGAGAAATAATGGGGGGAAAACAGTTGAGAAAGAAAAAAAGGAATAAAACATTTTCTGTATGTTTAAATCTTCCTGCAGTTACTGCAGTGATTGAAATAGTTCTTATGCTGTTAAGCATCTTTCTGCATTGACAATTGGCATGGACTGCATAATGTCAGGAAATTCATGTTGCTGCTATGGATATAGTGCTGTTGAACAAGGTTAACAGTGGGAAACACAATCGTCAACTTGTGGCGAATAGCATTTCACAAATCGCTGTATCACTCACATGCTAACAACCGAGCACGTCATCTTCATTAGTGCTGTTGAATTTACCACATCTACAGTCCAAAGCATAATATTGACAACACCACAGATTTAGGATGAGGAACCAGACACCATTATATGATTATACAGCATCTCGCGGTCATTATAGATCCCTCAGTTTGCTCTCTCCAGCAATGCTGTACGACCTCAATATTGGGCCATTGGGGATATTCAATACTACATCAAACTCATTAAAACACACAAGCACTCATCTCTCAAGGACTGTGTTATGAGAATGGAATGTTTATTTTACAAGAAGAAACATAATACATTTAGAGTTTTCTGTCTGTTCCTCTGTATAGAAAGTGGTGGAGGTATTTCATCAAACATTGTCATATTCTTGAGAATACAAGGAACTTCAAATGCGCCTGCTGTTCCCGATGTGGCCACCTGTACTTCGGTGAGACAAGCATAGGCTTGATCATCGATTTACTGAACACTTGCGCTCAGTCCCCCAAACCCAACTGAATCTCCTGGTTGCAAACCATTTTAACTCTTCTTCCCATACTGACGCTTCTGTACTGGGCCTCCTCCACTGCCAGAGTGAGGCCACATGTAAACTGGAGGAACAACACTTCATGTTCCACTGGGGTAGTTTACAACCCAATGGTATGAGCTTTGAATTCTTCAATTTTAGGTAACTACAGAACTCTCCCCATCTACCCCCGTCTCCTGTGCCACCTGGACTCGCAGCTATTTCTCCCCTCCGCATCTCCTTCCACCTACATTCCTTCCTTTGACTCCACAATTAGCAACACTCAATCCTTTTGTCTCACACCTTCTGTCTTTTCATCTCTGGCATTTGTCCACCATTTGCCTATCAAAATCCCCCCTCACTTGCATCAACCTAATACCCACCAGACTTTGTCCTGACTCCCATCTTTTTACCCCTCCCATCTACATCAGCTTCAAGACCTGAAACACCACATATCCCACTGGGTTACTCAAACACTGTATGTCTTTTTATTGTTATATTCTTTCTCCCTTGAGAAAGGAATTTGAGCCTAAACGAGGTTCCATTTCGGTGGTTTTAACTGTAAAAAATGACACTAGACTTTCCATTGTTGTTTTCTTTTCCTCAAAAGAGCTATATATTTTGCATTGAGAATCCAACAATTGGGGTTGCGCATTTCCTATATTTATTGGAGTCTGGTCTTGTTGGTGCTTGTGCACTAAAATTCCGATAATCCACTATCCCATTGCTTGGAAATCCCAATGATTCAGCATCAGCCTCACTGGGTGATGTTGCCTTGCTCCTTTTAAACTCACCTGTGCCTTGATCCATCACACCTTCTAAACTCACGAGACTTTATTTCTATGCTCACCTTGAATGCACCCAGTTCACTGAAAAAATATTGCACTACTGTGTAAACCAAAACAAAGTGAGCTAAAAGTATGTTGTTAATAGAAGTGACATCCAATAACCCATGGAATCTGCCAATCTGGTACCACCATGGTCACGAGAGTGCTGGATTATCCTTGAAAGTAATTTCTTGCTTTGATGTGATTGGAGGAAAGTGCCTGCTTCAGGGTCTATGGTTGAGCATGTACAATGTTTAGCCCATTGGAGTTGATTGAGTGGATCAAACCTTGGTGCTGGGATTATTGACCTGGGATGGACTGCTGACATTGTATTGTTTGTGTATTTGGGAAATTTAGCAGAGAATTTACCACAATTGGTATCTTTCCAATACTTTGAGCTGCCTGCCTTAGGTTGTCCGTGTGTTAGGAGCATAGAGGAGTGGAGGAACCACTGTTGCCCAGTCCAGGTGCATGATGTTTACCTGGCAGATTGAGGTCTTATACCATTCCTTGCTGACAGTCAAGAATCCACAACATGATCTTGGTTCAGGGGGATCACCTTTCACATATGGACAGACACCTCTTAACGTCCATCACCACTGTCCCCAGTATGCCAATGTGACTTTCAGCCACTGGTGGGAAAGGGTGATCAAAAACAAAGGAAAGGCAGTACTTAAACTCCATTCTTCTCCTTAATCGATAACATAGTAAATCCAGGGTGTATTATTCCTTGGTTTTCCATGAACATTTACACTTTGGACAATTGCGCATCTTTAGGAGATGTGTTGCGCATCGGAATGTTTTTTTATCAGTTTGCAAACTCCCAATCTCACTCCTTTGGGATTAGCAGCAGAGCAGAGTGGCCTGTGGTATTGGAGGCTGTATTGAGGGCACTTGCTATTGATAGTTTTATTGGAGAGCTGTGTGTGATTCTGCTGGCAAACTGTGGCTATGGGAACCATGAGGCAAAGTGTTCCACAGAAGACTGAGGGAAAACGGATATGGCTTTCATGTGCAATGAAAACCTTGATAATGACCTGGTGAAAGGTATTTATCACAGTCAGTGGATATCACTTCCCTTCATTACACTTAATCCAATAACAGATGGTAAATAAAAGTAAGATTTAACACCAGCCTGAAAATAATCTACCTGGTGAATTAATGTTCTGATAAAAGCCATTCGTTCTAATTGGTGTCAACTGTGCTGGCTGTGTAGATATTTATGCACTTCCACGGCTTCTGTTCACTGAGTTTTGGAACAACTGCAGCAACATTGTGACGTGTTCACACAGCCAGAATCTGCAGCATGGCACAGATGCTGAACTTCTGCTGGCAGAAATTCTTTGGAGCTGAAGGTCTCATTCGGCTTTGCACCCCAAGTATGATCTGTGAATGCAGTTAAACGTTGTGTTACCTCCACAAAACCGCAAGTCAAGCAGTGAATAAAAGGGTCCATTAAACTTAAAGTTTGAACATGTTCCCCGTGTTTTGTCGGTGCAGATTTTGCCCTCTCTACAGGAGGAGGATTTACGATTAACACATGGGTTATAGAAGAGCGTAGTGAGACTGGCAGTTAATGCACATTGATATTTACCCCAGAGAAGGCAATATGTAGCTGATAACTTGATTGGCTGCAGTGCTGGTGTGGAAGGTCTATAGGGGGCCCTTGTTTGTTGATATGCTTCTCTCTCCTCAGATGCTGTGCTGTTTTGCAGCCAGGGCCATTCTGGTTGTGTGGGCAGATGCAAGATGGGGTGGCTCCACTTTCTTTGCTCTCTGGGGGGGAGGACGTTTGTTTAAGCTGAGAGGGACACAATTTAATACGAATCTGAGGGGCAACCTTTTCACTCAGAGGGTGGTAGGTTATATGGACCAAGCTGCCAGAGGAGGTAGATGCGGCAGGTACTTTAACGGCATTTAAAAGATACTTGGACAGGTGCATGGATAGGAAAAGTTTAGAGAGGTATAGGGCAAATGTGGGCTAATGGTACTAGCTTAGATAGAACTTTGGACTGCATGGATGATTTGGGTCATAGAGCCTGTTTTCATGCGACGAATCTAAGTCATCGCATGAAAGCACACTAATGGATTTATACAGGGAGTCAGACAGCATGCACATCGGCTGTGATATACCACATGCAATTGCTATATTTTAAAATGTTAATGTACTCAGACACTACGGCCAGTAGCCAGAATACAACCGTTACAGTGATCTTGTGCTATACATTCATTCATTCTGAGATTGTGCTGTGTGAATCCACAAGCAAAGTTTATACATTTGCATAGCACCTGGAGCCCAAGAGGAGGAGGAGGAGGCTCTTGAGGCCTGCCCACTGTGCAGTGATGTCACAGCATCCATGGACCTTGGTTTTGCAATGTTCCAATGAACAAACAAATCTGTGAATCTCTTGGAGGTTTCCAATGGAAGCACAAACCTCGCAGCAGCATGCCTGCGAAAAAGTGCTTCACATTTTCACTGTCCTTGTGTAAAGGAAGTGCTTTCTGCAAACAGACCTGATTGAACAGGCATTAATTTTAAACATGCTCACCCATCTCTCCCCTTTCTCCAATATACTCCATTAAAGCCCTTTCGTTGTCTGAAGTAGTCAGTTAACGTAGCTCTTAATCTATACTTGGGAATTCAAGGGCAGTCCATCCAAGCACACACTATCCAACAATTTGAGTTTTTATTTTCATAAAATAGAAACCGAGTTTGCTGGAAGTTCAACATGTATATAGAGAGAAGCAGTTAGTGTTTGCGGCCAATTACGTTTCATCAGAATTCAGTGCTTCTGGACCAGTCTTGGGATTTATTTTGCTTAGGGATGTGCTTACCGTTGTAACGTACGATACCAGGCAGTCTTTCATAATAGCAGGTTCCCTCAGACAGTGGCAGAATAAGTGACCGATTAATCTGAGTTATGGCATTGTTTTCTTTGGCATACCTTTGTCCCTGAGAAGGGAGAGGGTGCCTAGTTTAACACCTATTCCAAAAGGGGGCACCTTTACCAGCACTGCACTCCATCAGCATCGCTTTGGACTGTCAAGCAGCTGGAGTGGAATTTGAACCTTTGACTTCCTCACTCTGAGAGGAGAGTGCCACTACTGAACTGCAGCTGACACCGGAAAGTTTGCCATTGAATATAGAGGATGGAAGGAGGCAGGTGCAGAGTGGCTCTGTCACCAGTTATAGTAACTACACTCCCCTCAATGCATCAACACCGCAAAAGCCGGCTGTTATCGTGGGATCTCACTGAAACCCAACCAGTGTTGTCTTTGGAAAACCAAATCTTGTGTCGAAAGATTGCTTTGAGATTTGAGCCTTAGTGGTAAAGGTTAATTGTTTGTGTGCCACATTTTCACATTGGCTATGGGTCTGTTAAAGCATATGAATTGGTGGGCTAAATTAATATACAAGATAATTTGTTGAGTTTGTGAAGAAGACGTTGAACTTTAGGTAGTACGTATCTGTTTAAAATGCCTGATGCCCAAGCTGGCTTTTTGCCACTTCCGGAAATCCCAGCTCAGTCATTATTTTACAAGCAGATGCACATCAGGCACATTTTGTCTCTTTGAGGTAGAAGGTTAGGGCTAACTCCACAATGATTTGGCCTGGAGATGCATGCACGATGTGAATACTACTGGAATCACCTCTGCGTTGACTTCTTTACCAATATTTCAATTGGTGTTGTAGCACATTTTATGCTCCCTTATATCAAGTATGTGTTTGTATTGTGACCCTGTTAGTCAGGAGATTCTTGTGGTGTGCTTGCTTTGCACCCAGGCCTTTGATAGGGTGCTACACGTGAGGCTGCTAAACAAGATTAGAGGCCATGGTATTAGAGGGAAGATGCTAACATGGAGAGAAGGTTGGCCAAATGGCAGAAAGCAAAGAATGAGAGTAATGGAGACTTTTTCTGGCTGGCCACCAGTGACTTGTCGGTTTTGGGTCTACTACTTTTCATGTTGCATATTAATGATAATGGTGATGGAATTGATGGCTTTGTGGCCAAGTTTGCGGATGATATGAAGATCGGTGGAGGGACAGGTAGTGTAGCGAGTAGGGAGTCTTCAGAAGGACATGGACAGGTTGGGAGAGTGGGCAAAAAAGTGGCAGGTGGAATACAGTGTAGCAAATTGTGTGGTCATGCACTTTGGTAGTATGAATAAACGCACAGACTACTTTCTAAATGGTGAGAGGATTCAGAAATCAGCGGTGCAAAGGGACTTAGGAGTGTTGGTACAGGATTCCCAAAATGTTCATTTCCAGCCTGAATCGGTAGTAAGGGGGGCAAATGTAATGTTAGTGTTCATTTCCATAGAACTAGAATATAAAAAACAAGGATGTAATGCTAATGCTTTATATGGCACTAGTCAGTCAGCATTTGGAGTATTGCGAGCAGTTTTGATCCCCATATCTGAGGAAGGATGTGCTTGGGTTGGAGAGGGTCCAGCAGAGTTTTATAAGAATGATCCCAGGGATGAATGGGTTAATGTATTTGGAGCATATGACTGGGCCTGTACTTGCTGGATTTTAGAAAGATAAGGAAGGATGCCAGAACTGTTAGAAATCTGCATAGTCACAGGGAGAATGTGCAAACTCCACACAGACAGCCCCAGGAGTCAGGATCAAACCCAGTTCACTGGAGCTGTATGGCAGCAAGCTATGCTGCTGTTTAATTTAGAAATCTGTCTTTTCATTTAAAAAATACCATCACATTGTCTTTAAGTAGTACTCTGACTTTTCATTAGACCGTGGCCTTTGACTTGTCTACAACTAATGATTTGGATTAAATTAGTGTTTTATCTCTTTTGACGAGTGACCTCAGTTTTCTTTGACTTTTTTTGCCTCAACTATCTATCTTTGGCTTGATTTAACAGGTAATATGTATATGTTCATTAATTATAATTTACTGTCTTTCACTAGTGATCTCTGCCTTTCTAGCTGGTGAATTCTGTCTCTGTTTTAAGTAGCTTCTTCGTCATTTCCTTAAATATACCTTTATCCCTCTGTGATTGTTTTCTTTAGTTCAAAATATGTTTTCTTTAACTAGTAACTGTCTTTAACTAGTATTTTTTGCTTTGCTGAACACCTTTTAGAAATATTTTCTGTTATTCTTTAGCTAACCGACTCTCTGTTAATTGTATTTCAGCCATTTCCTTAAATAATGACATTTAAAAAAATATAGTGTCCCATTTTGAATGAAAAATAACTACCATTTGTAACCAGTAATCACTGCCTCTTGTTATACTGGTAATCAATTTTCCTTAACTGATGATGTGCTTTCTCCATTTGGCAGTTGTCTTTTCATTAACTATATTCTCTGTTTAACAATTTATGCCTTTGTGGCAACTTTTTGATATTGATATCTTTTTTATTGAACTTTGTATTATCTTACACCAGGAGTGTCTTCCTTTTCTTATGATAGCAACCTTCACGTGGTTTCGACGAATGCAACCTATTTCGACGAATGCAATCAACCTGGTGTGCACAATCAAATAAGATCAAATAGAACAAGTTGTCCTACAACTTTAGGCTGTGCACACCATACGCAAGAAGAAGAATGGTGATGTCTTTAACTGCTGTTCTTTGCTCTTTAATGTTATCTTGATCTTTCTAAGTGATATTTTCTCCTCATTAACCAGCAACTTTTTTTGGTTTGACTATTTTTGCCTTTAGCTAATGATTTGTTGTATGAGATATCGATGTTTATCTCTTCATTAACGAGTATTATATTTCTTTTTTCACAAGTGATCTCTATTTTATTTAACATACAATCCCTATCTTTTCATTGGTGATCTCTGTCTTTCCTTTAACTAATCTGCGATGTCTTTCTTTCTTGCATTCTCGGCAGTTAACTCTAGATCGCGTTAGATATCTGGGTGAGGCAGCATTTAGATATCTGCCTCACCCGCTGAGTTTCTCCAGCATTTTTGTCTACCTTCGATTTTTCGGCATCTGCAGTTCCTTCTTAAACACGTTAGATATCTGTTTTTTTGAGAGCCATTAATGATACCATTAAATGCAAACTTTCCTGCATAACAATAAAGACTCTCCTGTATTGCATTTGCACCCAGCAAAAACATGGACTAAGGGTCCTTGAGTTAGGGCTGAAGTGATGCCTCGTTACCACAGATAGGCTTGAATTCATAGAATTATAGTACGGAAACAGCCCTTCAACCCATCTAGTTTCCGCTGACCATTGAGCCTATTCATTCTATTCATTCGACCATTTTGGCAGAGGAAGTAGTTAAGCCAGGGTATATTGCAACGTTTAAGAAACAATTAGACAGGTACATGATATCACAGGTACATGGATAAGACAGGTTTAGAGGGATATGGACCAAACACAGGCAGGTGGGACTAGTGCAGCTGGGGCATGTTGGCCGGTGTGGGAAAGTTGGGTCGAAGGGTCTGTTTCCACGCTGTATGACTCTGTGACCATGCTGGGGGTCAGGATTGAGGAGCTCTGAATCAACGGCTCTACTAGCTGCACCACTCTGCCAAACATGTTAACTGATGATTTCCGTCTTTCCTCTCATGTGGGGTTCTGTCTTTCAACTGGTTCTATATCTTTTATGGAACTAATTTAAAGTGTTTAGCCCCACTGAAAAACGCACCCATCTCTAGGAGAGTTTGCAGTTCTCACTAGCATCATCAGCTATCTGAGCACCACAAGCTGGAGTAGAGAGAAAATGGTCATCCTCGATCACGAGAGTCAGACTGAGGAAAACATTTAATCTGTGATATATTTTCCCTTGGCCTTTTGCGCTTTGTAGAAAATTCAAACAGGGTTCCTGCTCCAGTCGCCTCTTTCTTCTGGTGCTGTTCCACCTGGTACCATGGTCTTTTGGCCCCATAGGAGGGAAGAAAAGAAAACTGAACATCTGATGGTATCTGAATAAACCCCAGGGAAATGTGTATGCTTGTGGTTATCGCATCTTTGAGAACCATCTCGTTAGCATTGACAAGTGCGCTGAACACAGTGAGGACGAACAGCGAGGATGTAGCACTTTCTGCGGTGTAAGGCTGCCTTTTGCTACTATTGAAGTACTTTTGAATTAGAATCTCTGCTCTACTAGAGGAATGAGTAGCTACTTCACACTGAGCTAATTCTCGCGATCTGAGATAACAACCAGGTACAGTAAATCTCATTCACTTATTTCAAGTGACTGAAACAAGTGAATACTGACTGGAACACCCATTAAGAGCTTCACTGGCACTCTGCAAAACAGTCCATGTACTATTTTACCATGCAGTATGCAAAGGACACATGTACTATTTTGAAGATATGATTGCATCTCCAGCAGGGATGCTTCCTGCAGTGACTGATACTTTCGGTACCATATTGTTGTATTAACGTTCTGCCTGCATTTGTTTAAAACTGTTTGGCTAGAGATGTTGTCCACTGCTGTGCCATTGACAGCGAATGTGTCTTGGAGTGGAGCATGAACATGCTGCTTTTAGTGGAGACTGAATTACACTGTGAATTCGACATTGGGTTGGGTTGCGCTGCTCATGGCTGTGTCATGACATCATTGTTGTAGCACGGAAACAGGTCTTTTGGCCCAGTGTGTCCATGCTGACCATCAATCACCAGTTTACACTAATTACAAATTCTTACTTGCAGCAGCACAATAGGTTTGCGGAAATCGCTATCAATACATGGGGGGACACAATTTCTTGGTGGCTATGCGCACACACACACACGCACGAACACGCGAGGCTTCGGAGGCCTCAGCCGTGGGCCCTGTGGACGGTAACATCGGGAGCTGACCTGTTTAAGAAGGAACTGCAGATGCTAGAAAAATCAAGGGTAGATAAAAATGCTGGAGAAACTCAGCTGGTGAGGCAGCATCTATGGAGCGTCTGAAGAAAGGTCTCGACCCGAAAGGTCACCTATTCCTTCGCTCCATAGATGCTGCCTCACCTGCTGAGTTTCTCCAGCATTTTTATCTACCTTCAGGAGCTGACCTGGTTGGTGACCGACTCCGAACTCCAGCAACAGCAGCTTCGACCGCCCCGAATCGTGCGGCTTTAATCGGCCCGTTCGCGGGGCCTTTCATCGCCTGGCGCGGCTTAAAACCGGCCGCGGGATCTTCCATCGCCCGGTGGGGGCTTCAACATCGGGAGCCTCAATTGCCTCGACGCAGCAATTTGACTGTGGGGCGATGGAATATCCCGTGGCCGATTTTAAGCCACGCCGGGTGATGAAAGGCCCCGCAAACGGGCCGATTCAAGCTCCGCTCTATGATCTTTGCTCCACCAGGACGTCTCCCTCCTCCAATCATTGCGCTCTATTCTCTGTCCCACCCCCCTACTTCCACCTTTGACCGACACCTCCCTCCTCCAATCATAGCGCTAAATCATCATGCCCCCCCACTGCCTGCTGACCGACGTCTCTCTCGTCCAATCGCCGCCCTCGATCATCAGTCCCACCCCCACTGTCTCGCGGAGATTTTTAATAGATTTTTTTTTTCACCTAATTTCAAAATCTGGATTACAAAACATGGGGGAATTGTCCCCCACCTCTCAAAACATTATCACATAATACATTTAAAAAAGTGGGCGCATTTAGTGGCAGCCTCGCCAACGGCCTGTCTCGTCCTTTTCTTTTTTTGTTTGTTTTTAGTCTGTTTTATTTGTATGTTTTAGTGTATCTTTAGTTTTGTATTATGTGTGTGAGGGGGTTGGGGAGGAACTTTTTAAATCTCTTCCCTTGACGGAGATGCGACTATTTCCGCATTGTATCTCCGTCCACACTGTAGTCTAACATCGTGGGGCTGGCGGTCCCTTTGTTAGGGATCGACTTCGGGAGCTCCAACCGCAGGAGCCTCGATCGCCCCTTGGCTGGGGGCTCCGATCGCCAACTGCGGGAACTTTGATCTCCCCAACTGCGGATGTTTTGATCGCCCCGTCGCGGGAGAAAAGGAAGAATAAGGTAAAAGTTATTCGCCTTCCATCACAGTGGCGAATCTGAGGTCGCCGAAAACAAAATATTGTTTTAGCTATTAGCTATTAGAGAGGATTCTATGGGATAGGATTTACTCCCATATGGAAGACAATGTGTTAATTAGGGATAGTCAGCATAGTTTTAAATATGGCAGGCTGTGCATTACTAACTTGATCACGTTTTATGAGGAGGTGACAAAGGTGATCAATGAGGGTAAGGTGGATGATGTTGTCTACAGGGATTTTAGTCAGGTGTTTGATAAGGCCCGCTATGGTAAACTGATCAAGAAGATTGAGATGCATGGGATTGATAGTGACTTGGTTGTATGGATTCAGAACTGACTTACAGATTTAGTTTGGTTTAGTTTCATTTGGTTTTGAGATACAGCGTGGAAATAGGCCCTTTTGACCCATCGAGTCTGCAACGAGCAACAAATACATGCACACTAGTTCTATCCAACACACTAGGGACAATTTACAGAAGTACAAACTTGCACATCTTTGGAATGTGGGAGGAAACTGGAACGTCCGAAGGACGTACACGCTCTGTACAGATTGCACCCGGATTGAATTCGGGTCTCTGGTGCTGTAAGGCAGCAACTCAGCCCATTTTGTGTGCACCATTACAGGAAGGTTGTGGAGGCTTTGGAAAGTGTGTAGAGGAGGTTTATCAGAATGATGCCTGAATTAGGAGGTATTAGCTACAGGGAGGGTAAGGACAGATTTGGATTGTTTTCTCTGATAATCCTGATAGAAGTATATAAAATGATGAGAGGCATGGATAGGGTAGGCAGTCTAGAAAGCCTAGGAAGGAAAATTCATATACTAGAGGGCGTAGATTTAATGCAGATTTGTGGGGCAAGTTTTTTTTACGCAGAGGGTGGTGAGTGCCTGAAACACTCTGCTGGGGGTGGTGGTTGAAGCAGATATATCAGTGGCGTTTAAGAGACCTTTGTATTTGTATTTTGATATGCAGGGAATGGGGGGGGATATAGATTATATCCTGGTAGATAAGAGATGGTCTTGGCATCTCTTTTGGCACAGATATTGTGGGCCGAACGGTCTGTTATTGTGCTGTAAGACCCATGTGGTCTCTGGGAGAGCATGCGAACTCCACCCAGACAACATCTGAGGTCAGGATTGAACCAGTGTTTTTGGCATTCTGAGGTGGTGTCTCTACCAGTTATGTTACTGTGCCACCTATTGCCTGCTCATATAGAGTGCTGCTGTTTAAATGGTTAATGGTGTTGTGAAGCTTGTCAGTTAATGGACCAATAGACAGCTCACCGGGGGTCCAGACCAGCACTGATGAACTCATTCAGGAGGCAGCTCCCTATTAAAGTATTTATTCATTGGGTCTCTTTCAATCCCCACCCCCTCTCTTCACCATAAAGCACTGAGCTCCACCCCAACCCAGCTCATGACCCTCATTGTCATCCCCTCTCACCAATCACCCAACTCACTTGCTACATCATCCCCTGTTCTTTTACCCGATACAAACCCCAGGGCCCTATGAGCCAACCCAAGACTCCTTCAAAACTCCCACTGACTTGTGCAGCTGCAGGTATTGACACCCAGACATTCTCCACAAGTCTAGCGCCTGCAGATCTATAAGTCAACCATTACAGCAACTCCATCCTTTTCCCATCCATAACGCTCCCCCACCTCTCCCACCAGTCACACCCTGGGCATGGCCATGGTCCTGGATTTGCCTGGTATTCCACAGAGGTGAAGAGGAAAAGCTCTGCCTGGATTCTGTACTATCCTTGGGACTCGGTACTTGTCAGTCTCTGTCTTCAAGATCGGGACCATGACGTAAGAGGGCCATCGTGGAGTGACCCACTGAGCTGTCTGTAGATGCTCGTGATCTTGTCTCTCCTGTCAGTGTGAAGCAACCTGTACTTTTCCTTCCAAACTTCTTAATGCCGATGAAAGGAGGTTGGAAGGAAACAATGAGGGGGACACCAACTCAGATTGTTCAAATTGTGAAGCACCTCAAATGGAGAAGTCCACAAGCTCCTTGTGAGAAGCAGGACAGGGAGAGCAGGGACAGTGGTTACAAAGCAAGGAAGGCAGATCCGAAATAATCAGGTTTTGAGCTGGTAATACAAAGAAGCAACCTTTGCTGACTACAGTGCTTTAGCGTTCCATTTACAAGGCATGCTTTTGATGCATTCACAAAAGATTGGAAGGCTTATTGGGTATTGGCTTGTATTAGACCAGCTTGCACCCCATCCTTGTAAGCTATAAAACTAAATTTGTTAAAGCTTATGAACATCGGGATAGTATCAAAAAAGAATGACCTCAGAACTGCTGTTAAAATTAGTTCACTGATGTCTTTCAGGGGATAGAACATGTCTGGCGCCCGTGCAATTTCAATCCCATCTGACATGTTTTACTTTGATATGTTCAGCATTGTTAAGGATGGTGAATATATTTGTTCTGCCAAAACTCAGCGCCCTGACATACTGCTTGTCTGCAGGAGAGACAAATGACGTTGTTTCAAGCTATCGGACAGTGATTACTAGTAATTGCCAGACTGGTTATGGTGAGTGTTTGGGAGCAGCAGTGATGTATTCAAGGTAGCTTTCTAAAGAAACAGAGGCAATTTCACTGCTGAAGATTCACTCTGCCTCTCCCACAGTACCCCTCACTGCCTTGTCAGTCAGATGAATGCTGGAATACTTCACACTGGGTATCATTGACACACTGCATCCCTTCTTATCCATATTCATTGTCTTAGGAGAGATACCTTTACTTTTAAGAAGACCCACTCTAGAAACCTCTCTCCCTTAATACACCTTGCAGCTTGTCATATTTAAACTCAATTTTTACACCCCTAAACCACTGGCTCCTTGTTTACACTGTCAAAACCTTCCACAGTTGTGAATTGGGTGATGGCAATTGAGAAGTCTGATTGGACTCTTCATTAAAAGTGTGGTAAACGACACTTCCTGCAACCCAACTATTTTGTGGGAGCTTATTCATATGTCGGAGGGTTCGTAAGACCGTCATGGGGGGGGGGGGGGAGTCAATATACTTGCATTGACTCTTTGCAGACTTCTTGGCAAGTTGTGTAACAGGGCCACTCAGCTCCAATTGGTGCATCCATTTATCTGAGACTTATAAAAACCTGGAAACAAAAACCTGGTGCCAGCAAGAGTGAGTGTGATCATTGTCACAGATCTCCGAATGGTCTATGAAGATAATGAAGAAATCCACTTTCTGTCATGCGTCCTGAAACAAATCTGAAAGCAGTTGACTCCCAGGCTCTCCCTGAAGTAGCCCAATAAGCAACTCAATCATGTCACCATGCTTTCTTTGTGTTCCCGTCCTGGGAGGAGCGAGGATTGCTACCTCCTCACTGACATCCACATCCCACACATGAAATAAAAACCAGCACCTGCGAGCATATTGCAATTTATGTAGGATGGAACTGCAGATGCTGGTTTAAACAGAAGATAGACAGGAAAAGCTGGAGTAACTCAGCGGGACAGGCAACATCTCTGGAGAGAAAGAATGGGTGACGATTCAGGTCGAGACCATGTTTCAGATTTATGTCGAGTTTATTCTCACAAGTACTGTGAGGTACAAGTACAATGAAAAACTTGCTTACAGCAACATCACAGGTCCATAGACTCAGAGAACACACAATAACAAATTACATAAGTTACACATAGATTACCCAAATTTCGCAAGACAGTGAAATGAAACAGACTAGGCAAAATAAAAGGCATTCATGTAAAAATACACAATTGGAAAACAAGCCCATGGTCGTGCCAAAGATTCTATTGTTCAACAGCGTGCGTTTGCAATCTGGAATGTACTGACTGCAGATGTAGTGAGGGAAGGTTCCATTGTGGCCTTCAACAGGAGGAATTAGATAAATATACGGTGGAGAATTGTTTGCAAGGTTGCAGTGAAAGTGCCAAGAGTGGATGCAGAGAATTTCTCTCGTAGCGAACCAGTGTGGGCCTGATGGACTGAATGGCCTCCTTATGTGCAATAATCATTCTATGATTCTGTACATAACTGATGTTCCAGGGCTTCTACCTGACATGAGAGGGAAGCAGGTGCAGCACCATCATCTGTTGTGTTGTGGAGAGGATCTAATTCATTCATACCTGAAGAAGTGCAAGCATTTTCTCAGAAGGCAGTCTGTCTTCTTGACAGATGGTGTGCTATCACGTCCTCCATCATCTGCACTATCTTTAGGTTGGCGGGGCTGTAATTGCAGATTGCTGCTTACACAGACTGTATATCTTTTGTTGGCATGAAAAGAATGGATTGAAAAAGAACAGCGAGCAGCAGGAGGCTTGGAAATGGAGGGAGAACGCGGTTGAATTTTCTTGGAGCTGCTTTACATAACATAAAATTCACGTCAGGGTGGCAGGAACCTGCTCACAGTTCCTTTCGGCAGCAGGGAAGAGGAAGTCTTTTAAAAGTCAGTGTTGTGCTTAACAATGCCAGAATTAGTTGGATTATGGAGTCTGACGACTCACAGTCCTGACAATGGAGCATTGCTGCTGGGACTATCTCACTGTGATCTTGGGCACTCCTGCTAATCAACGGGCTTGCGGGAACTCTTGATTCTGGATGTTTCCACTTCAGTTTTATTGCAGACGGTGGCTGTGATGTGCTTCTAGAAGCCATCATTGTAAAAATCTCAATGCTGCTACTAATAATTTCTTATTATTTATGGGAATGTGCAAGCTAATTAATCTCAGCGGGTCAGGGAAGGGAAAAAAATGAATGAGAAATGGTTTCATGGCTTAAATTCTGAAACAATTCATCCAAAGTTTAAATCGGGGATGAAAATATAGAAAGGAACCTACTCTATCGTGGGCAGAAATACGTTGTATTTCATGGGATTGTGTCATGAGTGAATCACAGAATCATACAGTACTGAAACAGGCCCTTCAGCCCAAATCATTAATGCAGTTCTCTAGTAGAATTAATGAGAGAATGTTTTTAATAGGTGGATTGGATTAGCATTCCAAATAACCTCCAAGGCTAGATGAATGCAGAGGATTCAAGCTTCCAAAGTGGTCCACCACACTCTCATTCTCGACATGGTCCAATGCTGGAGTCTTTAAAAAGACATGGGTATGGGTGTATGGAGCGAGCTGCCGGAGGAGATAGTTGAGGCAGGGACTATCGCAATGTTTAAGAAGCAATTAGACCGGTCCATGGAAAGGACACGTTCAAAGGGATATGGGCCAAATGCAGGCTAGTGGGACTAGTGTAGATGGGACATTGGTCAGTGTGGGCAAGTCGGGCTGAAGGGCCTGTTTCCACACTGTATGACACAGTGACTCTAAGGCAGGGGTCGGCAACCTACGGCTCCCGGGCCAAATGCGGCCCGTAACCCGAAATCATCCGGCCCGCAGTTGTATTTTTTTTTCCGTAATCGTTCGGCCTGCAGACTTCCTTCATCTCCGGTACCTCCCGTGACAGAGGCCGCAGTGCCCAGGCACGGTGGCGCAGGAGGCCTGCGCTGGCGGCCGCAATGGCGGAGTGGCCGAGCGCCGAGTTCTGGCTGTACCGCATCCTGCACAAAGCCGCCGGCACGGCCGCGCACCTTCTGCGTTTGGGCTTCACTATCGGGATTGTCAATAGGCCGTGAACGAGTGAGTATGAGTATTTGAGCCACCGCCTTCAGGACAGAGCCAAGGCAATGGTCCGTAGGTACGCCATGTTAGCAGGTTAGCATTGAGGGCTCCAGGCCTTGCACTCCTGTGGTCTTACGGGTTCAGGGGTGAGAACTGAAATCTACATCACAGACCAGGTGATACTCAACTATGTGTTTAGTTAAGCTAAACACTGCATTTGTGGGAAATCTAAAATAAAATGTGTCGTGCATTTAGATGCAGCGCCTCAAATTTTAAATTTTAGCATTATTCATTGCTACACTATTACACTATGTTACTCAGTATCCACCCAGTACTTATCTGTGAAAACTTGACCTTTCTCTTCAAGCCATACCTCTGCCTTCATTCATTAAGGCCTCCTTCACAATCCCATTTGTCCAATTAGTTTCAGTGTTTTTGCATTGGAACTTGCTTCTGTTACATTCCAAGAATGAAGATGGGAGCTAATTGGAATATAGGTGAATATAAATGAGTGATTGGTGGTCAGCATAAACTTAATGGGTTGTAGAGGATGTTTCCATGCTGTATGACTCTGACTTCAGGCCATTTCTGGGAAACAGACATTGTTCAAATCAGGACCTAATGAGGGCCAACGAGATTGGTGTAAATGAGCAAAATGGGCGACAAATGGGCAGTGGGTTGAAGGGCCAGTTTCTGTGCTGTATATGACTATGACTCCATTACTTAAACCCTGTCCTTGGTGGCTGTTTAGTTGCAAAAAAAATAGTACTTGCTGGATACAACTGCAGTTCAGTACAATCCTTATCGTTATGTGGAAAGACATTAATGATTTACCAATAGTGCCAAAATACAAATGATGGAAATGAGTAATATTCTGCTGAGCAAACAAAGTCTGAAACTGAGAGCTGGATGTCAAAGATACCGAGGCAAACCTTCACCTCACCCCTTCCCTTTGAGGCAACTTTACTCTGCAGTGACTCGCACTGTGAAAACTTCCACAGGCTGTGGAGGCCAAGTCAATGAATATTTTTACGGCACTGATAGATAGATTCTTGACTGGCGAGGGTGTCAGGGGTTATGGGGAGATGCAGGAAAATGGGGTTAAGAAGGAAAGATAGATCTGCCATGATTGAATGGCAGTGTAGACTTGATGGTCCAAATGGCCCAGGAGATGTTAAGTGGAGATCTTTTTCAGGTGTATAAAATCATGAGAGGATAGGGTGAATGCACAGGGTCTTTTACCCAGGGTAGGGGAAATCAAGAACCTGAGGACATTGGTTTAAGATGAGAGGTGGAAGATTTAATAGGAACTCAAGTAGCTTGTTAATGAAAAGCATCACAAGAGAGATGCTGCAGGGCAGAATGTAATGGGGAAATCAAAGACCTCAGAGAGAGTTGTGTTACTTTATTGTGGGAACTTGTGGTCTTACAACAGTTATCTTTGAGATCCCTTTGTTAAAATTGTGAATGGTAATTGTGAATCAGTTACTGCGAATCAGCTGCAGACATAAGATTTGGGTGGGTTGGGGAGAGAGTGCAGCTGTGATGTCTACTCTCGATTACCTTAACTGCAGGGATCTGTCAAGGCATGCACTACTTCCTTAGCCTGTAGCCAGAGGCTGAAAGAGTACTATTAGGTTGGTGAGTTTATGGAGGACGATGAGTGCTGAGTGTACATGGGAGGAGTATAGGAGTGGCTGGGTGTGGAGGGTGTTGAGTAAAGTAAGAAGCTCAAATGTCAGGTGAAGCTATTAATTACTGCCCTAACACTGGCAAAGGTTTCGACACTAATTTAGCTGCAGAACAAGAACATAACTATATGTGTAGAATTTGAAAAATGCTTTTTGTGAATTTTAGTTTGGAAATACTATCCAGCAAATGCTGTGCGCTGTGCGGCAGTCAAGTTATTGCAAGTACCACTGACATTGGAGGTAAATATCTGACTTTTAACACAAGGGTTTCTGTGAGTTGGCTGGCACAATCGTGCTACCTTTATTATCTGTGACTTGTTTTGTGAAGCTATTTGTCAACCAAATGGTTGGAGAAAGACTATTCCTGAAACCAGAATGGCAGGTGCTGAGGCTTATAGGGGGAAATTAGTGTGATCCCAATACATAGAGCTGTGCACACACTGGAATCCTCACAGCCCTCTTAAGGAGTCCTCTTAAGGTTCACTCTTCAAGTACATGTTGGTATATAATGTTACAGCTCAACAAAACGGTGGTAAAGTCACATTGGGAGTACTGTACAGTTCTGGTTATCCTGTTAAAGGAAGGATGTCATTCAATTGAAAAGGGCGCAAAAAATACTTATGTGGATGTATGGAAGATTTGAGCTGTGAAGAGAGGTTGAGTCTTTTTTCCTTGGAGTACAGGAAGCCGAGGGGTGACCTTAAAGTGGTTTATAAAACGTTATATGAGGGGCAGAAAGTGAATAGCCATGGTCTTTTACCCACGTAGGGGAGACAAAAATGAGAGGGCATATGTTTAAGATGATAGGGGAGAGATTTAATTGGGATCGGAGAGGTAGGTTTTTCATACAGAGGGTGGTGCGTATATGTTATGAGCAGCCAGAGGAAGTGGTAGAAATGGATACAGTTATGAAATTAGAAGACATTTGGACAGCTACATTGGTAAGACAGGTTTGGAAGGTGTGGCGACGGGTTTTGGCAGTAATCACAGTGACATCCGCAGTAGGGTGAACCAGCTTGGTATATTTAATTTACATCGGTACGAAAGTCCAGGACTGCATAAAGGCGCAGTTCCTCGCCATCAGGTGCATGTGCAGTGGTGCTGACGATCTCGGGTTTGTCCCGGCAGCTCAGTCCTGGTCTTGGAGAAGGCATGGCGATCTCGATCCCTGCTATTCATCCTTGTCGTGATAGAGGCACTGGCTGCCGAGGGCTCCTTTCTTTCTTTCTGAGAGAAAATTGTGTGTCAGTGTGCATTGATTTTGGAAATGTGTGTATGGTGAAACTGCCCACTTCAATCTGATTTAGCAAGGAACCAATACTTAAGATCAGCATGGAAGAATATACTGTGGAGTTTTGTTGAGTAAATGTAGTCACTGGCTGCAGACACAGGAACATCTAATTCGGAATCCTCACTGCACTGTCGACAATAATTTGGTTTTGAAAAGTTAGTTGCCAATTAAACATTGAAATGCGAAAGTAAAGACGTAAATGCTTGTTTGAACTGTAACGTTCATCCAACAAAGGGTCTCTGACCTGAGATATCTCCTCTCTTTCTCTACACAGAGATGTGGTTGACCGGCTGAGAGTTTTCAGCATTTTTGGTATCGGTACTGGTGTATTATTGTCACGCATACTGAGATACGGTGAAAAACTGTTCTGTGTGTTGCCCTGACAAATCATACCATACTCATACAACAGGTAGTGAAAGAGAAACTAAAATCACACCTGCCACAACTCAAAGGCTAATCCTCCAAATGCAGAAACAAGGAACTGTGGATGCAGAAAAAATGAGACTGAAAGTGCTGGAGTAAAGTGCCTGTCCCACTTGGGCGTCACGCAGCTGGCACGCAAAGCTTTTGTACATCCCAAAATCCTGGGGCGCCGCGAGCGACAATTGCGTCTCTGCCTACGTCACCACGCACCACGTAAATGATGTCGTATAAATGACGCGCAAATGACTCCCAAGTGGGACAGGCCCTTTACTCAGCAGTTCAGGCAGCATCTCTGTTGAATATGGATAGGTGGTGTCTTGGGTGTCTGTTGCTCAACAGCTACCCACGAGCATTTGAAGGAATTTAGGAGAAGTGGAAGAATGGGAAGTGAAGGGAAAATACAATTGAATGCAAAGATAAAATCCACAGGTGTTATCAGATGCAGCACTGTCTAATTGTGCTATGGAGTCATAGAGCTATGCAGCAAAGAAACAGGCCCTTTGGCCCAACCCCTCCATGCCGACCAATTTGCTAACTGAGCTAACCCCACTAGTCTGCACCTGGCCTATATCCCTTCCAAAGCTTTCCTATCCATGTAGCTCGTCCAAGTGTCTGCAATGTCATAATGTTACCCTGCTCCACCACTTCCTCTGGCAACTCATTCCATGTATGTATCACCTTTTGTATGAGAACATTCTCCTCATCCGGACATCCGGTGGCGCTGTTGCTAGCTGCCTCCGCCCACGGTCTGGCTCTCTTTTTTTATTTTGTTATGTTTAGAGTGTGTTTTTTTAGTTTTTTAGTTTTTTTCAGTATTTTGTGTGTGGGGAAGCGGGTAGGGTAAGGGGGAAACCGTCCTTCAGTCACTTCCTGGCGAGGATGCGGCTATTATCCGAGTCGCGTCCTCGCCCACCCCCTCGCGGCCTACCAGCTGGATTGTCGCGGCCTTTCCTGCCGGGACCGGACCAGAGCTTCAGCAGCGGTGGCGAGGCACTGGAAACATCGTGGAGCGGGCGAGGCCTTCCTGGGATCGCCGCTTGGAGCTCCGGAGTGTTGGGCCGCTGCTCCAACATCGCGGAGCTGTGGGTGCGGAGCTCCCAAACACGGGCGGCGCTGACTTTAACATCGTGGAGTCCTGGGACCCTTTGCCGGGGGTTACCAGCACGAATCTCCGCCCAGCGCGGCCTGTGGACATCGGGAGCCGCGGACTCCGGTGGAAGGTGGCCGACGAGAGGTTCCCGGCGAGTGGGCCTGAACATCAGGCCACACCTACGGGGTGCTCGGGAGACCCCGACCACGGGTGAACATTGGGGAACATTGGCGAGGAGGTTGACTTGACTTTGGTTCCTTCCCTCACAGTGGGGAACTTTGGTGCTGCTGTGGGGATGTTTGTGTTGTGGACTACTGTGCTCTGTGTTTTGTGGGGGGGTTTTGTATGACTGTAAGGGAAAAATAATTTTGTCTTTACATTGAAGACAAAGACAATAAATTAAATCAAATCAAAATCAAATCATGTCGTTGGTAAATCTTTGCCCCCTCACATTAAAGCTCTAGTTTTAGACTCGTGTCCTGGGGAAAAGACTGTGGCTACTGTCTTGGCCTTGAAGCCCATTGACCTGCCAGTGGCACTAGATCGGTGATGTCGGAGTCGGCCTGGCCCCTGGTGAAGTCGTAGGCACTATCCACCACCACTCTGAGGACGAGTGGACTCCGCGGAATAATAGTTTGTCTTGATTAACAGATAATGAATTACTTACAGCGATCCTTTTGTTCAAATTGTCCATGTCTTTGACAAACATTCTGTACACAAACATTTACAGAGCACTTCATCACGATATCATCTCCTAAAGAGATTTTTGAAAGCAGAATTAATGGTTTTACATGAGATGCCGTCTTTGAATAGGAAGGTCACTCCTTTCATCAACATGTTGATTGTTCCATTATCAGATCCACCTTTATCTGCCCAACAGCTCCACCACTTACTGACAAAATAAATTGCAGCTCTTCAGCAAGATGAGGAATTCTAGGTTTCCAGGAAGCACCGAGGAGTGTTTGTGTCCTTCCATCTTTCTTCATTAAGTACTTGTTAAACTGCTGTTCGATTGTTTGGAAATTCCCAAAGATTCAGTACCGGATACTGATTCTAATACCCCCACTCACCAAGACCCAAGTTCCTGAGCTCACTTTCCATTCACTGGGGCCCCAGTTTCTGCACTCTAACTTACTGGGGCCCTGTTTCCCCTAATCCCAGTCACTGGGGTTCCGTTTCTCCCACTTCCTCTCACTGAGGCCCCAGTTCCCACATTCTCACTCACTGGAACCTCGTTTCCTTTGCTCTCTTTAAACTCGCCTGGTTCTATGCGGCGAACTCCAAATTCAGATAAACCACAAAGTGGATTATTCTCCTGGATAACATCTTCTACATAAAAAAAAGTTTACTTAAAATGTGTTGTGGTAGAAAACCATATGATTGTCTGAAAAACCTACTAGACCAACACCAGCTGAAATGAGTGAATGAATGAATAAGTACACATACAAGAAATTTGCCTTGGTGCTCCGTTCACAAGGAACAACACGACATACAGTGAACCATTAAGAATAAAACATAAAACATGAAAACATTAAGAATAAATACATCTTGATGGAGTTTTGCCCTGTTTACTTTATTTATTTTTGGCATGTGAGTATTCTCGAGAAGCATCATTTGAGTCGCTAGTTTTTCGAAAAGGAAATCTGAGATGGGGAAGGACAAGCACGACACTAGTCAATTGTACACACCATGTATAGCGATACTTGTGGAAGCAAAAGCAATCAGGAAAGAAGCAAGGAGAAGTTGATGTAGAGAGAGCTGCAGAACTTAAGACAAAACTGCTGGTGAAGCCCAGCAGCCCCTAATTACCAGTAAAATCTGCAAGTGTTGGGGCAGGAAGCTCACTCTTGCATTTTCTTGGCAGTGGTTCAGGCCCCCTCCCTTTGTTTCTTCTTTCCACAGCGAGCTGAACAATTTGGAATTGGGGAAACAGGGGAAAAGGGTGAGACCGACACTACAGGACTCACAGACCTTGTTCTTCGTGTTTATGTTGACTGATGAGTAAGGTACACGCTGAGACTAAAGCATTTCATATGGAACAATATATCACATTATGCAACACTCAAGTAAAAACATTTGGATCCACTGGGAGTTTTGAGTTCACAATGTCTTGCCAAAGTTATAATGGGTCCAGTCCAAAAATACTGATTTCTCAGAGAATTAACTTTAAACAGAGTTACTTTCGCATGTTAGTGGCATTAATTATGGAGAGAAATGTTCACAAGGAACAAGCAAGTTCATGGCATAGAAATGACTTTAATGTTGATGTGATGCAGTGATTCTTGAGAAAAATGTTCAAGTGAAGAAAAATGGGGGCTTGAGGAGAGTTACTAAATGCCTAGTTTTCACTCTGTATCCTCTGCACACTCTGTATCCTCTGACAAATATTTCTCCTCTGTTTTTACTATGGATAAAGATACGAAGACTAGGCAACTTGGGAGATTTAATGGAGATGTAATGAGGACAGTCCATAATCCATAATACGTTGAGGAGATAGTCGACATCCCAAGACGTATGAAGGTAGACAAATCTCCCGAGCCTGATCAGATATATACGAGGACACTCTGGGAAGCTAGAGAAGAAATTGCAATATAAATCAATGTTGGACTTGGGTGAGGTGCCAGAAGATTGGAGGGTGGCTCATGTTTTGCCTCTATTTAAGAAGGGTTTCAAATAAAAATCTGGGGACTTTTGACCAGTGCGGCTAACATTTGTGGTAGAAGCGTTATGGAGATTTTGAGGGTTAAAAAGTAGATGTATTTTGATAGACAGGGTTGATTAGGGATAGTCAGAATTGTTTTATACGTGGGATATTATTTCTCATGAATGTCATTGTTTCTCGAAATGCTCAAAGAAATCTCACATGCTTGAAACGTGGATTCGATCCTGACCCCGGGTGCTGTCTGTGTAGAGTTTGCATGTCCTCCCTGGGTTTGCATGGGTTTCCTCCGAATGCTCTGGCTTCCTCCCGCGTCACAGACATGTGGGTGTGAAGGTTAATTGGCATCTGTAAATTGCCCCTAGTGCGTAAGGAGTGGTTGCGAAATTGGTATAACATAGAACTAGTGTGAACTCGTGATCAGTGGTTGGTGTGGACACTGAGCCAAAGGGCCAGTTTCCACACTATATCTCTAAAGTAAACTAAATTAAATAACCAAGTAGGATCGTAGATGTAGATTATATGGACTTCAGCAAGGCCTTCGATAAGGTTCCACATAGTTGGTTGATCTGGGAGGTTATATCGTTGGATCCAGGGTCTTAACTGGATTCAGAATCATGGTAGAAGTAGAAGGAGGTGATGGAGGATTGCTTTTTGGACCAGAGGCCTTTCATGAATGGTGTGGCTCAGGCATCGGTGCTGGGCCATTGCTGTTTGTTACCTTTGTCAATGATTTGGATCAGAATATACAAGGCAAGATTAGTAAGTTTGCAAATAACACTAAACTACATGGTATCATAGTCTGTGAAGATGGTTATCAAAAATTATAGCAAATGGGCTAAAGAATGGCTATGATTTTGATGCAGATAAGTGCAAGTTGTTGCCTTTTGGGAAGTTAAACTAGGCCATGACCTTCGCAATGATCAGTGGGGACCCTGGAAATTGTTGCAGAGTGGAGGAATCTGGGAGTCCAAATACACAGAACGGCTATAGTTGAAAAAGATGTTGGTGAGGCCACACTTGGAGTATTGCTTTCAGTTTTGGTCACCCGGCTATAGGAAAGATGCCATTTATGAGGATGTTGCTGGGACCCGAGGGCCTGAGCTATTGGGAGAGGTTGGGCTGGCTAGGACTGTATTCCTTGGAGCACAGGAGGCTGAAGAGTGATCCTATCGAGGTGAAAAAGGGGAATGGATAGGGTGAATGCATAGATTCTGTTTCCAAGGGTAGAGAAATCAAGAACTGGAGAATATGGGTATAAATTGGGAGGAGAAAGATTCAATAGGAATCTGTCTAGGCGACGTTTCGGGTCGAGACCCTTCTTAAGTCTCGACCTGAAACGTTGCCTATTTTGTTCGATCCATAGATGCTGCCTCACCCGCTGAGTTTCTCCAGTATTTTTGTCTACCTTCGATTTTCCAGCATCTGCAGTTCCTTCTTAAACATAGGAATCTGTCTGGTAATTTTTGCACACAAGAGGATGGTGGGTGTATGGGATGAGCTGCCTGAGGAATTTATTGAGGTACATTTGAAAGACATTTGGACAAGTACATGGAATGGAAAAATTTAGAGGGATATAGGCCAAATACAGGTTAATGTGACTAGCTTAGATGGGCCATCTTGGTCAGTATGCTTGAGTTGGGCAGAATGGCCTTTTAGAAACATAGAAAATAGGTGCAGGAGTAGGCCATTCAGCCCTTCGAGCCTGCACCGCCATTCAATATGATCATGGCTGACCATCCAACTCAGTATCCTGGACCTGCTTTCTCTCCATACCCCCTGATCCCTTTAGCCACAAGGGCCACATCTAACTCCCTCTTAAATATAGCCAATGAACTGGCCTCAACTACCTTCTGTGGCAGAGAATTCCAGGGATTCACCACTCTCTGTGAAAAATGTTTTCCTCATCTCGGTCCTAAAAGATTTCCCCCTTATCCTTAAACTGTGACCCCTTGTTCTGGACTTCCCCAACATCGGGAGCAATCTTCCTGCATCTAGCCTGTCCAACCCCTTAAGAATTTTGTACGTTTCTATAAGAACCCCCCTCAATCTTCTAAATTCTAGCGAGTACAAACCGAGTCTATCCAGTCTTTCGTCATATGAAAGTCCTGACATCCCAGGAATCAGTCTGGTGAACCTTCTCTGTACTCTGTACTCCCTCTATGGCAAGAATGTCTTTCCTCAGATTAGAAGATCAAAACTGTATGCAATACTCCAGATGTGGTCTCACCAAGACCCTGTACAACTGCAGTAGAACCTCCCTGCTCCTGTACAGGTCGCACCTTTGTGGAAAGTGCGACCTGTACAAAAAGGATGTGTTGCACTTGAACCTGAGGGGGGAGATCTGCAAAGGCTACTGGGGAGACTTTAAACTAGAATGGTTGGGGGGAAGGACTCAAATAGAGAAAGCTATTAGACAGTGTGTGAGGCAGGAGGCAGAGAAGGAAAGCACTCAGACCCAACATGTAGGGGGGAAAGAAGAAAACAATAATAAACAGAGAATAAGAGGTGGTGGGTTTCTTAAATGGGTGAGCAGAGAAACAGAGGGGTGTAAAATGCGGGCGGAAGCAATAGGTAGCTAGGTGAAAAGTAAAAGTGGCAGGCAGACAAATCCAGGGCAAAAATCAAAAAGGGCCACTTTTCAACATAATTGTATAAGGGGTAAGAGCATTGTAAAAACAAGCCTGAAGGCTTTGTGTCTCAATGCAAGGAGCATTCGTAATAAGGTGGATGAGTTGAACGTGCAGATAGCTATTAATGATTATGATATAGTTGAGATCACGGAGACATGGCTCCAGGGTGACCAAGGCTGGGAGCTGAACATCCAGGGATATTCAATATTCAGGAGGGATAGAGAGAAAGGAAAAGGAGGTGGGGTAGCGTTGCTGGTTAGAGAGGAGATTAACGCAGTGGAAAGGAAGGACATTAGATTGGAGGATGTGGAATCGGTATGGGTAGAGCTGCGAAACACTAAGGGGCAGAAAACGCTGGTGGGTGTTGTGTACAGGCCACCTAGCAGTAGTAGTGAAGTTGGGGATGGCATCAAACAGGAAATTAGAAATGCGTGCAACAAAGGCAAAACAGTTATAATGGGTGACTTCAATCTACATATAGATTGGGTGAATCAAATTGGCAGGGGTGCTGAGGAAGAGGATTTCTTGGAATGTATGCGGGATAGTTATCTAAACCAACATGTAGAGGAACCAACGAGAGAGCAGGCTATTCTAGACTGGGTATTGAGTAATGAGGAAGGGTTAGTTAGCAGTCTTGTTGTGCGTGCCCCCTTGGGCAAGAGTGACCATAATATGGTTGAGTTCTTCATTAGGATGGAGAGTGACATTGTTAATTCAGAAACAATGGTTCTGAACTTAAAGAAAGGTAACTTTGAGGGTATGAGACGTGAATTGGCCAAGATTGACTGGCAATTAGTTCTAAAACGGTTGACGGTGGATATGCAATGGAAGGCATTTAAAGACTGCATGGATGAACTACAAAAATTGTTCATCCCAGTTTGGCAAAAGAATAAATCAGGGTAGGTAGTGCATCCGTGGATAACAAGGGAAATCAGGGATGGTATCAAAGCAAAAGATGATGCGTACAAATTAGCCAGAAAAAGCAGCATACCAGAGGTCTGGGAGAAATTCAGAGTCCAGCAGAGGAGGACAAAGGGCTTAATTAGGAAAGGGAAAATAGATTATGAAAGAAAACTGGCAGGGAACATAAAAACTGACTGCAAAAGTTTTTATAGATATGTGAAGAGAAAGAGATTAGTTAAAACAAATGTAGGTCCCTTGCAGTCAGAAACAGGTGAATTGATCATGGGGAACAAGGATATGGCGGACCAATTGAATAACTGCTTTGGTTCCGTCTTCACTATGGAAGACATAAATAATCTGCCGGAAATAGCAGGGGTCAAAAGAGATGGAGGAACTGAGTGAAATCCAGGTTAGTCGGGAAGTGGTGTTGGGTAAATTGAATAGATTAAAGGCCGATAAATCACCAGGGCCGGATAGGCTGCATCCCAGAGTACTTAAGGAAGTAGCTCCAGAAATAGTGGATGCATTAGTGATAATTTTTCAAAACTCTTTAGATTCTGGAGTAGTTCCTGAGGATTGGAGGGCAGCAAACGTAACCCCACTTTTTAAGAAGGGAGGGAGAGAGAAAACGGGGAATTACAGACCAGTTAATCTAACATCGGTAGTGGGGAAACTGCTAGAGTCAGTTATTAAAGATGGGATAGCAGCATATTTGGAAAGTGGTGACATCATTGGACAAAGTCAGCATGGATTTACGAAAGGTAAATCATGTCTGACGAATCTTATAGAATTTTTTGAGGATGTAACTAGTAGAGTGGATAGGGGAGAACCAGTGGATGTGTTGTATCTGGACTTTCAGAAGGCTTTTGACAAGGTCCCACATAAGAGATTAGTATACAAACTTAAAGCACACGGTATTGGGGGTTCAGTATTGATGTGGATAGAGAACTGGCTGGCAAACAGGAAGCAAAGAGTAGGAGTAAACGGGTCCTTTTCACAATGGCAGGCAGTGACTAGTGGGGTACCGCAAGGCTCAGTGCTGGGACCCCAGCTATTTACAATTTATATTAATGAACTGGATGAGGGAATTGAAGGCAACATCTCCAAGTTTGCGGATGACACTAAGCTGGGGGGCAGTGTTAGCTGTGAGGAGGATGCTAGGAGACTGCAAGGTGACTTGGATAGGCTGGGTGAGTGGGCAAATGTTTGGCAGATGCAGTATAATGTGGATAAATGTGAGGTTATCCACTTTGGTGGCAAAAACGGGAAAGCAGACTATTATCTAAATGGTGGCCGATTAGGAAAAGGGGAGATGCAGCTAGACCTGGGTGTCATGGTACACCAGTCATTGAAAGTAGGCATGCAGGTGCAGCAGGCAGTGAAGAAAGCGAATGGTATGTTAGCTTTCATAGCAAAAGGATTTGAGTATAGGAGCAGGGAGGTTCTACTGCAGTTGTACAGGGTCTTGGTGAGACCACACCTGGAGTATTGCGTACAGTTTTGGTCTCCAAATCTGAGGAAGGACATTATAGCCATAGAGGGAGTGCAGAGAAGGTTCACCAGACTGATTCCTGGGATGTCAGGACTTTCATATGAAGAAAGACTAGATAGACTTGGCTTATACTCGCTAGAATTTAGGAGATTGAGAGGGGATCTTATAGAAACGTAAAAAATTCTTATGGGGTTGGACAGGCTTGATGCAGGAAGATTGTTCCCGATGTTGGGGAAGTCCAGGACAAGGGGTCACAGCTTAAGGATAAGGGGGAAATCCTTTAAGACCGAGATGAGAAAAAACTTTTTCACACAGAGAGTGGTGAATCTCTGGAACTCTCTGCCACAGAGGGTAGTTGAGGCCAGTTCATTGGCTATATTTAAGAGGGAGTTAGATGTGGCCCTTGTGGCTAAAGGGATCAGGGGGTATGGAGAGATGGCAGGTATGGGATACTGAGTTGGATGATCAGCCATGATCATATTGAATGGCGGTGCAGGCTCGAAGGGCCGAATGGTCTACTCCTGCACCTATTTTCTATGTATCTATCTATACTCAATGCCATGCGATATTACACTTTGACTTTTTCTGATTAGGGTTATGCGGAGAAGGTACAAAAATGGGGTTGAGAGCAAAAGATAGATCAGCCATGATTGAATGGCAGAGTAGACTCAATGCTCTGAATGGCCTAATTCTGCTCCTATTTCTCATGGATTTATGGACTTGGAAGGTGGCTGTGCATATGTAAGCAGGCAGGGCTGCTCCCTCTGTAACCTGAATCCAGGACTGGGGATCAGCCCCTCCTGCTGTAATCTTCAAAGTCATTGAGGATTGTACTCAATTTGTGAAGTATGGCACGGAAAACCAGTTTTGAATTGATCTGTCAGATAACTATGCACCCCTTGGTGGCCTTCCTTTGGGCCATCCAAAATCAACAGCCTACTCCAAATCCAACCACAGTCTTAAATTCTAAAACAGTCTAAAACCCAATTCTGACCATGAATTCTCCCATCAACTGATCACAACCTACCCTCCCATCTCCAGATATCCGCTCCCTCCACCCATCTCCCGACCTACCCCCACTGCCACCCCTCCGCTCCATGTCTCTCTACTCAACAACCTGTCCATGACCCAGTTTTCTTTGCACATCCCCACAGTTCAAAGCCAATTTCCTCTGCATCAAGCTGATGGCCAATTGAAACTCAAGGTATTGTCAAATGCATGAGGTGAAAACCTTCAATTACAGTTCCAGTGCTAACTGGAACAAGTTACTGCTAATTACCTCAGAAACCACTGAGCCCCACACAACCTCACTGCACACAATTGCCAAGCCATCTATTGCCCTAATTTTCCAACACAGAGCCAATATTTCAAATACAAATTGCCACTTTTCTTTGAAACCCATGAGCTTTTACTTTCTTTGACCGGCCTTAACAAAGCTTTACTAAAATCAATGTAGGCTATCAATTGTGTAACCTACATTGACATTTTTATCTCCTCAATACATTCATGCATGTTAGTCAAATGTGACCTTTTCTTAAATTCATGCTGCCTTTCATTAATCTTTACCTTTCAAAAACAATTTCTCTGTCCCTCAGAACATTTTCCAATAATTTATCCAATGCTGTTTATCTGGCTGCCTTAGCGTTCAGTTCTGTCAGAGGCAGTTCTGATACAGTTGTGAAATGAGTTTGTCATGTTTTAAATGGTTTTTCCCAGCTACTTCTGCATTCATTTAATTTTCTTACTGAAAATTTCAAATAAACTGGTTTTTGATTTCTAGATTGTTGAATGATTGCAGTGTGTGCATTTCTGGTGACTACGCTACAGGAATAATGTGATTAAATTAGAGGGAGTGCAGAAAAGATTCACAGGAATGTTCCTGGACTGTAGTCCTTGAGTTAGTTTAGTTTAGAGATATAGTTGAGAGTAGCGTGGAAACAGGCCCTTTGGCCCACTGATTCCATGCCGACTATCAATCACCCTTTAACACTAGTTTGATGTTATTCCCACTTTCTCATTCACTCACCACAAACTTGGGGACAATTTACAGTGGCCAATAAACCTTCCAACCTGCACGTCTTTGGGATGTGGGAGGGAAGCGTTGCACCCGGAGGAATCCCACACGGTCACAGGGTGAACGTGCAAACCCTACACAGAGAGCACCCGAGGCAAAGATCGAACCCAAGTCTCTGGCATTGAGAAGCAGCAGCTGTACCACTGTGTTGCTGCCAAGGGGAGATTGAATAGGGTGAGACTGTTTTCCTTGGAGTGAAGGAGGCTGAGGAGTGACCTTCCAGTGGTTTAAAAATTGTGAGGGTAGATAGTCACCATTTTTTTTCCACGGGAGAGTCAGAAATAAAGGACATTAAAGTGCTGGAGTTACTCAGCGGGTCAGGCAGCATCTCTGGAGAACATGCATAGGTGATGTAGAGAGTCAGCAACTTCAAGTTCCTGGGCATGCATATCTCTGAGATTTGTCCTGGGGCCAGCACATTGATGCTATCATAAAGAAATCTCATCACGCCTCTACTCCCTTAAAAGATTGAGGAAATTCAGTATGTTGATAAATATTCTCTTGAAGATTACACAAAGTGGTGGATAACATCACATGTACTGACTTTCCCCACCATCGAAGGGATCTAGAAGCTGTGCTGCCTCAAAAAGGCAGCCAGCATCATCAAAAACCCCACACTACTCTGGCCATGCTATCATTTCACTGCTGCCATTGGGAAGAAGTTATAGGAGTCCGAAAACTGAACAATGAACTTCTTTCTTGCAGTAGCATAACAGGCCTGTAAACTAGGAGTTATGGGGATAAGGCAGAAGAATGGGATTAGGAGGGAGAGATAGATGACCCATGATTGAATGAATAGAGTTCCCTTGGTCCTTACCTCACTGCCCCCACCCCCTCTCCCCTCCTCTCCATCCAACATATCATTCTCCAACACATTCACCACCTTCAACATAATCCACAACTAGTCACATCTTTGCACCCACAGCCGCAGAGACCACACTCCCTCCACAACTCTTGGTTCAATCATCCCTTCCCCCCCAAATCCTCGCTTAGGTACTTTACCTTGTAAGCGCAGGAGATGTAACACTTGTCCCTACACCTCCTCCCTCACATCCACCCAGAGATCTGAAGTTCTTCCAGGTGAGACAGAGGTTCACATGCACCTCCTCAAACCACATCTACTGCATTCGGTGCTCCAATGTGGCCTCCTTTACATTGATGAGACCAAGGGTAGACAAGGCGACCATTTTGTCGACCACTTGTCCTCGATCCACCAAGTCCTGCTGGATATCCCGGTTGCTAACCATTTAAACTCCTCTTCCTATCCCATACTAAACTTTCTGACATGTGCCTTCTTCATTGCTAAAGTGAGTCCACACGCACGCAGTCATGGTGGCACAGTGGCAGAGTTGCTGCCTTACAGCAAAATGCAGTGCCAGAGACCCCGGTTCGATCCTGACTACGGGTGCTGTCTGTATGGAGTTTGTACCTTCTCCCTGTGAACTGCGTGAGTTTTCTTCGAGATATTTGGTTTCCTCCAACACTCCAAAGAAGTACAGGTTTGTAGGTTAATTGGCTTGACAAAAATGTAAAATTTTCCAAGTTGGCGATATGCATAGTACTGCCCTGCCGACTACAAAATTCAGAAAGTTCAGAAGATATAGGAACAGCATATTCCACTTGAGTCACTTACAACCTGTGATATGAACAATGAATTCTCCAAGGACAAGGCTCTGGGAAGTATTGTGGAGGATTGGGAACTAGAAATGCAGGTACAGAGTTTCTTGAAAGTCGCATTACAAGTTAATAGGGTGATCAAGAAAGCTTTCAGCACAATACGCAGTCAGAGTATTGAGTATGGAAGTTGGGAGGGCATGTTATAGTTGTATAAGACATTGGTGAGGCCACATTTAGAGAATTATGTTCAGGTTTGGTCACCTTGTGATAGGAAAGATGTTAAGCTCAAAAGGCTGCAGAAAAGATACAGGGATGTTGCCAGGACGCAAGGGCTGTAGGGTTAGGTTGAACAGGCTGGGACTTTAATCCTTGTAGCGCAAAAGAATGAAGGATGGAGGTATATAAGATCATGAGAGGAATAGATCATGGTAAATGCAGAATCTTTTATCCAGCTTAGGGGAATCAAGAACCAGAGGACATAGGTTTAAGGTGAGAGGGGGAAGATTTAATAGGAACCCGAGGGGCAACTTTTCTTTGTAAAGGGTGATAGGTATATGGAACGAGCTGCCAGAGGAGGTTCTATCACAATGCTTAAGAAACGTCAGACAGGTACATGGATAGGATAGGTTTAGATGGATGTGGGCTAAAAACAGGCAGGTGGGACTAATGTAGAAGGAGCATGTTGGTCGGTGCAAACTCTGGGCGACTGTGTGGCTGTACAACTCTAATTCAAGGTAACCAACTTACATCCCCCCCCCCCCCCTTCATAATTTGCACATCTTCTATCCTTGCCTCCTTATCTCACACTTTCTGTCTTTTCATCTTTGGCCTTTGTCCAACCATCTGCCAATGGAAAAAGAACTATCGCCTATATACACCAATCATTGCCAGACTTTGTCCTGCCCCGACCTCCCTTCCTGCTTTCTTCTCCCTATGACAATTGGTCTGAAGGAGTCCCGACCCGATACGTCACCTATCCATGTTCTCCAGAGATGCTGCCTGACCTGTTGAGTTATTCCAGTGCCTTGTTCCTTTTTTTCCCTAAACCAACATATGCAGTTCCTTGTATCTACATCTATCTCAATGTCCATACCTTTGTGTTGTACCTACCCAAGCAAAATATGATGTGTGGTTTCTCCAGTTTGGATGTGGCCTCACCTTGACAATGGAAGAGGCCCAGGACAGAAAAGCCAGGATGGGAATAGGATGGAGAGTTAAAATAGTTAGAAATTGGGAGACCCCATATTGGGAACAAAAATAAATAACTATATGACTGGGTATGGGTGTAGGAGGAGGGACACAATCACCAGCACAAATTGGAACAGGCAGCATCTCAGGAGAGAAGGAATGGATGATGTTTCGGGTCGAGACCCTTCTTCAGACTCCAGCATTTTGTGTCTACCTTTGATTTAAGCCAGCACCTGGAGTTCTTTCCTACACACCAGCACAAATTAGTTGGACCAAAGGGCATTTTTGTACTCTACATTTAGTGTCGCGTGTGACCATTCACACTGCTGCTTCAGTATGCTGCATAAGATTTATATCTTTGGGTGATTCAATGACACAACTATCAGAGCTGCTACCTCTCAGCTCCTGTGACCGAGGTTCAATCCTGACCTCTGGTGCTTGCTATCTGTGTGGAGTTTCATGTTCTCCGTGTGACTGTCTAGATTTCCCCTGGGGGCTCCAATTTCTTCCCACATCCCAAAGGCTTGTGGGTTGGTGGATTAGTTGGTCACTGTAAATTGACTCAAGTGTCCTAGGTGAGTGGCAGAATCATTGGGGGGGGGGGGGGGGGGGTTGAGGAGTAGTCAATGGGTTAGGGAGAATAAAAATGGGAGTGGAATAGCTGGGTGCTTGATGGTAAGCATGGACTCAAGTGGGCTGAAAGGCCTGATTTTGTGCTGTATAACTAAACTGACACTAAATTGGGAAGTGTAATTCACCATGAGACAATTGATCAGCATTATTATAGCTATAATTGTAACCAGTTCAATGGGAAAGTTGTGTCCCAGTGGGAAACTGGTGGAGTTGAAAGGAAAGTCATGTTACACGATTTTATACTTCATTAGGGAACAGGGAACAAAATAGCTGGCAGGAAAGAGTAGTGACCAGGTCAACTAGTAGGTTTTCCACGAATGAGCTAACTGATCCTCTGCTTTATTCATGCCATTCCTTTCTCTCTCTCTCTCTCTCTCTCTCCTCTCTCTCTCTCTCTCTCTCTCTCTCTCTCTCTCTCTCTCTCTCTCTCTCTCTCTCTCTCTCTCTCTCTCTCTCTCCTCTCTCTCTCGCTCTCTCTCTCCTTCTCTCTTCCCCTCTTTCCTTTTCTCCCCATCATTGGGACAGTGTCTGTCTCTTACATGGAGCAACCCTTAATATGCAACGCGCAGTTACCCATCGAATTGAGAACACCTGTCCAACAAAGGGCTCATCAGAACAAGAGCTGTTGGCGAAATATTCCTCCTGCTGTGGTAGGTTCAGCTGTTCTTATTTAGTGGCGTGCAAACCATCTGGGAGAGTCTAATTCCCTTTCCCTTCCTCCATTTATTCCTCCTCCACCCAAATATCTAATGCTCTTGTCAAACAAAGAATTTAAATGGGATCCACTGCACAAGGAGGTTTAAAAGAATGTAATCAATCTGCAACGAAGTGATTAAGGAGAGAAGAATCAGTGCGTGCAAAATAGGTGCACGCGGCACTCGCTAACCCAGTTAGTTAATTTTTTAGTTTAGAATTAAGGGACAAAGAAAGAAGCTGCTATTTCTATGGCAACCATGCCTGCATGCAAAAATTATCACATTGAGCTGATCACAAATCCAGCACAAATGGGGCAGAGGACAGATTCTTCCTGTCCCTGATTCAGCGGGGCGCCCCTTGGCTAAGAATATAATGAGAATTCCGAGAATTGGTTTCTTAAACATGAGGCTGATAATTTTTAGTTATTCATTTGCAACAGGAATAATTAATGGCTGACTGTGGAGGGAAAATGGCAAGTTGAAATAGGGGATTTAGTCTTGCAAAGCTATAAAGCATGAAACGGGCCTTTCAGCCCAACTCATCCATGTCGACCACGGGCAAGCACAATAAGTTGAATAAAAGAGGCACGTACTGAGGAGTGTAGCAAGAGTAGAAATAGGGATGGTTTGTCACAATTGTGAGGCCACAGCTGGAATACAGGTCATAGTTTTGATCCCCTTGCCTACAAAAGGTTTTATTAGATTTGAAGTTATTCCAATAGATGGGTACACAATGTGGCCCAGTGAAGAATTTGGATCTTTAACTTGAGATGACCTGAACATGAATTTGAGGGGCAACTTTTTCACACAGAGGGTGGTGGGTTTATGGAATGAGCTGCAGGGGAGGTAGATGAGGCAGGTACTATAACAACATTTAAAAGACATTTCTAAATAGATAGGAAAGGTTTAGATGGATATGGGCTAAACGCGTGCAGGTTGAACTAGTGTAGATGGGGCATCTTGGATAGCATAGGTCAGTTGGGCCAAAGAGCCTGTTTCTGCACTGTATGACTCGATATCTTTAAATACAATGAGTGCAAAACAGCAGAATGGTCTCAGATTATAGTGCAATCCAGTTTTGCATTCTCAGAGTGTGAGTTCGATTTTCATTTGGCAAACTCGTCAGCATGAGGAAACTATTAGAGAAAATCAATATAGCCGCCCCCAACTCAATTAACTCCGTCACCTCTGTTTTTATATATTTATATTCTGATTGAAGTATATACAATTATGAGAAGCATTTATGGGGTGGATAGAAACTCTTTCCTATGATTGAAACATCAAATACTGGAGGGCATATCTTTAAGGCGAGAGGGGCAAAGTTTAAAGGAGATGCGTTGAGCAAGTTATTTACACATAGGGTGGTGGGTGCCTGGAACCCACCGCCGGAGGTGGTGGTGGAGGCAGATACAATATTGGTATTTAAGTGATTTTGAATAGGCACATGGACATGTTGGGAATATAGACAATAGACAATAGGTGCAGGAGTAGGCCATTTGGCCCTTCGAGCCAGCACCGCCATTGAATGTGATCATGGCTGATCATCCCCAATCAGTATCCCGTTCCTGCCTTCTCCCCATATCCCCTGACTGCTATTTTTAAGAGCCCTATCTAGCTCTCTCTTGAGAGATATGGATTATGATATGAATATGGATTATGTACAGGCAGTTAACATCCTGGCATCATGTTCAGCACAGGCATTGTAGGCAGAAGAGTCCGTTCTTGTACTGTACTGTTCCATGTTCTAGATTTTTCAACTTCTAATGGAACGTTCTGTTCGGAAGTACAAATAGTTTGCTCAGAACTAGGAGAATTGCACAATGCAGATGTTCCAATTGATGGAATTGTTCTGATGGGAAACCGCGATGGAACTGATTCAGAGTCATCTCGCCCTGCCTGCAGATTCCCTACAGCTGTGCTCTTCTATTTTTTGGGTAAGAGCCACATTTATAAAGAAACAAAATATGGAAGCCTTGTTCTTGTGAGTTAAGTATAATTAGTCTATTGCTAGTAAACAGGACAAAACTAAAAGGAGTTTAAATGCTCAAATAACTCTGCCTTCCAGAGAACCACTGAATGTGATTTAAAATATTCAAGTTGCTAGTGTTTACTTAGTCCATCTCGCCAGAACCTTGCTGTCAACACTCGTTGAACTTCCTGGCGTGTGGACTGTGTCTGTTTCCGCTGCTTGCAAAGCTGTTGGCAGAAGAGATCCAAAGAGGTCTGTCTTGTTTTGTCAACCTTAAGAGGAAGGCCTCACCTTTCAGAATGTCAGAACTTCCCAAAGAGCTCTGCGGTCATTTAAGAGTTTTGAAGGCAACAAGGCCCATCAACAGGTTTCATCTGAGTAAATAGAGTAAACAGTCGGGTGACCTTCATGATGCTGTTATAGAGTCTTCCATCCACCTGAGCAGAACGGCTTTAGTACTTTTAATCAATTTGAAGGTTGGGAGACTCTCCAAAGGGCACCATCTCTACTGCATCAGGATTTGTGCTTCAGTCTCTGGAGAGGGACTTGAAAGCAAAATTCTCGATTCACGCACAACCCAATGACCCTCAGCTGGCATGCAACAGGACCACTGCTTTCAACATGTATAGAAAGGAACTGCGGATGCTGGTTTATACCAAAGATAGACCCAAATCTCTGGAGAAAAAGGCCAGAACAAAGCAAGTTGGCAATACATGACGAAGGAAGGGTGGTGACCCATTGTTAGCTGGAGAAGAGGTGATAACAAAGGAATATAAGGATTTGAACAGTGGAAGTAGTAGGACAACTAGGGTGGAGGAGGGGAGAGAGAGGGAAACTAGTAGGATGACTAGGGTGGGGGAGGATGCCAGTAGGACTCCCCTTTCCATTCCCATACTGACATTTCTGTCCTGGGGCCTCATCCACTGTCAAGAGTGAGGCCACACGCAAATTAGAGGAACAACAGCTTACAACCCAGCATAATGAACGTTAATTTCTCTAATTTCAAGTAACCCCTGCATTCCCTCTCTCCCTTCATCCCCCACCCTACCAGGGGATCCTACTAGTTGCACTGCTCGCATCCTTGTACCCCTTCATTATCACCTCTTCCCCAGCCAAGAAAGGGTCATTATAGGTTCCACCCTTCCTTGGTCAACTGTTGCAGGCCCTGCTTTGATGTGGCCTTTTCTTACCTCCAGTTTCCTCCCCTCTTCTTTCCGTCTGAAGAAGGGGCTCGACCCAAAACGTCACCCACCCTTTTCCCCCAGAGATGCTGTCTGACCCGCTGAGTTACTCCAGCACCTTGTGTCTACCACTCCTTTCAATTTCTCTTGCTTTCATTAAGTTCAGAATTCAGAACACCATTTTTTATTTATCCACAGCCTAACTTTTGGATCTTCCAATAAATACTTCTTAGTATTATACATTTGCCTTAAAATAATCACATCAAAACCCAGTAATAACGTATTTTGCTTAAACATATGATACAGTGTTTTACTAAGTGCGGGATAGTCTAGAAATTCCCCAAGAATCCCCCAGTTCCCTGAAGCTACTTTTGTTAATTTACCTGAGACTGTCTTTCTATCTTCGGGTCTGTATTTCATGTTTAGTATAGGTTTACTCTCTGCCTTCTTATTGCTTAGCTGCCTAGAAAGTGACCTGAACTGTTCATATCTGTCACTTGCAATATGTGGGGACTCCCTCTCTATATCTGATGCTAATTCACTTTTGACAGCTGGTTCAGAAGGTTTCTGTGAGAGAATAAAAGCTGCCTTTCCTGGATGTTGCTGCCTTTGTGAATACATTTCTCTTCAGCTTTTTATAATCAGTTTAGCCAGCCTCAATAATCAGTCAAATGTCTTGTTGGTTTCCACACCCCCCACCTTTGCATTAACATTAAGCTGAAGTGTTTTGGATGGAGTTGGAAGAATATGGAAGAATATCAAGAAGGCTTCACTTAAATCATTAATTTTTTTTTGCACACTGTAAGAGCGAGGGACAAAAAAAAAAAATCAACATTCACTCTGCGGGTGCAGAATAATTAGATCCTTCAATGTGTGATGCTTACACGGGCTAGATTGTGTTGAGATTATATCAATCCACTGACATCTCTTTGTCTTTTGAATCTCTAGAGCAGAAGGCTGGATATGAAGTGTTTCATATTGAATAACCTCCAATTATAGCGAAAGGGGACTGCAGGAGAGAACTCAAGTTCCATGTGCCTGAATGTTGGTAACATTCAGCGAGTGCTGAACACTGGTTCTCTTTTACGCTGCATGTTTGACTGAGAACTTTTGCCTAATCAGTCCGTATTTTGCCATCTGTTCCTTCTGGATCATTGCCTGATACAAGGCAGCCCCTCCCTTTGCCAATAAAGTAAGTGACAGAGCTAATTCTAAAGCCAATTTACAAGACAGTGCTAAACACTAGCAATCTCATATTCTGAAAATGAATTAAAAAAATATTAAATAATTCTAGTGTTGCATGTGAGAAGGTCTGCCATTTATAGACCATGTCCTGTTGTCATCCAAACTTTCTGGACAGTCCAGAACCATGTCAGTCTTTCATTCTATAGAACAGAGAACATAAGGGGTTGGACAGGCTAGATGCAGGAAGATTGTTCCCGATTTTGGGGGAGTCCAGAACAAGGGGTCACAGTTTAAGGATAAAGGGGAAATCTTTTAGGACTGAGATGAGAAAAACATTTTTTACACAGAGAGTGGTGAATCTCTGGAATTCCCTGCCACAGAATGTAGTTGAGGCCAGTTCATTGGCTATATTTAAGAGGGAGTTAGATGTGGCCCTTGTGGCTAAAGGGATCAGGGGGTATGGAGAGAAAGCAGGTACAGGATACTGAGTTGGATGATCAGCCATGATCATATTGAATGGCGGTGCAGGCTCGAAGGGCCGAATGGCCTACTCCTGCACCTATTTTCTATGTTTCTATGTTTCTATAAAAGAGTACAAGAACAGATGCCAAGACCATCACTTATCTCCATGCACATAACCCATGTTACAACATTCCATGCATATCACATGCCTATCCAAATGTATTTTAAATGCCATTAACATATCTGCTTCAACCACCACCCCTGACAGCACGTTCCAGGCACTCACCACCCTCTGTGCAAAGAAAATTGCCCCGCAAATTTCCTTTAAATTTTGACCCTCTCACCTTAAACCTCTACTCTCTAGTATTTGACTTCCATTCTGGGAAAAGGATACTGATTGCCTACCCTATTTATATCTCTCATACTTTATATAATTTTATATACTTCTATCAGGTCTCCATGTAATCTCTAGTGTTCCAGAGATAAACAATCCAAGTCTGTCCAACCTCTCTCTGTCGCTAATAGCCCCTAATCCATTCATCTTTCTGGTAAACTTCCTCTGCACACTTTCCAAACCCTCCACATCGTTTCTGTAATGGCGTGACCAAAATTGCACACAATACCCCTGACGTGACCGAACCAAAGCCCAATAAAGCTGCATTATGACTTCCTCACTCTTCTCCTCAATGCCCCAATCTCTAAAAGCAAGCATACCTTATACTTTCTTTACTAATCTATCTACTAGTGTTGCCACTTTCAGAAAGTTATGGACTTGGATCCCAAAACCCTGTTGTTAATGCTGTTACGGGTCATGTCATTCATTGTATTATTCCCCTTACATTTGACTTCCCAAAGTGAAATCTCGCACTTTCTCCAGTTAAACTCCATTTGCCATTTCTCCACCAATTTCTGTTGCTGATCTAGATCCTGCAGTATATTTTACCAACCTTCCGACAGTCCGTGACCCCAGCAATCTTAGTGTCATCTGCAAATCTACTAATTAACCTGCTGACGTTTGCGTTCAAGTCATTTATATGTATCACAAACAGCAGCGGTCCCAGCACTGATCCCTGCGGAACTCTACTGGTTACAGACCTCCTGCCTGAATGTTGTCCTTCCACCACAACTCTTAGTCTTCTATCAGTAAGCCAGTTCAGAATCCATATGACCAAGTCACTATTAATACTGTACATCTTGACATTCTGGATCAACCTATCGTGGGGGAACTTTATCAAATGCGTTACTGAAATCTATGTAGACAACATCAACACGCTATCCTCATCAATCATCTTTGTCATCTCCTCAAAAAAAAACTGATCAGATTAGTAAGACACGACCTGCCATGTACAAAGCCATGTTGACTGTTCCTAATTAACCCATTTTCTTCAAAATGGAAGTAAATCCTATCCTAAAAAATCCTCTCGAATAGTTTCCTTACCACTGATGCGGGGCTCACCAGCCTTTAATCCCCTGGATGTTCTCCTCTTCCCTTCTTAAATAAAGGAACAATATTAGTTACTCTCCAGTCCTCTGAGACCTCGCCTGCGGCTAGGGAAGACACAAAGATCTTTGTCAAGGCTCCTGCAAACTCCTCTCTTGCCTCTCTCAACAACCAGGGATAAATCCCATCAGGTCCTGGGGATCTGTCCACCTTAATACTCTTCTCCACTCTGATCTCACTGTTCTCCATATCTTTCTCTTTGGTGAAAATAGATGAATAGTACTCGTTTAGTTCCTCGCCTACATCCCCAGACTGGTGAGAAGAGCACAAATTCCCTCATTTATCCTTGAGTGGTTCTTTCTTTTCTCTGGTTATCCTCTTGTTTTTTATATAGGTGTAAAAAGCCTTTTGATTTTCTTTACTCTGACCTGCCAGAGCCATTTTGTGGTTCATTTTGGCCCTTCTAATCACCAGCTTGATTTCTTTCCTTCTGTCCTTATATTCCCAAATGCCCTGTCTGATTCCAACCTCTTTGATCCCAAGATTCAAACCTTGCATGCACTTCTCTTTTCTTTTTGACCAAATTTACAACCTCTTTGATGGCAGTGTCACTTGGGCAGAGGTGTGGCTATAAAGGTCTCATAGCCAACACTGTACTATTCCTCACACTTCTCCTGCCATCCATTAAATGCCTCTAATACCTTTCACGACAACGTCCTTATGGTATGCAATCCACTTTCTGAGTTTCCCCTGAATGTCTTGTTGAAAGGTTTAAAGTCTACGTTTTGTTTATGGGCCTGAGTTTTTAGGTTCCACAATCTCTAGTTGCAGCTATTAAATCATTTTATTCTTTTGAACACTGCAATGATGTCACCCATCGGTCTTTTCACTGGTGAGAAGAGCCACAACCTCTTCTGATAACCGTATCCCTCCAGCTCTTGTGGGAAGCGGAGGAGCTCGATATCGTTCTTGTAATCGGGAAACCAGAAGAGCATATAGTGAGACACGCGTTGTCAAACAAGTGATCTTTATTAGATTAACACAGAACAGCTCTCAGAACCACAACAAGGGGCAAGGGTGTTACCAGCAGTTTATATACCCCAGGGGAGACCCGTGACCCGCTCTTCCCGCCAAACCAAGTCACGACCCAACCCTCAGAGCCGAGGGTTCGCGCCACGAGTGGCTAACCACCAGGGGCCGCCACAAGCGTATTGTGTTCCAAAGTTAGACACAAATGGCTGGAGTAGCTCAGCGGGACAGGCAGCATCTCTGGATAGAAGGAATGGGTGATGTTTCGGGTCGAGACCCTTCTTCAGACTGGAGTCAGGGGAAAGGGAAACGAGAGATTTCATGTCTGCTCTAACACAATCACGTGCAGGCTGTCAAGAGCTGAGTTGAGGTTGAAGCATTGAGGGAGAATAACTGGGGTTTGGGAAAACAAAAATGGAGTAGATAGGGTCTTTGATGATGCTGGTGGAAGGTGATTGCATGGAGAGTCACTCAGGAATATTACATCAGGTTTCCGTCAGCTGGAATTATTTAATGCTGATACTTCAGGATTGACATCGTGTTCCAAGTTTAAAGGCTCATTAGGAAGAAAGATTACGCAGCCATTAATTGACGTGTTTCTTTATTCTTTGTGATTGCTTTTAGTTCTGTGTTATTGGAGTGGGGGAAATAATTTCCACCTGCTCCAGCTATAACACACATGATCCCGGGAAGATGATACTGGACTGCCTACATCGACTGTTGCAATCATGTTGTGATTGTGGGCATATCAGTCAGATAAAAGAGGGTAGATTTTATTTCCTGAGCACCTTAGTAAACCAACAGCTAAATCAGATATTATTATTGATATCAGCTTTTCATTTAAACAGATTTGCACGTCTACTCCGTGGTTTGATCTTAAGGTCTTTAGATTATCCGTCGAACTATTGATGTGCACTTCCTGGCAACTGACGTAGAGCAAGAAAAAGCCATGCTCCCTGTGACTGGTTGCTAGGGATAGCTGCGTGTGAAACTGAGCCAAACAGGCCTTGAGCATCTTTGAGTGGGGTTATCTCCTTGAGGATGGGTCATTTGCAGTTGGCCGCAGTGTTCCTCTGCTGGTATGTTCTTGTGCCTGAGAGCTATTTAAAAAAGGCTCATGCATTGTGTTCACCCTATCCAGTCTCAGAAACCAAGCTTTCAAGATGCAGTGTTTAATTCAGGAAACAAAGTTTGAACTGTACAAAGAGGTGATAGTGACAATTAATTTGCTTTAGTTCTACTGATTGAGGATAAATATCATTCAGTGTGTGCTTTTACATCAACTCTTGTATCACATCTTGTACAGACGGCACCTCTGATAGTGCAACATTTCCTCAGCATTGTGGAGGGAGATTTAAACACCTGACTCTAAAGTGAGAGTGTACATAGAGCAGAAGGCTATACAGCATGGAAACGTATCTTCGGCCCACTTTGTTCATACCAGTTGTTGGTATTCAGGACTCGTCCCATTTGCCTGCATTTGGCCCAAATCCCTCTAAAAATGTATTTTGAAAGTCGTACGCGCATCTGCTTTCTCCTGCAGCTTATTTCAGATCTAATAGACAATAGGTGCAGGAGTAAGCCATTCGGCCCTTTGAGCCAGCCATTCGGCCCTTTGAGCCAGCCATTCGGCCCTTTGAGCCAGCCATTCAATGTGATCATGGCTGATCAAAGCCATGTTCAGACTACCATGTACAGGCTGAATACAGACTACTATTCAAGTGAAAGTTTTGCCCCTGAACTCTCTTTTAAATCTCTCTTCTCTTACCGTAGACTATGCCTACTAGTTTTTTTGGGCTCTGTGATTTTAATGATTGAAAAGTATTGAACTGTGGCCTTTGGGGGACCATGGTTGATGGATAAGGCTGTGAAAAACTGACCATGTTTCAGGTATAGGGATAGAGGAGGAGTTGTGGCCAGTATAGATCAGCCATGATCATATTGATTGGTAGGGTTTGAGGGGTGGAGCGGTCAATTTCTGCTCTTTTATTATGTAGAAACAGACCATCAGATCACTGTGCACCTCATGCATTTATTTACATTAATCCCATTGTTATTCGGCTGTAAATTAAACTATGGGATTAGGTCAAAGGTGCAGGCATCCAGATTAGTTAAAACCCAGAGTGGGCTAACAGAGTGACCAACTCTCACCATTTCTAGTCAATATAAATGTAAATCGCAAGGTCAATCTGGAGAAACACTAGAGTCAGCAGTGTTGGAATGAAAGGATGATTTGGATCAATGCTGATCCGATCTCCGACTCTCAGTCATAAAAATATAGTGAAATGAGAAATCCTCAACAAAAAAAAATCAGTGGAGGGAATGATAAACTCCTTCCCATTTTCAGGAACATGAGGGGAGGTAGCCCCATCAAGGAGTGGCAGTGCTTACGGAGCTCTGACATTCGTCTCATGGCCCTTGCAGCTTGACAGGTGTTGACTAACCTTTGTTCCTTGTATGTCTGGTCTCGGTTTGGCATTAATATTTAATTGTATTAATATTTAATTTAATTTGTGCCTAAGCCTATGTTTCCCCTGGGGACAGCTAAGGCAGTGGGGAGATTGACATGTCCCCAATGATTTTGTGGCGCGGGGCCTGCAAAGTGCTTGACTCCTAATCAGAAGGTTGCGACATTTTTATGTCCCACAGTGGCCTGTCACGCCAATTCATTCCTTTTGGTTGAATGAGCTCTGTTCGCTCTCGGCTGGGCTGTCTAATTAAGCATGGTGAAGAATGAAGAACTCCATCTGAATGACGGGGGTTGCGATGAGGAAGGAGGAGTAGAGAAGGCCAGAGCTCACAACAAATCATTGCAATTCCCGCCGGTTGGAGATGAATTGACACGAACAGCTGTCCCAGTATCGTATGGGTTGAATCGTTCTGCTCTCCCTCCTGCTCCTGCTGTTGAAATGGATAATTGGAGATTAAAAACTGAGAAAGAAGAAATGTGAAAGACATGTTAAAAATAAAATTAGAAAAGGGGTCATTTATAGTTAGGGTGCTGGACGTGTATGGAATAGGACCACTTGGCCTCGAGGAATGGATCGATCTTTGTAAACTTCTAGCTTCACGCGTTTGGTATTTGGCCAGAAAAAGGTCACCTAAAGAGGTTTGATCACATTTTATTTCAAATTCAGTGAAAATGAATTGTAAGGAGATGACGGGGTCTGTCTGAATCTTAATGGCAGGGGCACTGCTTATTTGTTCATAGGTTCATATTTACGAGTAGAATTAGGCCATTCAGCCCATCAAGTCTACTCCGCCATTCACTCATGGCTGATCTACCTCTCAGCCCTATTCTCCTGCATTCTCCCCATAAGCCCCTGGTACCCATGTTTGCCATGAAGTCTTGTCACAAAACCATGTCAGTCTGGCACACAAAGGATGGCTCCAATCTGCCAGCCTGGCCGAAGCCTGTTGCTCATTTACAAGGTTGCGGTTTTCTGATGGGGTCAGCGGAGAATATTGCTGCAGCTTCTGTCCAGTGGTGTTTATCAATGATGCTGTTTTAAAACACAGAAATGTAGAAATTAGGAGCAGACTATTCAGTCCTTTGAGTCTGCTCTGCTGTTTAAATTGATTATGGCTGATGATCCAAGTTCAATACCCTTCTCCTGTTTTCTCCTCATGTTGCCTTTGATCGATTTAGCCATTGGATCTTTAACTCCCTCTTGAGTATGTGCAAAGATTTGACTTTAGCCACCTTCATTGTCGAGAATTCCACAAGCCCACCAGTTTCAAAGTGAAGACATTTCCCATCTGCTCGGGAGTCTCCTTAGCCGGTGACTACTAGTTCTGGATTTCTTCACCATCAAGATCGACCATCCTGCATCCGGTCTGCCCAGTCTCATTGGAAGTTATAATGGGGTCCTTCTCATTCTTAAGAAACTCAAGTGGACATAAACCTAATCATCCCAATCTCTACATCACAGACATGCCATCTCAGAAATTAATTGATTGAAGAATACAGCATGGAAAGAAGCCCATCGACCCACCCAATCCATGCTGACCATTGATCATCTGTTCACACTAGTTCTATGTTATCCCACTTTCTCATCCACTCCCTGCAGAGGGAATTTACAGGGGGCAATTAAACTGCTAACTGGCGTAACTTTGCGATGTGGGAGGAAACTTGAGGATACCCATGCTGTCAGGAGGAACGTGCAAACTCTACACTGGCAGCATCTGAGGTCAGGATCAGACCCAGATCTTTGGTGCTGTGAGGCCAGATGAATCTCTCTGATGAACCGTCGCTGAGCATCCCCATGCAGAACATCCTTCCTCAGATAAAGAGACCAAAACCACAGATGGAGGTGTGAGGCTTTGCTGTGAGGCCAACATACCATGTGCCATTTTAAGCACATGCTGGACTTTATTCACTTTATACTGTATTAGCCATGCACTTGTCTGAATCACTCAGGAGGCTGTTTTTCATCCACTTCGTATCTCAGCCTGCTTTGCGCCATCTGCAAACTTAAAACCGTAACATTGTGAAGGCAGATCCAAAGTAATTGTTCTACCATCTCTTCGTTTCCCATCATTAATTCCTCTGTTTCTGAATGGAAGGGGTCTCATTTGTCTTTACTGATCCTTTTCACACCTTTATTCCAGGTTTTTCTGTTAACCTTTTATTGTCCCTGCATGCTTACTATTAATTTAGAGGTAAAGTATGGGTAGTGCTGCAGAGTCTGTGGGGTTCTGCCTGGACAGGCCTAATAAGGTAGAGTCTGGAAGATTGTGTCTGGTCTTGGGTTTGTGCTGATGAGTCTGGGGGATTGTGTCTGGTCTTGGGTTAGTATCGTGGAGTCTGGGGGGTTGTGTCTGGACAGGTTAATGCTGATGAGTCTGGGGGATTGTGTCTGGTCTTGGGTTTGTGTTGATGAGTCTGGGAGATTGTGTCTGGACTTGGGTTTGTGTTGAGTCTGGGGGATTGTGTCGACTTGGGTTAATGCTGATGAGTCTGGGTGATTGCATTTGGACAGGTTAATGCTGATGAGTCTGGGAGATTGTGTCTGTTGGGTTAGTGCTGAAGAGTCTGGGGGTCTCTGTCTGGGCTTGGGTCAGCACTGTGCATGCTCTGAGACTGGACATAAGCCAGGTACACTGCTGGCCTCTCAGCTTTTCTCTGGAGTGAGGAAATAACAGAGCCCACAGGATTCAAAATTTCTTCTACTAACTGCGGAATGGCTGGGAATGATTTCCAGTTTGAAAGAGATCTTTGTGCTGCATGCACCTCACACTCTCCGGCATTCAAGTTTGCAAACCTGTGGCAAGTTCCCTTGCCTCCTAATCCCCCTCTGCATTAGAATCCAACTGTGGCTCCCTTGAGGCGTGCTGTTGAAGCAACTTCTCAAACTTCTCAGTGCACGCAACTGTAATTCTCTGTGGGCCAGATCTCCTTTCACCGGAGGCAGAGTTTTCTGAGAGGAATGAGAGTAAGGAGTCCTGTTTCACTGCACTTCAAAGTGACGTGTTTCCAAAACACCAGAAAGTAATGGTCTGTGGTGCCTTGGATATAATTTACTTTCTCCTCAGGACTTTTTTCTTTGAACTCAACCTGCGCCAGAAATAGTTCACATTCTGGCAAGAGAATTCTTGGCTCTATTGATTACAGAAGGGAGGTAATAGTCGGCTGATAAGTTGTCCATCACTGAGAGACCTCTGGTCAGTGTGAGGATTCCATGGAGTTACAACTGTTCCCTTTGCTTTTGACCCTTTGCTACATTTAGCTGGTTCCTCGTTGATCAGTGCAGAGTCTGAGATTTCCTCTTTGGCAATTTCTCGTGTTGCCTCTGCACTTTCAGCCTAAAAGATGTTTGAATTGCTGAACATTATAGTCAGCTTAAGTTTCAGTTGACAAGATTTGGGAGACTTAAAACTGGATTTAAAGAGAACATTTTGTGCCTGCTTTTTTGCATTAATTTGTCATACATTTTTCATAAATCTGGTTTGTGCAAGTATTGGAGAGCAGCAGATGTTGACCCTGGTGTGGTCTTTTTCTCTCAGCAGTCACCCTGAAGGACAAATTCCCCATTTGCTTAATTTCCCCATTATCTCTAATTTTCTTACCCCCCTCTCAATCACCTTCCCCTCTGCTTATTAATTTCCTGTTTCCCCCTTCCTTTCTGCTCCTTTTATCTCTTTGGCCAACTTTGATGCTATAAAACAGATTTTGGAGTATGTTGTTTGCGGGCAAAGGAGCATCTGAAAAGTGGGATGTTTTTAAAAGTGGTATGGGTAGCTGGATCAAGTGTATCCGTGGATGAGTTTCGGGAATGAGGAGCATACTTAAGAAGGAAATCACGAGGGGCAAAAAGGGGGCAGAAAATCCAGAGAGATTTTATTAGTACATTAAGGGAAAAAGAGTAACTAGAAAATGAATTAGGGCCCCTCAGAAACCAAAGCAGTCATCTCTGTGTGGAGCCGCAGGGGAGTATCCTCAATGAGTATTTCTCCTCTGTTTTTACCATGGAGATAGAAATGAAGACTGGGGAACTTGGAAAAATTAATGGAGATGTCTTAATTATTAGTCCATATTATGGTTGAGGAGGTGCTGAACGTTCTAAGGCACACAAATCTCCCTGGATTGATCAGATATATCCAACGACACGGTGGAAAGATAGAAAAGAAATTGCCGGTGCCCTGACTGAGATATATGAATCATCATTAGACATAGGTGAGGTGCCAGAAGACTGGAGGGTGGCTAATGTTTTGCCTCTATTTAAGAAGGGCTACAAGGAAAGCCTAGGAAATGTAGTCCAGTGAGCCTAACATCTGTGGTAGGCAAAGATTCTGAGGGATAAGATATATATGCATTTGGATAGACAGGGGCTGATTAGGGATTGTCAGTCAGCGTGGCTTTGTATGTCGGAGATCGTGTCCTATGAATTTGATGTAAAGAAGTAATGAAAAGAGGTGATGAGGGCAAAACATTTAGCAAGGCAAGCAAGGCAGTTGAAACGGTTTTGCATGGTAGGCTGCGTTGGAAGGTTAGATCGCATGGGATCCAGGGAGAGCTAGCTGACTGGATAGATCTGTTATCTTCACACCTTACCCTTCCATATCTCTAGTCTCCCTCTCCCCTGAGTCTGAAGAAATGTCACCCATTCCTTCTCTCCAGAGATGCTGCCTGTCCTGCTGAGTTACTCCAGCACGTTGTGTCTATCTATAGCTGGATAGAGAATTGTCCATGGAAGGAAGCAGAGGGTGAAGGTGGAAAGTTGTTTTTTGTACTGGAGGCCTGTGATCAGTGGTGTGCCTCAGCAATCAGTGCTGGGCACATTACTGCTTATAGTTTAAATATCAATGATTAGGATGAGAATCTAGATTAGTAAGTTTGCAGATGACACTAAATTATGTGGTATTATAGATAGCGAAGACGGTTATCAAAAATTACAGCAGGATCTTGATCATTTGGGCAAGTGGGCTGAATGCTGATTGGATTTTAATGCAGATATGTGTGAGGTCTTGCATTTTGGGAAGTCAAACCAGGGCAAGACCTTTACAGTGAATGGCTGGGCCCTGAGGAATGTTGTAGAGTAGAATGATCTAGGATCTGTGCAGCCTCACAAATTCCTTTAACTGCTCTGATTAGCCACGGATAGTTTTCCCATGGAGAATTTATTTCTAATGGAATGTATATTCGTTGAAAGATCAGAATTTTTTCTTTGAATGCCTGCCATTGCTTATCTGCTGTTGTGCTTTATAATCTAATTTCTCGATCTACCTTCGCCAACTCGCCCTTCATAACTTCGTAATTGCCTATATTTAAGTCAAAGACTCTTGTTTCATACTGAATATGTAATGCTATCATACTGTGATCACAGTTCCCCAGAGGATATTTTACTATAAGATTACTAATTAATCCTGTCTCATTGTTCACGACTGGAATCTAAAATTGCCTTTTGCCCTGCTTGGGTCCAGACAAGGTGTTCCAGGGAATTACTTCAAATGCATTTCATGAACTGGTCCACAAGGCTACCTTTTCCAAATTTATTAAGTTAATTTATATTAAAATGAAAGTCTCCTGAGATTATTGCTTTTTATCTTTGTTATAAATCTCCAATTAGTTTTTGATTGACACTCCTTCCAACTATCTATCTGTTGAAAGGGCCTGTAGATTACACCCACCAATGATTTTGGCCCCTTCTTATTTCTTACATCACCCAAGTTGCTTCTACTTCCCAATCCCCTGAGTAGTTTCTCTGTCACTACTTCCCTAATGTCAACCTGTATTGCTCTCTGATGCTCTCCACCGTTACAAAGTGTGAAGTACTCGGGAAATTTCAGTCATCTTTGCACACCATGCAGCTTTATCTGCATGGCTATTTAATCAAATTATCTACTTGCGCCATTAATCCATCTGTCATTTTCTGGAAGCTTTGACTATTCAGACGAGGACCCCTTTAATTTTTTATTTTTATCTTTTTTTCTCTGCTGCGGTGCTATTGATTGTCCCTCCCTGACACGTTCAATTTATTGCATTAACTGCACTAAAAACATAACATCTGGAAACACTCAGCAGATCAGGAAACATCTGTGGAAGGAGAAACGGTTCATGTTATGGCTCGAACACCCTCCATTACAACAAGGAAAGAGATAAAACAATATTACCCAAAGGAATTGCAGATGCAGGTTTACAAAAAAAGACAAACGTGCTGGAGTAACTCAGCGTCTAGGCAGAGTCTCTAGAGAACATGGGGAGGTGATGATTCGAATCGTGACCCTTCTTCAGACTGACGTTGGCTGTAAACAGCAGAGAGGGGTGGATAAAATAGAATGAATATCTTTGATAGTGTGAGGCCAGGTTTGCTTCAGACTATAGAGATACAGCATGGAAACAAGCCCTTCAGCCCACTGACTCCCCATTAACCAACTATCAGCACCGTACACTTGCACTATCCTACACACTAGGAACAATTTATAATTTATACCGAAGCCAATTAACCTACAAACCTGAATGTCTTTGGAGTGTGGGAGGAAGCCAGAGTACCCGGAGGAAACCCACACGGAGAACATACAAACTCCATACCGACACCACCTGTAGTTAGGATCGAACCCAGGTCTCTGTCTCTGTAAGGCAGCAACTCTACCACTGCGCCACTGTGCTGACCCTGCCCATTGCTCTGGTGATAAGTTGTGGATATCTGGTTGATTGGCTAATGAGGCTAGTGGACAAGAAAGGCAAAAACAGAGTAACATGTAGAAGCTGTGCAATGTGGAACTGCAGGAAATGCCCAGCGGATCAGGCAATGTTATTACTGACAGTTTCATTACTGTTGAAGGAAAATTGCTGGGAGATAGTTTGCCATTGATACCAATGGGCTGACTTTTGAACAATGATGAGACCTAAGACAGGAAGGACATGGTGCAAACCACTTCTCCCAATGTCAGCAAGATGAAGGAGCAAGTTATTGACTTTATGAAATGAGGTGGCATACACCACCAGTCAGCATCAATGGTGCTGAAGTGGAGATGGTTGAGAGATTCAAGTTCATAGGCATAAATATTACCAATAATCTGTCCTGGATCAACCACACAAAGCTGATTAACAAAAAAGCGGACAAAAAAGCACACCAACGCCTCTACTTCCTCAACAGACTAAGGAAGTTCTGCATGTCTCCAAGGACTCTTACCATTCAGATACACTGTAGAAAGCATCCTCAGGTTCCATCTCTATTTGGTTTAGCAAAGTTCTGCACAAGACCGCAGGAAATTGCAGAGTTGTAAATGTTGCCCAGTGTTGTAGATGTGGACCCCCCTGCATCAATTCCATCTCCACTTCATGCTGCCTCAAGCGAGCAGCTGACATAATCAAACACCATTTTCACCCTAGTTAGTCCTTCTTCTCCCCACTCCCAGCAGGCAGAAGATGCAAAAGCTTGAAATCATGTACCAACAAACTCAGGACCAGCTTTTTCCCCGCTGGAAACGTACCACTGAATGGTCCTCTCATAATCTAAGGGTGTGGCCCTGATCTTCCAACTTCACCTCACTGGGGCTCTTGCATATTTTTTTATTTGCACTTTCTCTATAACTGGAACACTAAAATGCTACATTCTGCACTCACTTTATTTTTCTATTTGCACTATCTGCTGAACTTGTGCATGGCTTCATAGTATTCATGTATTGTATGATTTGACTGGATAGCACGCAAACAAAGTTTTTCACTGTGTCTCGGTACATGTGGCAATAGTAAACCAATAACAATGCCAATACCAAATACAACAGTAATATTGTGTGGTCACACAGAAATGAGGAAGGAACTGAGAGTGAACTTATTCCCGACCCTGTTGCCAATATCTTTTAATATTTAGATGGGCCATGACTGTTGTCTGGGCAAGATTTAAGTGGCTTTGGATCACTTTACCATGTCCTTTTTAGAGAGGAAGATCCAAACCATCTCAATCTTGTTGGAAACAAGCAAATATCTATTTTCACAGTGGGCAAATATAGGCCAGGGTGAGCTGCTCCTAAAGTTTCAAAAGATTTTTGCATTCACATAAGAAGCCCAGACCAAATTTTGGTTTAATGTTTCTTACAAAAGGCAGTATTGAACTGTCAGCAAAGACTATCTGATCTAATCTCTGGAGTGGAACTTGAACCCAAAACACGCTGCCTTGGGGGCAAGAATGCCTGCGGTTAAGCCGGGACTGACACTTAGATGATTAAGACATTTTGAAGGATTTGAAGAGTGCTATGATGTATCATGTTCCACACAACACTGAAAGACTGGTGACCCCAGAAACCAGGTACTCTTACTCTCCAACGATGGTTGGCATGTATATTTATTTGCACATATGATGTGAATATCCTGAAGTTAAGTCAGTGATCTATTCCTGCTCCAGAGACACATGTCTGAATATAACTGGGTTGCGTGTCACAAAAGCCAGCTTGAAAGTGAAAGTATTGGTTTACTGGTTATGTGTACCAAAATACAATGAGACTTTGTTTATTGTGCCATGCAAGCAAATCATACCATGCATGAGTACATCTGGTAGACCAAAAGAGAAAATAACAGTCTTCAGAATATAGCGTTAAAGCTCGAGAGAAAGTGCAAATTATAGAAGTCCAAGGGCTGAGATAGATTGGAAGATCAGGAAATTCATCCCTAACATATGTGCGGTTCATTCAAAAATCTGATAACAGCGGGGAAGAAGCTGCCCTTAAATCTGGTGGTATGTGCTTTCACTTATTGTAACTCTGCCTGATGGGAGAGGGGAGAAAAGAGAATGCATGGGGGTGTGAATGATCCTTGATTATGTTGGCTGCTTTCCTGAGGCAGTGTGAAGTGTAGATGGAGTTAGTGGTGGGAGAGGATGGTTTGTGTGATGGACTGGGCTACATTTGCAAATCTCTGCAACTTATCAGACTTTGATGTATCGCCCATAGGATGCTTTCTATAGTGCCTCTGTTGAGACTGGTAAGATTCACAGAGACAAGCCAAATTTCCTTAGCCTTGTGAGAAAGTAGACATATTCATGTGTTTTCTTTGCCATAGCTTCAATGTGATTGGACCAGGACAAATTGTTGGTGATGATTCATCCTGAAACCTCTTGCCCATCTCCACTTCAGCATGATTGATACAGACTGGGGTGTGTACTTCACTCTCGTCTGAAGAAGGGTCTCAAACCGAAACGTCACCCATTCCTTCTGTCCAGAGATGCTGTCTGTCCCGCTGAGTTACTCCAGCATTTTGTGTGTGCTTCACCCCGCTTCCTTAAGTCAGTAACAAGCTCCTTCATTTCGCTGACATTGATGGGAGGGGGGGGGGGGGGGGGGATAGTTGTCTTGAGACCATGCTACTAAGCTCTTTATCTCCTTTCTGTACTCTGTGGAAATGTGGAAAGGCAATACCAGTCCCTGATGCAAAGATTTGACGATATTGAGCTTACATGATGGAGTTTGTGTACTGAGATACTCAAAGTACTTTGAAGCTATGGAGAAGGGACATTGAAATGCTAGTAAAAACATATCACTGGAAATTGTGAAAATTAGAACTCCATGAAATGCAGGTTAATATTTATTCCCAGTGATTGAAGAGTGCAAGTTGACAATTTTTCTGAAGTGAGCCTGCCTGATGTTGGAGAGCACTTGACGTGTGAAGTTACTGCAAGGTGTCAAGATAAGGTGGCATTGGTGGAGGTTATGCCAACGGCGGCTGATGAGTCTGAGACTTGGTCACCGTTACTACTGATTGCCAGTAACAGAGAAACTGGTCATTGAGTTAAACCTGTGAAGAACATTGAATATAGAACAACACAGCACAAGAACAAGGCCCTCCTCAGCCACCGATGCTCCAGAGTAAATCCAAATTTATGCTTTTTTTTAAATATGGGAAAGCAGTGCAATGAAGGTAAAATATAGTTGTGAGCAATAATTGTTATTTTGAGACAACAGCACCATTGGGGGTGTTGTCGTACAACGAGCTGGTGTTGACGCAATGGCAATGTTTTGTGGAAGGTTCCAGAGACATGTGCAGCTCTTGAATAAACTGTACAGAGCTAAAGTTGCATTGTGGAATCCATAGTGGGTTGGTGGGGGTCGTGCACCCCACTGATCCATGTACTTTGTATAAGGGAGGTGCGAGGAGCTTGAATAGTCCAGCAATAGGGGACGTGTCTTGTTGGGCAGGACCAATGGAGGACGGCCGATGGTGGACGTTTGGAACGTGAAAACATGCCAAAGATGATTTTGCACTTTGTCATCGAACCTCTCTGTGATTGATGAGCCTCAGTCCAGATGTTCAGTTGAATTTGTTAATTGAGTTGAATCAGTGGTTCTTGTGGTTACTGCATATTTAACAACACGGGCACTGAGTATATCCAAGAGAAATATCGATAAGATTTTGGAATTTAAAGGCAACAGGTAATATGGGGTTAATGTAAGGAAGTGACACTGAGGTTAAAGATCAGCATGGTTCTGTTGAATGGCAGAACAGCTATCTGGGGCCAATAGCCAACTGTTCCATCCTCATGCCGTTAAATTACAGTGGATGGCAATGCCCTGTGAAAGACAGATGTAATCCTAGAATGTTCTGTGAGGTCCCATCCTTCCACGGAGTACTCATTGGGTAGTGACGTGTTGCGTGTTGCCAATGGTGGATTGAAGATAGTCCCTAAGGCCCACCAAGACCATCCTGATCATAACACACCATCATATTCTTCTCCAATGTAGGATCAGGCTCTTTGGTTCATCAAGGAATCCCATTTTCCACGTCTCCCTGTAACCTATTCTCTCTCTCTCTCATGCTTATGCTTCCCCGATCGTTCTCCTGCCACCTATCTTTACAGGGGACAATTTGTAGCAGAATTTAACCTACCAACCCGCACATCTTTGAATGTGGCAGGGGCCTTGAATTACCTGCATGAAACCCAGGTAGTCAGAAGGAAAATATGCAAACTGTACACAGGAGTGAACACGGGTCATGGGTCATCTTTACTAGCTGCTCCCACCATATCCCCCATCTACGACCCTCACTCTCCTGTTAGGCAATTGATTGATTTAGTTACTAGTCCTGTCATTGTACCTATCCCTCACTGTTAGGCCCTGGTTCTGATATCTCCAAGTACATTTTGAGATTTTGGTAGTTGACTCGATTATCAGTTGTTGTGATGAGCTTCAAAAAGGAATAGGTAGGTTGGAACAATGCTGTGTCTTTATACATGGAAGGAGAATGACTTAATGAATGTGTCACTTGAAACGCCTTCACCACTGCATTGTGGGCTGTTAATTCATTCGCATCCTTACAATCTTTGTTTGGTTTGATGCATCTTGTACATTCAGCCCTTACTGATAAGTGTTTTCATTTTCCCCCGATAGGCTTTTACCGCCAAATTTTCACAGCAGTTGATCCTTACTGCATTATTTTGCCCATTGAATTCTTTGCTTTATTCAGTCTTTGCATGGGAAAGTCACAAACAACCATTGAGCCCATTTATTGCTCCCATGTGCCATTTGTATGAGTCCGCTGTACCTTTTGTCCTCCAGCACCAATGCTACCTGTTTGTCTGCCTCCAGGCTGTCAAGAAAGAGACATCAAAGGAAGGTGGGTTCCAGGATTTTGATCCAGCAATAATGAAGCAACTGTAATTTCTGTACAAACGAAGACGGGATGGCGGGCGGAGCTTTTGTTACTCAAGTTGCCTGTAATGTAGTGGAGGCCATGGGTTGGATGTTGGCGCTGTGAAAGCTTGGTCAGGTTGTTTATCTGGTACATGGATAGGACAGGTTTACATGTATAGGGCAGGTTTAGAGGGATATGGGCCAAATGCAGTCAGGTGGGACTAGTGTAGATGGGACATGTTGGTTGGTGTGAGTCTGTATGACTCTAAAACAAACCAGGTGTGTGGATAAGCTGTTTCACGACATACGTGGAAGGGGTGTGAGAGGGCATTTGTCCCAGAAGTACGAGTGCTTCCAGCTGCATTAGTACAGCACATCCAGAATTGTGTGGTCCTCTTTATGGGAATTGGTTAAAGGCTGAATATAATCAAGACAATATAATAATCTGTTCCAATAGACCAATGTTGGCCAGTTTACATTGAACTTGTCTAATAATACCCCTTTGTCAGAGATGTGTTTGTGGGTGGGAACACAGGTAACCTGTGAATATCTACCATGACTAAAGAAGACTGGATGTTATAAACGCCTGAAAACCTGGAAACACTCCTTTGCCTGAGGAGATAGAAACAGTTAATGGTTCACCAAAGACCCTTTGTCAGACACTTCTTACTGAACCGCTAACTCTGAAACGTTCTCTGCTGAGTCAGCATTGCTTCTGCATTTTGCTATTTTTGTTTCAAATTTCCAGCATCTGCAGTTTTTGCTAGATGTCAGAAGTGTTGTTGTGAAACATGGTGTGGATGGGAAGCCAGCTTTCCTTGGGCTCTTCTTGGTCTGTTGTAGGTTTTGCTTAATTCTTCTCACCTGTCAGTGCAGCATGTTCTGGAATTTGCAACATCTTCTTAACGCTTTGGATTTATTTTGCTTTCAGCCTGCCCCAATTAAAAATCATTATTTCTGTGATTCAAATTCCAAATCAGCTAGAAAATGTATCTGAACCAGGAACAGCATAGGTAGCAGGTTACCAGAGCAGCAGAGAGGTCTGGCTACATCAGGATATTAAGGAAAGGACTGAGCTATCACGGAGACGGTGTGTGAGCTGCACCTGTGTACTGGTGTATACTACAGTGGATACCAGGCAGAGGCAGATCAGAAAGTGACTAGCAGCAATTCTGGGGAATTGAGCTGTTCTGGCTGAGCTATCTGGGATTTTCAGGGAAGGAGTTGTATAGGATTGGTATTGGTGTATTATTGTCATGTGCAGTGGAATACAGTGAAAATCGTTGTTTTGCATGTTATCCAATGAAATCAAATCATACAATCAAGTTCAAAAAGCTGAATGATTTATTCCTGGTTTGATCTAATCATTCAAGGGCAGTTTAGATTGAGTGCCATTAGATAGAATGGTCTGAGATACTCAGCACCCAGGCATCTCTGTTATAGGCCACTGCAGACGAGTAGAATCAACTCAGTTAGCCAACTTGGTTGACGTGAACAAGTTGAGCTGAAGGGTCTGTTAAGGGCCTGTCCCACTATGGCGACCTTATTTGCGAGTTTAGGAGAGTTTGCGCTCGCCACAAGTATGCAGCATGGTCGACACATGGTCGTGGGTGGTTACTGGTAAGTCTCCTTCATGGTCGAGCGGAGTTCCCGCATAGTGGTTAATACTCGCGGCCTCAGGTTGGTCGAGGAAAATTTTCCAATAAGCTGAAAAATCTTCTGCGAGTAAAAATTGGTTGGCATGGAGAAAATCGATACTTTTGAACTCGTGGTACAGTGGTAGTGGGGTCGCCATGTCGTTGCATGTAGTCGAGGTAGCCGTAGGTAGTTTTAGTTAATCTCCTTTGCTGACCGGGCATTTTCATTGGCTCAATGGGGGGGAAAAAAACATAAGCACGAGTTTTCAGAACCAAGGAAAACAGACCGGTAATGTTAAATGCCCACTAAACTTCACAGCTGTGTATCTCTGGCTTATTAAAAGTTGTCTGGCTTCATAAAGTGTCTCCACTCCTTCTCCCCCCCCCCTTTTCCCCCTTCTCCCTTCACCCCCACCCCCACTCTTTTAAAGGACTTACCGTACACTGTGCCAGCCGTCTTTAACCTTCCTGTTCATCGCGGGTATCACCTTGGCTTTGCACCGTGTGAATTTCAGGCAGCGCTCCCCTGCTTTTCCTGACCCCAGCCTTTGCGATGTGTTTGTGTGTGTGTCTGTGTGTTCATCGCTGATGATCGATCCAGCTCACAGTTTTTCAGGCGAGTGCCCCCGCGCTTGAAGATCGCAGACATTTTGCTGAAAAGTCGTGTAAGTGGGACAAGCCCTTCACTAATGCAGTGTAGCTCTATGACTATGAGATGTTACATGAATCAGGAGCATCTCTAATAGAAGTGAATGATACCAGAGAGAGTCAGTCCTAGTCTACAGTCTCTCATTAACAGCCCAGCCTGACACAGGGATTTGGGTTGTACCTCTGTGTTTCCGTTAACTCAGGACTCAGTGGTTGAGTGCACAACAGACAAACCATGCGTTGCATTTCACTGCAGTGCTTCTCTTCCTTCATGTTGCATGCCCATCCAAATTAGAAGGCCTGGCTTCAAAATTGATGGTGGATTTTAAGAGCCTGATAATGCTGGCACAAGCAGCATTGGGGCTAGAGGGCTTCCCGTCGGGAGGTGATGTGGGTGGCCTGTTTCCCCCAGTGAAGGAGTTCGCTCATGCACTGTGAAAGGGAGAGGCTTGATGAGTCGAACAGCTTTTCCTTGCCCTGCCTGAGTAGCAGGCATTGCAAAGAGTTGCTTCATTATTTATTTGGAAAAAAAAGCTGCCTTTTTTGTTCCTTTATGTAGTAGAGCTCTTCAACCAACACCTGGGTAACTCAGCTCCTTATTTTTAGTCAGGGTGGCAGTGGTGGGTGTGGAATATTCTGCCCTCTTTGTTTTCTTTTTGCTCTCTGCAGAGTTTATTCTTCACTCCTTTTGCCCAACACACAATGACTCCTCTTATTTGCTTTCCTTCGCAAGAGAGTGACAGGAGAGTCTAAAGAAAAGGGACTCGCGTTTCATTACCCACTCATTGTCAATAAATCCTCCGGCTCGCTTCACCCAGGCTATTCTCTTGCGGTTGGTAATTTGTTTTCAGTCAGCCTGTTGCTAGCAGTTTGCTTTGTTTCTCTTGAATAAGATTATGATAAATGGATTCTGGTTTTGTTGCTCTGGTTCATATAAAAGTATTCAATCTTCGTAGGTCATGTGTCCTGTACTGTAAATGTTTAAGGTAACAATGGATTGGAACAGGTAGAGTCTAATTTTTCTTGCAAAGTGTTATCTGCCTTACATTATTATGCATTTTGAGTAATTTCCCAATAAGATTAGTCGACAAATGTCTTTGTTTTGTATTCCCCAGTCCATTCAAACTGCAGTGTTTCCACTGAGGGAATAGAGCATCCTTGCTTGCCATGTTAGATTGATAGATTGCTGTTTAATGAATTGAATGTGAATAGAGAGTGGGGGAGTCCAGAACAAGGGAATGTTTTCTTGAAGCCCAACCACTCAGACAAAGTTATGCCAGAAGCAATTTTTCACATTAAGGAGATTGAAGCACTTGCTCCCAAAATCCCATTGAAACTGGGATTAAATTATAAATGTTGAGATTGATGGATTTTTTAATTGTTCTGGGATGTCAAGAGTCAAGGTTCGAGTCTTGGGGTTGGCAATCTGATGTAGATTAATCACGAGCTCATGCAGTTGGTCTTGCAGGAATGATGAGGACATCTGCCCAGAAATTTGGGAGATGGTCCTCACACTGCAACAAGATTGGCAATAGAAGTGAATGATCTGGCTTCACCCTTGGACCAGCCTGCACCACACTGATAATTCACAAGCCCATCCTGCAATCTCCACCCAACCTGTGTTGCGGCCATTGATGGTTTCCTTCCAATAAACCACATACAACCTGAACCCTAATCTCCCTTATCTACACGCAGGCCTAAATTGTGTTGGTCCAATGTGCATCCCTCATGCTACCTCTCCCTCTGTCACTAACCCAATTGTGTGTTGGCTGGTGACTGTTTTACCCTTCTCCTACCACTACCACCTCCTCTCAAGCTCAGCCCCAGAGTAGAATGTTGACTGGCATGTCTTTGGTTCTGAAAATGGCCTCAAAAGCAAACGGAGCTTTCACCATGAGAGATGAGGATTGAACCAGTCAATGTGCCTGTGCTGTCACCTACCCATACTTTATGTGTATTCATCGCTCTACCCTCACCGAGGTGGTAAATGCAAGCAAACTATGTTGGAAGAATGCATGACGGTCATAAGTGAGTGCCTTTGTCAGGGTAACATCTGGAGGGGCTTCTTGTTTCAGATGTTAAGAGGGCAGCAGGTTTTACACTATATCTCAACCTGCAGTTGCACTTCATATTCTTCAATTAAAACAGAAATGTTGGAAATACTTAGCAGGGGGTGATGCAGAACTTATGGAGAGAGGAACCACGTTAGAGAAACCACAAGATCCTTTTTTTCCAAGTTTGGGAGCAAGTAGAGGATTCTGAAACGAGAGGGCAGAGGTTTAAGGTGAGAGGAGAGAGATTTAAGAGGGATCTCAGGGGCAACATTTTCATTCGAAAGGTAATTTGTATCTGGAATAAGCTGCCAGAGGAAGCTTTTGACGTGTTTACATTTGTGACTCTTAAAAGACATTTAGACAGTTATATGGAGAGAAAGGGTTTAGAAGGCTACGGGTCAAATACAGGCAAATGGGACTAGCTGTTTGCCAACTTAGTCAGTGTGAACAATTTAGGCCAAAGAGCCTATTTCCATGCTGTACATCTCCATGACTAACAGGGTCAGAGTTTCAGGCCGATGACCTTTCATCAGTATTGGGAAAAGTTTCAGGCTGATGACCTTTCATCAGAATTGGGAAAAGTGAGAAACTGGGGGTTTTCTAAGTTGCAGAGAAGAGGGTGGGGAGGAGAGAACAAAGGGGGGTGTCTATGACAGGGTAGAGCAGAAGACAAATGATGAGGCTTCTGGCTGGGAGAGGGTGGAAGGATTATTAATCACAGTTTAGCTGTCTGAAGGTGGTTTAACATGGAGATGAATCTCCGGAAAGGAGGGAGTGTCACAAGTGTGCAGCTCACGGAGATGCAGCCTCAGCACTCCAGCGTCCAGTGCTGTCTATGTGGAGTTTGCACTTCTTCCCAGTTACTGCATGGGTGTGGAATCGATATTGGTTTGTTATTGTCACGTGTATCGAGATACAGTTTGCGTTCTATCCAGTCAAATCAAACTGTACATGAGTACAATCAAATCATACACAAGTACAACAGGCAGTGCAAAGAGAAAAACACCAGAGTGAGAATATAATGTTACAGGATTATAACGTTACAGTTACAGAGAAAGTGCAGATTAAAAAAAGAGTAAGATCTGCAATGAAGTAGGTTGGAAGATGTACACCACACACATGGTCATGGGAAGATTATTCAGTAGTTTGATTATACAAAGTAGCAGGAGGAAACTGTTGCTGAATCTGGTGGAACATGCTCCCAATGGTTTGTATCTGCTGCCCAAAGGACGAGGGGGGATGAATGAATGATTCGGGTGAAAATGGTCCTTGATTATGTTGACTAATTTTCTGTGGAGTGTGAAGTGTCGATGGAATTGAAGGGAGGGGAGGGGGGGGGGGTGGAGGAGATAATTGATGTGATGGACTGGGCAACACCCACAACTCTGCCTGCCAAATACCTTTAAGGTTTCTCTCAGATGCTTTGGTTTCCTCCCACTTCCACAAGGTGAACAGGTTAGTAAATTGCCCTAGGTGTGTGGCAAACTTTGGTTGTGGATTAATTGGACTGTGGAGAGAAAACAGCATTACTGTAGGATTTCTGTAAATAGCTGGCATGGTCTTGCTGGGCTGAAGGGACGGTTTTCATATATTGTATGACTCTGTCTGTAGGGAAAATATTGTGCCAGAACTGTGAAATATGGCACTACTAGAAAACTGAAATAAATGAGCGTGTTTCATATTGCTACGCAATGAATTATCTGAAAACCTGCCACAATCTGAGGAAATCCAAAATGGCCCAAATCCCAGTGAGACACAATTTGGAGTATCATCACTGGCGTAAGTTAGTAAGTAAGTAAGTAAGTAAATTTTATTTATATAGCACGTTTAAATCAACTCGCGTTGAAACCAAATGCTTTACATAGAAGAAATAATTAAGTTTTCGTACATCCATATAAAAATTTAAAAAAAATAAAAATGACACAACACATTATAGAATTCAACATGAACGTTCCCCCACAGCAGAATCAAAATTTTCCACTGTGGGGAAAGGCACCAGAATGTTCAGTCCTCTTCTTCTGTGCTCACCCGAGGTCGGGGCTTATTTGTGGCCTCCGCGGCCAGTCCGATGTTATAGGCCCTCTTGCTGGTAAGATGGAACTCCGGTGTCGGGTGAACACTCCTCAGCGGCTTGGAATGTCTGGAGGGGCCGCTTCCTCCCCGGAGACCGCGGCAGCCGAAGTCCTTATTGGAGCTCCGAATCTGGCGATTTCGGATCCCAGGCTCCGCGGTGTTTTAAATCCAGCGCCGCCCTCGGCTGGACGCCCGCAGCCACAGCTCCTTGGATGTTGGAGTCGGCGGTCACAGCACTCCGGAGCATACCGCACGGCGACCCGGGTAGGGCATCGCCCGCTCCTTGATGGTGTCCGAGCGCTGTGCCACCGCCGAAGCTGGGGTTCCGGCCGGTCCCGACAGGAAACGCCACTCCAGTCCGATGGTAGGCCACGAGGAAGGGGCGAAGAAGCAGCTCGGAGGGAAGCCGCTTCTCCGACTAGGTAGGGACTAGGAAATAAAGTTTCCCCCTTCCCCTCCCCCCACCCACCTCATAAAAGAAGATCTCCAACAAACATTTTGTTTTAACAGGACTAAAAATAAAAATAAAAAAAGGTGAAAGGACGGACTGCAGGCAGAGCAGCCATACACAACGGCGCCCCACTCCTGCAGTCCAGCAAGGAGAGATAGAAAAAGTAGGACAGAGGAGGGAAGATGTTCACAATATGATATTGGTGGTGTGAGGGTCAGGAGAAGAACAGAACAATGATTAACAGGAAAGCCCGTGTATCTCTCTACAGGATAGTTTCAAAAAGAGGGAATGCACAGATCATTGAACACTCGACTCAATGAGTTTTGATTTGCTTTATGGAAGGGAAGGTTGCTGAAGGGTTTAAGTTTACTCTCGATGGAGAAGACTTCCAACATACTTCTATCTGAGAGCAAATTTTTTACAGACGCTGGAACTATAAAACTAAAACTAAAACTGCTGGAAACACTCAACCAGTGTGAAGACAAACAGGCCCAGCATTCTGGCGAATGTCCTTCAGCAACTGGCCAATAAGTCATCCCATTTTTTCTTCTGAAAATATATAAATTATTTATTTAGACTAACCCCTTCATGTTGTCATGTGGTTTTGTTGTAGATGTTCATGGGAGGGGGTGTCACACATTTGTATTGCCCCTCTATTATTACCCCCGAACTGAGGAAGCAGTGAAGATGGACATAAAATGCTGGAGTAACTCAACGGGACAGGCAGCATCTCTGGATGGAAGGAATGGGTGACGTTTCGGGTCGAGACCCTTCTTCAGGCCTGTGTGGTATGGCATGGTGGGATGGTTTATGTGGAACCATAAGAAACAATTTTGCTATTAAATCTCATTCTGTCTTTTTAGCAATGGACTGCTTTACTTGTCAGATGTGCCTAAAGTAGAGATACGTTTTTCCATACATTATTTGATCTCCCGAGGGATTGATAATGGGTAATCAGACATACGAGAGGTTAATATGGTTTGAGCACAGCTGTTGTTCACCGATCACCATTTTATAGTGGGGTGATTTGTGCTTAACCTGCCCGTTAGGACTCTGAAGACATTGAACCGCACACTGGTTTTACACCTATCCCCGTATCACTTTCCACTGTCATTATTGCATCTGCGCAGTGCCCTGTGTGTGCTTGATGGTTGGCATTTATATGGTTGCCAGGTGCATTTATAACAAAGAGACAAATCAAGGCTTTAATCTGATGGAATGCCCTGATCTAAGTGACAATAAATAAGAATTATCTTTCGCTTAAGAAGCAGCAGGCCTGAACGAGGTGCATCATCTCGGGAATGAAATATTCACATCAGAGGACAAGAAAATCCTTTGAGCAACTTCATTTGAGAGTCCAGGGAGTGTCTTGCAGTCGGAGGTGAAAGCTGAGTAATTCTGCCATCATCCAAAAACAACATTCTATAATATTAACCTAACCAATGGCCTCATTTGTGTTCTGCCACTGACGTTATGGAGTAACTTTATTGATTGTGAAGAGCAATTGCTGCTCTATAGCTGTTAACTGTTTACATTTTGGAATTAACTGCTATCCAGGTTGCAACATTGTTGAAAATATTAGAGCCATGAAAAGCCTTGATTAAATGATGTACATTTTGTTTGAGCTCTTCATGTCTGTTGTATTAATCTGTGATTCTGCCACAGGCTTTGTTAGCGATTAACAAACCGTTGAGACATGTTCTTTGCACGAGCATTCTTTTCAAGTTGTATATTGTCCAAATCTATGGGAAAGGAAATCTAGTTTAATCATTTGGATTAACTCATGCAGAAAGGGGCAATATAAAAGATTCCACCAGTTTTGGGCATGAAAAATGGAAACAATGTTTTGCCCATTTGTTAAATAGTAAAACTGGGACATCGTCACTTTACAAAGCGGCTGTTGTGATTCCCTGCCGATGGGAGGCGAGCTGGATGCTGATGGTTTCAGCTGCCTGTGGTCATGGCTCTCAGTGGTGCACTGTTGGCTGGGGAGGGGAATGGGAGGAGGGTGGTCGCCAGTGTCTATCCCCCAGTGTACTGACACTGCGATCCTTGCGATTGCACGAGGAGTGCGGGAACTGAAGCCTGGCTGGGTGGGAAATGCAAATGTCAACCAGTGATCACATTCAGCATTTCCGTATGGTCAAGTAATCGGTTATCAGAGTTTTACTGAGGTCATGATATAATCTTCCCTTCTAGATTACCTCATAGCTAATTCCCAATCTTCCTCATTGTGGCCCGTGCACCATTTTAAAATCTGCACTTTCTCGGTAGCTGTAACACTAGATTCTGCACTCTGTTTCCTTTCTGTTTTAGCACTGTTGTACTTGTGTCCATTTTCATTGCACTTGTGTATAGTATGATTTACCTGAATAACATGCAAAACAAGATGTTCACTGTACCTCAGTAAACGTGACAATAATAAATCAATATCAATGGCAGTAAGATTTCCCAAATTTATTGAGAGTTGATGCCTGTCAAAAAAACGTGCACATCTGAGTCATAGTCAGAGTCTATGCCAATCCATTTATGCTAATCTTGCAGTAACCCATTTATCCTCTCCATATTCCAATCAATGTGTAACAGAGCCATGGTCTACAGCAAGCAAACTGACATTCAACCCAACTTGTCCATGCTGACACTATTGTCCAAAGAGCTAGTACGGTTGCCTGTACCTGGCCCATATATATCCAAATCTTTCCTATCCATGTACCGGTCTCTTCAACGTTGTAATTGTACCAAACTCCAACTCTTCTCTGGCAGCTTGTTTATTACACCCACAACCCACTGTGTGCAAAGTTGCCACTTGGGGCCTTTTAAATCTTTCGGCTCTCACCTTAAACTAATGCCCGCTAGATTTAGACTCCCATGTTCTGGGGAAAGACTGTGGCTATTCACCTTGAGTCTGAAGAAGGGTTGGCCCAAAACTTCACCGATCCATGTTCGCCAGAGATGCTGCCTGACCTGCAGGGTTACTTCCAGTAGTTTGTGCCTTTTGTGTATTAACCAGCATCTGCTGTTCTTTGTCTCTACACCTTATCCATTCATCTCATGATCTTATAAGCTTAAAAGAATCTATATTATGGGTTGGTTTGTTGCAACATGGTACTTAACAGGTTTCAAATAGAATGGGAATGTTTCTGAATAAGGAAAGCATTATATGTGCAGGAGAGACGTTGATAGATTTTTTGACATCAAAGAAATTGATATTTGTAGAGTTATGCGGGCAAGTGGTGTTGATGTCAGATCATCCATGATCTTATTAAAGGGTGGAGCTGACATTGGGGGAGGGGGGTGGGTGCTGAGTGGCCTTCTACTGTTTCAGTTTCTTATGTTCCTATAGGCAATGCACCTCCTCTGCTGGTGACGCTGCTGCCTCACAGCCTCTGCGATCCGGCTTCAATCCTGACGTCGGCTCCTGTCTGGTGTTTGCACCAAAGATCCTAGTATCTTTGGTTTGCACATTGACCCTGTGACCATGTTAGTTCCCTCCCATTTCCAAAAGACATGCAAGTTGGGAGGTTAATCAGCCACTGCAAATTCTTCTTCTCTTCTTCAATGGTATATTATTCTCGCATTACCTAAGTACAGTGATTTTTTTTTGCATAAGTTAGTTTATAGGTAAGTGCCAGAATATGGAAGGAATTAGGGGGATTGGCAAGAGAATAGTATGGGATTAGTGACGGAATAGTGTAAATGGTAGTGCTCATGTTAGTGAGTTTGAACCAGGTTAAACTGAAGTAGCAATGCGCTTTGCAATGGTGGACGGTGCCTACTAAGAGTAAAAGTGAAATTGGGGTCTATTAAACTGTAAGGTCAAGCACCCAGCACAGTGGGCTCATTTCTCAGCTTTGTCTGACGTATCAGCTGGAATTATATTTCTAGACCTGGATCCTGATGGAACTTTCAGATATCAGCTCCTACAGTTATCTTCGACCCACAATCTCCATGCCAACTATCAGACACCCATTTACACCAATCCTAAACCATCTCACACCATTCCTCTTTACTCCTCCCATATTCTAGCATTTAAATATACACTAAGAACAATTTGTCCAACCAAGCTGCTTGTTTAGTTTTGATATGGACATAGAGCATGGAAACTGGCCCTTCGGCCCATCGAGTCCATGCCAACTATCAATTACCCATTCCCACTGCTTCTATGTTATCCCACTTTCTCATCCACTCCTTGCACATCAGGTGCAATTTACAGAGGCCAATGAACCTATAAACCCGCACGTCTTTAGGAGAACGTGCAAACTCCACACAGACAGCGCCCAAGGTCAGGATTGAACCCAGTCCCTGGTGCTGGGAAGCAGCCATCAGCGCAACTAGCTGCATCACAGAGCCAATCTTCTTGGTGAAATTGACGAGAAAGTAAAAGCCGTGGTGAATCTGGCCCAGACAAGTCAGGACATAGTGGATAAGTCTGAGGGCAGTGCAGGGCATGCTACCCTGTGGTGTGGAATACCGTCCTGCATCACGATCCCCACACCAAAGTACAGATATGCCGCCTGGCCCTTCAACCCACTGCCCCACCCAGTGCTGGTCCACATCACCACTTTTTCCACCCACAGTGATCTAACAACATCTGCGAGAATCACACGCAATGCAGAGAACAATATCCTGTCACTAACAACTTATCAGGATCCCCAGATTTAACCAGGCCTCTCTCTCCCACCCCCGCTCCCCCCGCTGCCTACTGTGGAAGTGGCTCGTTGACTCAGACCATGAATCTGGAACCAAGGAGCACAGACATCAACCCATCCTGGGACATCGGTTGCAGTGAGGCACTTCATCCCACTTCTCAGCAACTCCGGAAACCATTGTGCAGATCAAGGGCAAGGCTCCTTGTGTCCTTGGAAAGGTGAAGGAGGAAAAGACAATGACTAGCTGTCATGGAGAATTGTGTAACAATGTTTGCTAGTTTTAAATCTTGGAGGTCAGCTGAAAATCTACCGTAACAAGTTTTAACGAGCATTACAATTAGACAGGTAGGATTGGTGCGATCTAAAATCAAAACAAATCCAGATGCTGAAAATTTGATAGTAAAGCAGAAAATACTGGAGATACACAGCTGATCGGGCGACATGGTGGCGCAACGGTAGAGTTACTGCCTTACAGCTCCAGAGCCTGTGCGGCGTTTGTACGTTCTCCCTGTGACCTGCGTGGTTTTTCTCCAGGAGCTCCGGTTCCTCCTGCACTCCAAAGACATACAGGTTTGTAGGCTAATTTGCTTGGTAAAATTTGAATTGTTCCTCATGTGTGTAGGATAGTGTTAGTGTACGGGGATCGCTGGTCGGCACGGACACGGTGAGCTAAAGGGCCTGCTCTGTATCTCTAAACTAAACTAAAGTAAAAAGATCAGGCAATATCTGTGGAAGGGGAAACATGATTACTATTTCATCAGATGCGTATGATCTTGCTCAGAGTTACCCAGTGATTATACTTATTATGCTGCTTCCAAATAGATGTTAGTTAAGTTGTAAAAAAATATTTTGCATTAGCTTCTGACAAAACTGTTTGGCAGCTCATGTACTTTGTCAAACATTGCCAACTATGTTGCACCAGCAGTGGCTGCACAGCAAGCAAATTCTAGCAGATTGAACGAAGGGAAGGAGTGAGCCAGGCAGAGGGAGGAAATGAATGTTGAAATAAGACAAAGCAAAGAGAGAACACACACAGATCTAATAAGGGAGAAATTGAGCAAAAACAAACATCTTTTTAACATGATGATGATTAGATCATTAGCCCAGAGGCACAGGAAACTTGGCAAAACAGCATGTGAATCAGTGTTTTTAATCCACTTGGGAACTGAATTCCCACTGTAAAGCCTGACATGTTTTCCCTTATTCTGTTACTTGGCGTGACTCAAATCATTGATCAAAATACAGCAGAAATCCCTGACGTCTAGTCCACCAGTGGAGATCTGTTGATCTGTATGGGGATTGAATGTGGTGGGGATTGGAGGCAGAATCTTGCCCACCTTTGAGTAACAGCACAGCATAAAGGGGAAAGGAGCCAGAACAAAGCTCATAGGATGCTCCCTGCATTTGAAAAATAAGGACGAGACAAGCAATAGCAGTATAATTAGGTCCTACCCACATTTTAATTATTTTTATGCTTTTTTTTCCTGCCCTTTAGCCTGTACATCACTTCTGCATGAAATTCTGTGTGTGTCTGTGTGTGTGTGTGTGTGTGTGTGTGTGTGTGTGTGTGTGTGTGTGTGATCTGAATTCAGAATGCAGTTTTGTTCGCTATCCATTTAAAAAAAAAAAAATCCTTTTGTGTGGGAGAAAGAAAACATGCAAAGATGTTTACAGAGAGCTTACAGAGAGTTTGAATATCTATGCATAAAAACCGATTGCTACCAATGTGTGCTTGAGACAGAATTCAATGAAAGGACTGATACCTATATTGTGTTCGTGAAGGTCCCCGTTGTTGGGTTGTAAAATGAATCATAGATTTGGAATTCTATGACTTTTCCATGTAGTTTAAAGTATTTTGTAACTGAAACGTTGCAACGTAGAGAAGCCAAATGCATTCCTTTTCCTTCTTTGTCATTGCCCATCATGTTAATAACAATTTCAGTTTAATAGCTTGAATAATGTGGTCCAGCAGCAGAATGCTTACAATTTTCGGAACTAGAGGTTGGGAGATGATGTGAAAATATTACAAACTGCATCTTGTTAATTCTGAAATGCTGCCCCCACTCCACAACAAATGCAAGGAAGAGAAATCACAGCAATTGTGATGATGTTTGCAAAAGAAAACTTTGCTCTGAAGGCACATGAAGATTTTAACAGGGAGGGATGGGAGGAGTGGTTTGCATGATGGACTCGGATGTGTTCACTCTTCCATATAACTCTCTGCAGTAAAATGTCTAACTGTCAGGAGCGGGAATTGAACCCCACCTCCAGTGGAGACTACTATCTAAACACAGCGTCTTGGACTGCAGATCCATAATGAGCCCTTTATCAGAAAGCATCATTTGCTCAGTGTCATTCTGCTCCCCAATAGCCGTTACATCTCCATCCAATTACAACAGTGATTGATATTGGTGTGATGGTAAAATCATATTGCATTTCTGGATTTGTCCACAGTGGGCGTGATATTTGAGGTGATGGCTAGGACTGACTGAGTAGAAAGAGTTTCGACAGACTGTTTGAGAATGGATGAGAATTCTTTTCATTGTAAGAGACTTAACCTCCTCTCCAATGACGAACAAAGAAGGGAGAATTGGCCATTCTTTGCTTCTTAACCTCGTTCACACAACTGATGTTGTGCATTTGCATTGGCCCAACAAGCTGTGGCATGGCTGATGTTGGGCTGTAGCTCAGGGCTGCCTCTGTTTCGGATTGTGTGGAACATAGTGCCACTATTCACAGAGCAACCCAAAGAATTTCTGACAGCCATTCCAGCAGCCTTTGGTGACTGTTCCCAGGAGGTCTCGGAATTCATCCTTGTGTGCCAACAAACACAGATTTACTCTTGCCAAACACACAGTTGCACTTTGTTGTCCAGAGAGCTGAGAGTGAGCGTCTCTCTGAAGTCCGCTGCCCAGCTGTCTCATTCTTGCACAGGAACCTCGACCAACAATTGCAGGGGCTGAGTTCAAATCCTATCACAGCAGCTGTGGAATTTAACGTAAATAATCTTGCATTTGTAACTAAACAAGTGGTGTTAATAATAATGAAGACTACAGATCACTAGATTGTGGTTAAAAATCCATTCATTCACCAATGTCATTCACAGATGATATCTACTGTCCTTACCTAGTGGAGCTGCTGCTTCACAGCACCAGAGACTTGGGTTTGATCCTGACCCTGGGTGCTGTATGTGTGGGGTTTTCACATTCTCCCTATGACTGCGTGGGTTTCCACTGGATGACCTGGTTTCCTCCCACATCTGAAAGATGTAAAGGTTTGTAGGTTAAGTGTCATCTGCAAAACTGCCTCTAATGTGTAGGGAGTGGATGAGAAGGTGGTATAACATAGAGCTGGTGTGATCGGTGGTCGATGTGGACTCGGTTGGTCGAAGGGCCTGTTTCCATGTTGTATCTCTAAAACAGAAACTAAAAACCTAGTCTGCTGATATGTGACTCCAGACTCGGCAATGCTGTTGCAATCGGAAGTGATGATCCAGATGGCCAGGTTGCCCACTACTGCAATGTTTAAACAGAGAGGGAATGAAATGGGACTGGTGGCCAACTCAGACGTTAATTTCCAACATGGCAGCAATCTCCCCCAGTCCAGCTGACTTGCTAGGTCCACCTCACAAACATTCAGGGGCTGTGCTTAAATTTGGACAGATGTCCCATGGACTCGTCAAGCAACAGACTGGTATAATTGTTCTCACAGTTTAGCTTAGTTTAGTTAAGAGATGCAGCACGGAAACAGGCCCTTTGGCCCACTGGGTCTGCGCTGACCAACGATCCCCACATATTAACACTATCCTACACACACTAGGGACAATTTTTACATTTACCAAGCCAATTTACCTACATACCTGTATGTCTTTGGAGTGTGGGATGAAATTGAAGATCTTGGAGAAAACCCACGCAGGTCATGGGGAGAACATACAAACTCCGTCCAGACAGCACCTGTAGTCGGGATCGAACCCGGGTCTCCAGCACTGCAAGTGCTGTAAGACAGCAACTCTACCGCTGCACCACCACGTCACAGAATCAGACCTTACAAAGCTGCCAGACTCCCCCATCACAAACCTGGGTATGCCCTGTGCCACCAGCATGACAGGACTGCCCTACTGGATGGGAGGGCTCTGCAGTGGAAAGGTGGGAGAGAGTAGCACTGCAGTCCTCAACATTAACTCCAAACCCCTTCAGGTCTCAGTGCTTCACATGAAATACGGACAAGCGAACCTCCTATTGATTACCACCTACTGTCCTGGGGGCCACCACAAGCGAAGAACTCAAACCGACAGACAGCCACTTAAATATCAAGGATGGATTTGATCTTGGGCATCCAGTATCAAATGACTCAACGTTTATCCTTTTTATCCACTGCAAGTTATAGATGAGGGATATGATAAAATACTTTCCACTTGCTTTGATGAGTGTAGCTGCAACAATTCAGGATTATACAGCCTGACTGATTGGCACCTCATCAATCACCTAAGACATTTGTTCCCACCCACTCAGCACATTTGTGGCACGGTGGCGTAGCGGTGGAGTTGCTGCCTTACAGTGCCAGAGACCTGAGTTCGATCCTGACTACGGCTGCTGTCTGTGCGGAGTTTGAACGTTATCCCGTGACCTGCGCTGGGTTTTTTCCGGCAACTCCGGTTTCCTCCCACACTCCAAAGATGTACAGGTTTGTAGGTTAATCGGCTCGGTATAATTGTAAATTGCCCCTAGTGTGTGTGGGAGTGTCCGTGTGCAGGGATCGCTGTTCCATGCGGACACGGTTAGCCGAAGGGACTGTTTCCGTGAAGTATCTCCAAACTAAAACTGAAGAAAAAAACATAGTGACTGCAATGTACCCCTCATTGCAATACACTGCCGTTACTCATCTTCACTTAAATATATCTCATGGTCTGGCCTTCATCACCCACAGTGGCAGAACATTCCAGAGATTCACTACTCTGAATGAACAATTTCCCTACACTTTAGTTTTAAATGACCAGCCCTTTATTTTGTACCCATAGCCCCATGGCAAGATGTTCCCACTAGTAAAACCATTTCCTCATCTACCCTATCAAGCCACCTGAGTGTCTGACATGTTTGAATTAGGCTATCCCTCATTCTTCAAAACTCGTAAGAATGCAGACACAACTATCTTCCCTCTCTTGAATAGACATTCCAGGACTTAGCCAGTTGAAATCTCCATTGGACTGCCTCCAATACTGCTATATCCTTTATAGGTCAGAAGACAAACACTGCACACAGTACTCTAGGTGGAGTCTCACCAACAGCCTGGGCAACTGTAACAAAATCCCTATTCTTAAATTCCAAGCCCTTTGCAATAAAGGCCAGCATACCATTTGCCTTCTTAACTACTTGTTGGACCTGCCTGCTAACATTTTGAGTCTTGAATGCAGGAGTGCCGAGGTCTCTCTGTAGTTCACTTGTTTACAGTGTCTCTCCATTTAGATTATAATCTTGCCTTTCAATTCCTCTTAACCTAGTGCATGACTTCACACTTCCTCACATTAAACTGTATTTGCTTGGTTTTGGTCCAATACATCAATGTCCTGTCTCAGAATCTTCGTGTCATCATCAAACACAAGGGAGAATGGCAGTGAATGCATGGGAACACCACCACCTCCCCGAGTCCCCTCCAAGTCACCCACTATCTTTGTTTGAACGATCACTGGTCCTTCATTACTGGAACTCTCTCTCCAAACGGCACCGTGGAAGTATCTTCACCGGACGAACCGCAGGGTCCAAGAAAACAATTTCTCACCACGTTCTCAAGACTCCCGGGATGTGCTGCGGTGGCGGCAGAAGACTCCCGGGATGCGCCGTGGAGCTGAATGAAAAGACACGTGGACTGACCGCAGCTACACATGGCGGCAGCCCCTTTTTCACTGCCATTAGGGACCTGGCAAGCAGCGGCGTCCGCAGGGGAGGAAGCCCAGAAGCCGCTGAGCTCAGCCCCGCGAAACGGAGAGCCGAGGATGAAGGAGGCGGTGACGGACGTGAGGAGTGGGCCGCTAGGAAAGGGACCAGGGTTTTGCTTCCAGCACCTACAAGATCAGCTGCAGGAGGCACCCCAGGACACAAAGACAGTCGGGCGAGGAGAGGGACGTTGGTAACTTTATCTGTGACTGATCTATATCTCGCTCTATCCTTTGATAGCCTCCCTCAGTATTTGCAAATCCTACCAATTTTGGTGCAGTCTGCAAACTTACTATCTAACACATCTCTGTTTACGTTTATAAATATATATACTGTAAGGTCCCAGTGCAGATCCCTGTGGAACACTCTTAGTTTAGAGATACCGCATGGAAACAGGACCTTCGGCTCACCGAGTTCGCGCTGACCAGCTATCCCTGTACACTGGCTCTATATTACACACTAAGGACAATTTACAATCTATGGCGAAGCCAATTAACCTACAAACCTGCATGTCTTTGGAGTCTAGGAGGAAACCGGAGCAACTGGAGAAAACCCACGCGGTCATGGGGAGAACATATAAACTCCTTAAAGAAAGCACCTGTAGTCAGGATCGAACCTGTGTTTTGGGCGCTGTAAGGCAGCAACTCTACCGCTGCTACACCATGTCGCCTCTAGTCACCAACATCTAACCAGAATAAGACGCTTCCACCACCACCCTCTGTTTTCTATGGGTAAGCCAGTTCTACTTACCAAGCCAGCTAACAAGTCACAATGGATCCTATGCAACCTAATCTTCTGGATCTGCCTACCATGAGGGACTTTATTATAAGACCTTCCTAAATCCATGAAGACAATATCCTGCTGTATCCTCGTCAATCACCTTCATCACTGACTCAAAAAACGAATTCGCTTTAAGCTGCAGACAAAGCCTCGCTGACTGTTCTGTTCCAAATGTGTTATAGCTCATGAATAGGCCACTCAGCCCTCAAGCCTGTCCCATCATTCAATATGATCATTACATCTGCCCCAGGCAACTCCTCCACTGTGCTAGCTTTCCATGGTCCACATTTCTCCAACATTTCATAATTTGTCTACGTCCATTTCACAATTATCTAGCCTCCACAACCCCTCTGTTGCGAATTCCAGAGATTCTCCACCAATTGTGGGATGAAATTTCTATCTATTCCATTTAAAATGAACTTCAGGGAGGTTAGCCCGAAGGGCCTGTTTCTGTGTTGCATTACTCTATGACACTATGACTGGGCCTTCATTCTAGACTGTCCCACCAGAGCCTGCGTAAATTGTTCCTGTAATCCACTGTCAGTAACATCAGTGTGTGAAATCATGGTGATTTGGCTTGCAGTCAGTTGGTAATGTGATACTGATAACAAGCTCAGCTCCTTGTGGTTTAGATAGGGTCCCTGTCCCCAGTGCGTAAAATTCTCGTGTACAGCATGCTATCTACAGTAAACAACTTTCCTGACACTGTAAATCACTTATTTGAATGGTCTTTCGTACGTTGCTCTTCTCTTCACGTACTGGCACTATGCCATCAAAGACTTGAGATGCTTGTCCAGGAATTTCCTATGTGAACCCTTCCACCACCCTCTGTGGCTCTGAGCTACCCTTGAATTACTCTTTATCCAAACGTTTTGTCCTCCATCCTGTAGTTTTCCCTTTGTCTATTTGCTGATTTTTTCCCCCCCAGTGCGATTCCGTGAGTCCATTGTCATGGTTTTCTCTGATTAATCTGCAATGTGTTTTGCAAGCTGTTGGTGGAATATATTTCAGTTCATTGATCAGTATACAAAGTGCCACTCACAATACCAAACAGAACTTCATTCTGACTGCAGAATCCACCATTAATTGCTGATAAAAGCCCCATCAGTTAGTAAGTGGCTAAAAGAATCCGCCAGTTATGAACAAATCAAGGTTTACTATTATTGCACTGCACTAATCTTCCAACCTTTTAAATTCACAAGGCGTGAGGGGAATGAATGATATTTGTAGATGAATGATCCTGGAAAATGATTTCTATTCATAAAAAATTACTTCAGCATCTTCTTGATTAGATTCTTCTCCTGTTTCTCTCTGGCCCATCAGACCCAAACATCAATTTGTGAGTAAAAATACAAAAGGCAGAAATGGCAGATAAAGTGCTTGAAACACTCAGCGGATCAGTGGGATAATAATAATAATAATAGATTTTATTTATATAGCGCTTTTCAGGACTCAAAGTCGCTTTACATTGAGAGTCAAGAATAAACAAAACAAAATGGAGCAGTAAGACAGAGATGCAAAGGGGAGGGGAACATGGGACTAAGGGTATGCAGAGGTGAAGAGATGGGTCTTGAGGCGGGACTGGAAGATGTAGAGGGACTCAGATTTTCGGACCAGTTGTGGGAGGGAATTCCAGAGCCTGGGAGCTGCCCTGGAGAAGGCTCTGCCTCCAAAAGTGCAGAGGTTTGATTTCGGAGTGGAGAGGAGACCAGCTGATGTGGATCTGAGGGACCGTGAGGGTTGGTAGGGGGAGAGGAGGTCAGTGAGATAAGGGGGGGCCAAGTTATTGAGGGCTTTGTAGGTGAGGACCAGGATTTTGTAGGTGATCCGGTGGGAAATGGGAAGCCAGTGAAGTTCTTTGAGAACTGGGGTGATGTGGTGCCAGGATTTGGTGTGGGTAATGAGTCGAGCGGCTGCATCCTGGACCAGTTGGAGTCGGTTGATGCTGCTGGAATTGATTCCAAAGAGAAGAGAGTTACAGTAGTCCAGTCGGGAGGAGATGAAGGCATGGATGAGTCTTTCAGCAGCGGGGGGTGTGAGAGAGGATCTGATTTTGGCAATGTTGCGGAGGTGAAAAAATGATGTTTTGACAACATGGCGGATGTGAGGCTCAAGGGAGAGGGTTGAGTCAAAGATCACGCCAAGGTTGCGTGCCTGAGGAGATGGGGAGACAGTGGTGCCGTCAATAGTGAGAGTGGGGTTGTTAATTTTAGTGAGTGTTGATTTGGAGCCAATGAGGAGAAATTCTGTTTTGCTACTGTTTAATTTAAGGAAGTTGAGTTGCATCCAAGATTTGATGGCTGATAGGCAGGAGTTGATATGGGAGAGAGGGGGGTGGTGGGGGGGACTTGGTGCTGAGATAGATCTGGGTGTCATCAGCATAGCAGTGGAAGTCCAGGTTGAAGTGACGGAGTATATGACCAAGGGGGAGGATGTAGATGATGAAGAGGAGGGGACCAAGAACGGAGCCTTGGGGAATGCCTTGAGTGACAGTGGCTGTGGCAGAGGTGTGGTTATGGAGAGAGATGAAGTGGGATCGGTTGGAAAGGTAGGAACGGAGCCAGCTGAGTGCAGAACCTTCAATGCCAAGGTCCCTAAGTCTGGTGAGCAGGATGTTATGGTTGACGGTATCGAAGGTTACACTCAGGTCGAGGAGGATGAGGATATTGAGGGAGCCAGTGTCAGCAGAGGTAAGGAGGTCATTGAGGACTTTGAGGAGAGCAGTTTCTGTGCTATGGAGGGGGCGAAAGACAGATTGGAGGGGTTCGAATAGGTTATACGCGAGGAGGTGGGAATGAAGTTGTCACACGACGATACGCTCCAGGGTTTTTAAAAGAAAGTGGAGGTTTGAGATAGGGCGGTAATTAATGAGAGAGGAGGGATCAAGACCAGGTTTCTTTAAGATTGGTGTGACAGCAGCAGTTTTGAAAGCAGAGGGGACAATTCCTTGGGACAATGAGGAGTTGAAAAGATTAGTGAGGTAGGGGCAGAGAGCAGGGAGGCAGGACTTCAGCAGGGGAGTGGGGAGAGGGTCAAGGGAGCAGGTAGTGGGTTTGGAAGAGCTGATGAGTTTGGAGATTTCAGTAGGGGTGACCGGGTCAAACTGGGAGAGGAAGCAGTGAGGGGGAGGGGTATGGAGATCAGCGGAGATGTTGAAAGGAGGGGCCTTGGTAGGTGGTGGAGTAGATGCTGGGGAGTCGGGTACAGGGGATAGGGATTGATAGATGGTGCTGATTTTGTCAGCAAAAAAGTGGAGGAATGAGTTGCAGAGATCCGGAGTGGAGGTAGGGAGAGTGTTGGCTCGAGGCTTGAGGAGGTTGCACACTGTGGAGAAGAGGGTCTGTGGTTTAGGCAGGGGTCAGTGAATATGGAGGAGAGGTATGCAGATTTAACAGCAACGATGGCATCTTTATAGGCAGTAAGGTGGAGTTTGTAAGCTTCATGGTGTGTACCAGGGTGAAGATTTATTAAAAGTTACGGTTCTTGTTTTGAGGGGAGCCAGAGTGTTAAGGGAGGTAGACAAGGTGGAATTGAGATGGTTTGTGAGATCATCAGGTGATATGTGGGCTGAGTCCAGGGGGAGAGTGGTGGAGAGCAGGTCAGAGAGATGGTGAGGGTCGATGGATTTTAGATTACGGAAGGCGATTTCTCGGAGGAAGCGGGGGCGAGGTGTCGGAGAAGGGATGGTGAACCGTATGAGCTTATGATCAGAGAGGGGGAAGAGGCATGGATGGAGGTCGAGTACCGGTTGATTTGTGGAGCAGACCAGGTCAAGGACGTGACCTTTGTCATGAGTGGGAAAGGTGACGTGCTGAGTGAGAGAGAAGTTGTCAAGTAGAAAAGCGAATTCAGATGCGAACTTGCAGGTGGGGGAGTCCATATGAATGTTTAAGTCACCAAGTAGCAGCAGACGTGGGGAGAGAGATGAGACAAGTGTGAGGAATTCAGTGAAGTCAGATAGGAAGGAGGGGTTTGGTTTAGGTGGCCGGTAAATGAGGATGACTGTCATGGAGGAAAGGGCTTTGAAGGCAAGGAATTCAAATGATGCTACTGGGGGGAGGGGGAGTTCAGCGATTGGAAAGTTCTGGTTGAAAATAACAGCGAGGCCACCTCCATGGCGGGAGGGGCGGGGTTTGGAAATATAATTAAACCCAGATGGGGATGCTTGGTTGAGGGAGAAGAAGACATTGGGTTGTTGCCAGGTTTCAGTGAGCCGAAGGAAGTCAATTGTGTTGTCAAGGATTAGTTCATGGAGGGCAAGGGCTTTGTTGTTGAGTGACCGGGTGTTGAGGAGGGCAAAGTTGGCATTGTGAGAGGGTGGAGGGATGAGGGCAGGCTGGAGAGATCTGAGGTTGTCCCAGTTGACAGTGCATGTGGTCAGCTGGGCCGGAGCAAACAAGCTTGCGTCGAGAGTCTCTATGGATGTAACGGGGTCGACGCAGAAGTCCAAATTGTTTAATGATTGGGATGCAGGATGGGGTGTGATTGTTGGAGAGACCAGTCAGCCGCAGAGCCGAGTATTTGATCATGATGAAGCGGCAGAGAGGTTGTCCAGCGGTGAGGGCGCAGAGAGGTGTCCAGCAGAGAAGTCGAAGAGAGGTGTCCAGCAGCGATGGCTGTCCGGCAGCGAGGGCGCAGAGAGGTCGTCCAGCGGTGCAGGTGCAGAGAGGCATCCAGCGGTGCAGGTGGAGAGAGAAGCCAGCGGTGGGTGAGCAGAGAGGCCGTCCAGTAGAGCTGGTGCAGCAAGGAGTCCAGCAGTGAGGGAACAAAGAGGCCGTCCAGCAGTGCGGGTGCAGCGAGGCGTCGAGCAGAGCAGGTGCAGAGAGGCCGTCCAGCAGCGCAGGTGCAGAGAGGCTGTCCAGGTTGGGGGTGCAGAGAGATCCAGCTGGTGCAGCGGCGCAGGTGCAGAGAGATCCAGCTGGTGCAGCGTTGCTGGTACAGGGAGGTGTCCAGGGAGTTGTCCAGCGTCGATGGTGCACAGACAGGTAAGAGGTTACAAGAGAGGGGGGGAGGGGGGAATGTCGGGCGGAGAAGCGGCGAACAGTCAACGCCAGCGTCCTCTCCGGGCAGCGTGCAGGGTTCGAGCGGCTAGCGGTGTAGGCCGCAGGCTTACTCGATTCGACGGTTGTAAATGGCCAAACGCCGGAGAACACCGCAAGCGCCGGAGACCACCGCAGCCTACAGTGGTCCCTCATCGAGTGGTGAGTCGTGGCTTCGTCCGAGGTCGAATTTACCACGATTTTACCGCAATCGGCAAACTCGCTATCGGGAGTCGTCATTCCGACTCCGCTCCACTGCCACCATGGGTCAGTGGGATGGTACAGTGGCACCTCTGGTGGACTGCTGCTTTACAACTCCAGCATCCTAGGTTCAATCCTGACCTTGGCTGCTGTCTGTGTGGAGTATGTCTGTTTTCCCTGTGACTGCATGAGTTACCTCCAGGTACTACAAAGACACGTGGGTTAATTGGCACAGTGAGTTTCCACTATTGTGGAGGTGAGGGGTAGAATCTGAGGGGGAGTTGATAACAATGCATCTCACTGAAAAGTGGGATTAGTGTAAGATTAGTGTCAAAGAGTGCTTTAGGCAGTTAGTACAGCAACAGTGACACAGGTTGAATTCTGATCTCTGGTGCTGTTTGTGTGAAGTTTGCCCGTTCTCCTTGTGACTGCATGGGTTTCCTCCCACATCTCAAAAATGGAAAGTTTTGGCCGATGGTTTAATAGGATGCTGTAAATTGTAGGTGAATGGTAGATTCTCGGGGACATTGAGAACAATGTTCAGAATAAAGTGAGATTAGTGTGGGGATAGTGCACGCGGTTGCTTGATGGGTTAATGAGGACTTGATGCGTCAAAGGGCCTGTTTGGTACTATATCCCTCCCTGTGTGTGCTTGATGGTTGGCACAGGTTTGTTGAACTAAAGGGCCTGGTTTTAATGACTATGTAGATGTCTACATTCTGTTAGGCACCGTTTGTGGAAGCAGAAACGGATGCTTCAGCTTGGTGACCTATCGTGTTGATGACCTTTTATCAAGTTGATGAGTAGCTGGCTCTGTCATTGAGTATCTTGCAGTGCCCCAATGAGTAAGATGAGCTGGCTTGACACCTAGAATTAATGTAGGCAGCACTGACACCACTTGGTCAGCAAATTAGTGTCTTGAACCTCTCCCAATAACTTTGGTCTCCTACACTCACTTCCCTGCTGCTTGTGTAGGGTTCCCCCACTTCACTAACACTGTGCCCATACAGCTACATTAGTTTCCACTGTGTGGCAACAGCCCCATTTTGAAATTCTTCATTGATTCTTCAAATTGTTCCATTCCCGCTTCATTCCCTAAGTCTCTGAGAGAACAGATGGAATCAATTACATTTAACATCAGCAATTGATATGGAGGCAACTTAAAACAGCATGGTAAACACTAACACTTTCCGAGTTCCGAGGAAGGGTCAGAGACCCAAAATGTTGGCAGTTTCTTTTTCCACAGATGCTACCTGCCCTGCTGTTTTCCAGCGTTTTCTTCACTGTATCGCTGTACACCTTCGCTCAGTGCGCCTGGGCCTACCTGATCTCCCGGTTGCCATTCCCACACTTTCATTCCTCTTCCGATTCCCACATTGACCTTTCTGTCCTGGACCTCCTCCATTGTCAGAGTGAGGCCAAACGCAAATTGGAAAAACAGCACCTCATATTTTGCTTGGGCAGCCTACAACTTGGCGGTATAAATATTGATTTCTCTAACTTCAAGTAACCCTTGCTTTCTCTTTCTCTGCATCCCCCTCCCACCCCAGTCATTGTACTAGTTTCAAAGTCGTCTTGTTGAGTCTCATTGTCTGTAACTCGTTTTCACCTTGTCCACAGCTAACAATGGCCTGTTTCCTTTATCATTGTTACTGTTTTGCATATCTTTCATGCATTTGTTCTATATCTCTCATTTCCCTTTCCCCTGACTCTTAGCCTGAACAAGGGTCTTGACCCGAAACGTCTGACCTGCTAAGTAACTCCAGCTTTTTGCCTCTATCTTCGATTTTAACCAGCAGTTTCTTCCTACACTGTTGGACTGAAGGGCTTGTTTCCATGCTGTGTGACTCTATGACAGTGAAGGACTGGTGATGTATTTCCAAGTCAGGATGGAGCATGATTTGGAGGTGAAACTGCAGTGGTGTTTCCATCTGCCCATTGCCCTCGTATTTTTTTGGTGATAGAGTCTCAGATTTTGCCTGTGCTGTTGAGTTGCCTGGGTGAGTGCATTTTGGGGATGTTATTACCCTGCAGTTACTGTGCAGTGCTGATGAAGATAATTAATATTTAGGGTGGTGGATTGTATGCCGATCAAGAGGGCAACTGCATCATGGATGGTGTCTAGCTTCTTGAGTATGGTTGGAGCTCTGCTCATTCAGGCATTCCATTCCATTACTTTGCCACTTGTTCTTGTAGATGATGGAAAGTCTTTGGGTGCCTGAGGTTAGTCACACTGTAGGGTATGCCGCCAGTTGCCTGCTCAGGTAATATGTTATTTTTGTAGCTGATTTATCTGGAAAGTATAAAAAACAGGCAATGGTGGAAATACTCAACAGGTCAGGCAGCATGCGTGGAGAGCGAAAAGTTGAGTTACGTCACAATGTATTGGCATTCCAAAAGTAAAACACTGCAGATGCTGGAATTCTGGAACAATACACCTTCAGGTGGGCCAGTTGTTGGCTTTGTTTCCCACTTCACAGATGCTGGCTGGCCTGCCGTGTTTCCAGAATTTCCGGCTTTTGGTTCTATTTCACATTTCCAGCATCTGCAGTGTTTTGGGGGGTTCTTCCCTTGTTACACGTGAACAAATGTGACCATCTTGCAGACAGCTTGCCAAATGTAAATAAGGCAAAGCGTTGCGATCTCTTTGAGTACTCACGCCATCATTGCCTGACAAACCGCTGGTGATGATGGTACCCTGCCCTTCTGTCCCTCGATCAGGCTGCAGCTTTGCACTAATGACCATCCCATCTTCAAGTCTTATTGAAGGCCTAATGAAAGTCCAGATACCCAGAACCCCCTGCCTCTCCCTTCCATACCCTGCCAAGTATACACTCAAAGAAACTCAAATATTTGTCATAGATGATTTCCCTTTCTTAAATCCATGTTGGTTCTTCCGAATCCTGTTATTATATGCTAACCATTCTTATATCTCTTCCTTAATAATAGGTTCTAACATTTTCCCCAACGACTGATGTCAGGCTAATAGCTTTATAGTTCTCTGTTTCCTTTTCTACCTTCCTAAAATTAGGAGGCACCAGTTTCCTCCAGTTTTCTTCAGCTGCCGTGATTTTCTGGCCTCCCTGCCTCTACTTCTAAGCTATTAACCGTTTGCAGCCTTGGTAGTATTTTCGATTAAACATAGAAACATAGAAACATAGAAAATAGGTGCAGGAGTAGGCCATTCGGCCCTTCGAGCCTGCACCGCCATTCAATATAATCATGGCTGATCATCCAACTCAGTATCCTGTACCTGCTTTCTCTCCATACCCCCTGATCCCTTTAGCCACAAGGGCCACATCTAACTCCCTCTTAAATATAGCCAATGAACTGCCCTCAACTACCTTCTGTGGCAGAGAATTCCAGAGATTCACCACTCTCTGTGTGAAAAATGTTTTCCTCATCTCGGTCCTAAAAGATTTCCCGCTTATCCTTAAATTGTGACCCCTTGTTCTGGACCTCCCCAACATCGGGAACAATCTTCCTGCATCTAGCCTGTCCAACCCCTTAAGAAGAGCTTTGTACAATATTTCTTATATATCTGCTTATTTCCACCAATGCGACTTCACCTTGACTCATCTCACCTGCTCCTGAAACTTTTAGCCATGCCTTGGTTACTTCTGCATTTGCCTTTTTACTGCTGTCGCTCTCCAGTCCAGCCAGCCTGCTCACTTCTGCAAAGTGAATAACTTCAGCTGTTTTCCCAGAGTGAATATTGCATCTACCCAGATCTTATTCATTTCCAGGGTTATGACACAAATCACTCTGTTACAGTAATGCCCCTGTCCCACTTAGGCATGTTTTTTAGGCGACTACAGGCGACTAGGCTGTCGCCACATGGTCGCCGGGGTGTTGCCTGTATGGTCGTGAGTAGTCTCCTCTGTCGCCCAAAGAATAGTAGCGTTTTTCTGTTCGCCGCTGGATTTTGAAATGTTCAAAACTTTTCGGCGACAGTTGGCTTGACGCCAAAGAGCGTTGCTTGTCCTCCTGACGTAGGTGCTGTCATAGGTTGTCGCCAGGTTGATGTAGGTTGTCGCCAGGATGACGGAGGTTGTCGCCGGTACTAACTTTGGTGAATTCCATTGGCGTCTAGCTACGTCAACCTATGTCAACCAGCGACAGGTACAGGCGACTGAATCGTCTTACCTTGTCGTAGCTTGTCGCGGGTGGACGTAGGTTGTCGTAGGTGTGGTCGTAGGTGGATATTCTAATGGGTCGCCGGTTGTCGGTAGCTTGCCATTGCTGGATGTCGACTCGGTGGTAGGTTGTTGTAGACATTGTTGTAGACATTGTCGTGGGGGGTCCAGTCGCCGGTTTTTTGGCAACCTCCTACGACTATGACAGTTGCCGGCAGTCGCCAAAAATATTGCCTAAATGGGACAGGCCCATAGGTTCCTCGATGGGCTGTAAACTTCAAGTCCTTTGAAAATCCGTTCTGCATTTACTAACTCGAAACATTTCCCCCTTATTTATTCCTGTGCTCCCTGACTAGATAACCAACATCATTGATTTACAGTTCCTATCCCGTTTAAAAAAAAATCCACCTCTGCATGTTTCTCAGCGCTTTTCCCCAGTGTGACCCTCTCTGACTTCCGCACACCTTCGATCCCAGTCTCGTGAGCGCCTGTGAGCCTGACCATCCACGGCTGGCAGCTGTGTCTTCGCACCCTCCGTCCAAGGTTTGGGAATTGGCTCCTTAAGCCACTCCAAATCCGTACCTCTCTTTCCTCCATTACAAGGCTCCCGGATGCCTGCTGCTTGTTCCAAGATCTGGAATCTCATCATGGGACGTGGAATCACGCTTTGTTTGATGACTGTGGACCATCCTGAGTTGCATTATTGCATTTCAGGTGCCGTATAAATACAGGTTATTGATGTTGCTGTTTCTGCTCAGCATTGAACGCGTTGCAGCTGGAAAGGAAGGAATTACAATGCCTTGCTCTGGGCGATCGGAGGAAAAGGGCTTGTTAGAACACACCCCTGTGAGCTAACAGTTCCCTTTGAAGTCAGTAAGCACAGATTCTGAATAGATTTTAAAATCACACATACTGCTAGCTGTCTCCAGCCGCTCTGCTCACTTCTGTGGAGTGAATAACTTCAGCTGTTTACAGTTTTCTTTGTGTGAATATTTTATTTACCCAGAACTTATTTGTTTCCAGGGTTATGACACATATGACTCTGTTAAGTTCCTCGATGGACTGCACAGGTTTAATTATTTCTACCAATTATGGGGGAATATTCCACTGGGATTAAATGGTTTCAGGAAAGGATTGTGTAGGATTTCACCTGGGGTAATTGAATAAAGAGAAAAAAATGTTTGCATTTATGCAAGAAGCAGAAGTGGGAATAAGTAACACAAGTACCTGATTGTGCTCCAAATTCTGCAAAGTCAGGCTGTCGTATGGTTGGAGACACAAGGCAGTGCAGGCACTGGTTTACAAAAAAAGACAGAGTACTGGAGTAACTCAGCGGGTCAGGCAGCATCTCTGGGGAACATGGATAGATAACCTTTCAGGTCAGGACCATTCTTCTGACTGATTGTGGTGGGGGTGGGGGAGAAAACTGGAAGAGAGGTTTGGTCAGGACAGAATGTGTAGGAAGGAACTGCAGATGCCGGTTTACACCGAAGAGAGAAACAAAATACTGGAGTAACTCAGCGGGTCATGCAGCATCGATGGAGAAAAGGAATGGGTGACGTTTCGGGTCGTGACATTCTTTAGACTGATAGTCAATGGGAGAGGGAAACTAGAGGTATGAAAAGGTTCAAAATAAATCAGTGCCGGCACCCATGACCAAGGAAAGGTGGAGCCCACAATGGTCCATTGTTGGCTGCGGAAGAGGTGATAACAAATGGATACGAACAGTGAAACTAGCACGACAACGAGGGTGGGGGAGTGGTAAAAATATTGTTTTCTCTAATTTCAAGTAACCCTTGCATTCCCTCTCCCTCCCTCCCTGCCCCACCCTAGTCACCCTGCTAACAAAATTATGAGAAGCATAGATATAGACAGTCAGAACCTTTTTTCCATGGTGGAAATGTCTAGCACTAGAGGGCATAACTATAAGATGAGAGGGGGAAAAATATAATGGAGATATGTGGGGCAAGTTTTTTACACAGAGGGTAGTGATGGTCTGGGCCGAATTACCAGAGGTGGTGGTGGAGGTAGGTACGATAGTAGCGTTTAAGAAGCTTTTAGACCGGCACATGGATTTGCAGGGAATGGTGGGATATGGATCAATTACAGGCAGATCACATCAGTTCAGCTAGGCATCATGTTGAGCACAAACATTATGGGCTGGAGGGCCAGTTCCTATGCTGTACTGTTCTATGTTCTATATTTTATCTAAGACAGATTCATGTACCCTCGGATTTCCCTTTCTGAAGTTAACAATCAGCTCCTTGGTCTTCCTGACATTGAGAGCAAGATTGCTGTTCAGCCACCCATACAAACCAGATTATCGATCCGCCACATGTATTCGGACTCGTCATTACCCATTATCTGGCCAATAATGATGGCGTCATTGGCAAATATAAAGATGGTGTGGAGTCTGTGTCAGCCTACAGAGTGGTGGATATGGCGAATGTAGAACTATTAGACAGATACAAAAAGCTGGTGGCGCAGCAATAGAGTGCTGCCTTACAGCACCAGAGACCCGGGTTGATCCTGACTACGGGTGCTTATCTGTGAAGAGTTAGAAACATAGAAAATAGGTGCAGGAGGTGGCCATTCGGCCCGTGGCCATTCGGCCCTTCGAGCCAGCACCGCCATTCATTGTGATCATGGCTGATCGTCCCCAATCAATAAACCGTGCCTGCCTTCTCCCCATATCCCTTGATTCCACCAGCCCCTAGAACTCTATCTAACCCTCTCTTAAATCCATCCAAGTGGTTTGGCCTCCATTGCCCTCTGTGGCAGGGAATTCCACAAATTCACAACTCTGGGTGAAAACGTTTTTCTCACCACAGTCTTAAATGACCTCCCCTTTATTCTAAGACTGTGACCCCTGGTTCTGGACTCGCCCAACATCGGGAAGATTTTTCCTGCATCTAGCTTGTCCAGTCCTTTTATAATTTTATATATTTCTATAAGATCTCCCCTCATCCTTCTAAACTCCAGTGAATACAAGCCTAGTCTTTTCAATCTTTCCTCATATGACAGTCCCGCCATCCCAGGGATCAATCTTGTGAACGTACGCTGCACTGCCTCAATCACAAGGATGTCCTTCCTCAAATTAGGAGACCAAAACTGTACACAATACTCCAGATGTGGTCTTACCAGAGCCCTATACAACTGCAGAAGAACCTCTCTACTCCACTGAAATCCTCTTGTTATGAACGTTATGAGTTTGTACTTTCTCCCCGTGACCTGCGTGGGTTTTCCCCAGGTGCTCCGGTTTCCTCCCACACTCCAAAGACATACAGGTTTGCAGGTTAATTGGCTTTGATAAAAATTGTCCCTTGTGTGTGTGTGTCTGTGGGATAGCGTTAATGTGCGGGGATTTCTGGTTGGCGCGGACTCGGTGGGCCGAAGGGCCTGTTTCCGCGCTGTATCTCTAAACTAATAATCTATACTCAGCGGGTCAGACAGCATCTCTGAATAAAAGAAATAGGTGATGTTTCGGGTCAAGACTCTTCTTCCGAACTTCTTCAGTCGGAAGACGGGTCACGACCCGAAACGTCACCTATTCCTTTTCTCCAGAGATTTTGTCTGACTCACTGAGTTACTCCAACATTTGTGCCTATTTTCGGTTTGAACCAGCAACTGCAGTTCTTTCCTATACGTAGAACTATTAGCATTGATGTCATTTTGAGGACCTACTAGATTAATGGAACTATACCACACTATGATAAGAGGGCCTTTGAACTTCCCTAACTTATACAGAGGTTCAGAGGCAGGAAGACTGGGATTTACAAAAAGGTGTACTTTGTGCATTAGAGATTTTGTCTGCTCCATCACCCACCAAAACAGTGATGTGGGGCGAGTAGTAATCTGAAGTTCTCCTGTCTTGTTTGCTCTGTCAGTGAAGGAACCATCTTATATCCAGCTGCTAATAATGACATGGTAACTCATTCTGTAGAATACTATTAATTAAACAATTTTCCATGTGAAGTTCTGTCTATACTCTTTCTCCCACAATACTTATTACTGTAATTTTGTACTGTGTAATTTTCAAAGTCATTAGACAGTTCAAAATAGCTAGCGTGTGCTGTGGAAGTGCATTAAGTGTAGAGGGTTGCAGCATCCAACAGATAATATACACTTACGTTAGAGAGAGTCACACTCCTTTCTTAACTAACAGCATCCTTGAAGGAGAAGTTAATAGTTTTTATTAACACTACACTCAGTGAAGAGGGTTACAGCCACTTCCTTAGAGCAGATCCAGTGAGAGGATTAATGCTGTTCATTTCTAACCCAAATGCTGTAACCCTTTACACATGCTGGACTGTTCGCAAGGGAAGGGCCGTGACTCTGTATCCCGAGTTATATTTTGACATTCAATTAGCCGGAATGCACCCCTTTTCTGAGTTTAGGACTTGGGTAGGTTGACAGGGAGGCAAGAACAAACTATAAGATTATGTGAGGGATGTGAGTGACTCCTCAGTTTGGAAGCGCTTTATGCTGTGATGGGTCAGTTTGAAGAGCCATTATATTTGCTATATTGACAGCACAGGTTGCAGATGACAGATCAGGTAAAGTCATAAAGGAGAGTACAGTTCAGTAACAAAAATCGGTACAGTACGGAAACAGGCCAATCAGCCCATCGAATCTGTGCCAACCATCAATCACACATATACGCAAATCCTAGTTCAACCTGCAGCATTCTGAACATCTTATCCCCATGCATTCCCACCTATTTCTCTCCGATTCTACCACACACCTATACACTTGGGGTAGTTTGCAATGAACAATTAACTTCTTGACCTGCATATCTTTGGGATGTGTGAAGAAACAAGAGCTGTTTGATGAATACTCATGTCTGGCCTGGAAATTGTTTCGTGTAAAAGAGTCGGAATGCTCCTATTGTACAGTGGTGCAGCTGGTAGAGCTGCTGTCTCACAGCACCAGAGACATTGGTTTGATCCTGATCTTGGGTGCTGCCTGTGTGGAGTTTGCGCATTCTCGCTGTGACAGCATGGGTTTCCTCTGAGTGCTCCGGTTTTCTTCCACGCAACAAAGGCATGTCGGTTTGTAGGTTAATTGGTTTCTGTAAATTGCCACTAGTGTGTAGGGAGTGTAAAAGTGGGATATAAAACTAGTGTGAATAGGTGATTGATGAACGAGTCATTAAATGGAGGTGCGAGTCATTAAATGGAGGTGGAAATCCATGCCTTTGCTTCTCGGACCTTTGATTAACAGGTGGTGACAATCCTGCCGTGTGCCAGCTTGATAGATAGATAGATAGATAGACATTTATTGTCACGTACACCAATTGGTGCAGTGAAATTTGACTTGCCATGCAGCACACAAATAAAGATTACATCAAAGAATTTAACAACATAAAAACATCCCCCCACAATGGTTCCCACTGTGGGGGAAGGCAGCAAAGTCCAGTCCCATCCCCAGATACTCATCCAAATACTGTATGTAGGTTAGACTTTGTAGATATCACTGTGAATTGATAATAATTTTAACTTGTGTAGTCTGATTAACCTATTTGATGAAACCAGGCCCAGCACGGGAAATGTTCAATTTCTTGGTGAACACACACTGATCCAGACCCTGTTAGGAATGCTTAGACCACCCTGCCTTGCACTTGTTGAATTCCCAACAATCTGAGTCCTCCCTGGTACGACAAGAGTCTGTCTATCTACCCACTCCATGCAAAGGGATTGCTAATGCCAATGTCCTAGTGTTTGGGCAGGGATCACTATTGACTGGAAACGTAACCGCATCAGTGACACAGATACAGAGCAGCTCGGAGATTGGGTACCCTGCAGTCTGTGACTAACTTCCTGACAGCCGGAAGCCTTTTCAACATCTGTAAGGCACAAGTTAGGATCAAGATCCTTCCTTTCCCCATCCCCGCATTTTTTGCTTGGATGTGGACAGCTCCGACAACATTCAAGACCACACTTCGGTTCAGCACAAAGCAGCTCACTTGGTTGGTACCCCATATACCACACTAAACATTAATGCACTGGAGCAGAATGGTTGCAGTGTCTACCACATACACAATGCACTGTGGTTACTCACCCGCCCTACTCCCCCAAACCCATGCCCTCTGCCATTAAGAGGCGCATATACATATGCTTGCTCCTCTCTACATTACACGCATCCTGACTTGGAGATATGTTGCAGGCCCTTCATCGTGGCTGAATCTGATTCCTGGAACTCCCTCCCCAACTACACTGTTGAAACATTTCCACCAGGTAGACAGTTGCAGTTCAAGAGTGCAGCTCATCACCATATTCACAAGCTCAATTCGGGATGATCAAGAAATCTCGTAACTAAAAACAAAATCTCAATCATTCCCAACAGAAGAGGACAGCTCAGTTCTGTAAACACAGCACATAGTTAAGGAACAAATCTTACCTGTGACATTTAATGGGGATTGTTTCACTGTAAAATTCCAGGGTGAGACTTTCCTGAAGGAGGTTTATTCCAGGCATTAGACTATGTATGAAATAATTCCAAGGAGGTAGCTGAACAGCAAATGAAGTGTCACCTCGGTGTATTTCCTGACGTGTACTTAAAGATGTTGGAACACCTGAAGGTATAGTTATGTGATTTATTTTACAGTCACACAGCAGAGCACAGAGACATACACCAAACACTGCATAATAAGCATGCTAGGCAGGTGCTCATCGTACCGTCACATCAGCCAATAAATGGAAACAAAAATAATGATATCACTACAGATTTTAACGTGTAAAACTAAGTAAAGCAGTTCTGCTAGGGCTTAGTTTTCAGACCATTGAATGTGGTTGGGGTCCTGGTATCTCTTTCAATAGTATGAACTGCAGGGTTGTATGTTGATTCACGATCAGAAGAAGTGTGTGTGTGTTTGTTGCTTGGCTGTGTGTGTGTGTGTGTGTGGGTGGGTGGGTGTTTTGCTGTCTGCATGATTGTGCATAGGTGTTTGGATGCTTGGGTGCATCCATGTGCATTGTTGGGATGCGTGTACGCATATCTGAATCTTGAATGTTGAGGGCGATTATTCTTCTACCACCAATCCTGAAGAGTGAATTTACATGCCGTGGTTCCATGTGTGGAGGTTCCATGTGTGGGGGTTCCATGTGTGGAGGTTCCATGTGTGGGGGTTCCATGTGTGGGGGTTCCATGTGTGGAGGTTCCATGTGTGGGGGTTCCATGTGTGGAGGTTCCATGTGTGGAGGTTCCATGTGTGGAGGTTCCATGTGTGGAGGTTCCATGTGTGGAGGTTCCATGTGTGGGGGTTCCATGTGTGGAGGTTCCATGTGTGGAGGTTCCATGTGTGGGGGTTCCATGTGTGGAGGTTCCATGTGTGGAGGTTCCATGTGTGGGGGTTCCATGTGTGGAGGTTCCATGTGTGGGGGTTCCATGTGTGGAGGTTCCATGTGTGGAGGTTCCATGTGTGGAGGTTCCATGTGTGGGGGTTCCATGTGTGGAGGTTCCATGTGTGGAGGTTCCATGTGTGGAGGTTCCATGTGTGGAGGTTCCATGTGTGGAGGTTCCCCTTCCCTAGGTTGCAAAGCTTTAAGTTTACTCTGGTCTCGACGGTTGCTTATGTTACTGTGTGTCCGAAATGCAGCTCTGCTTTCCATGCAGATAGACGTAACACTGGCCCTCCGAGACTAGGCCCAAAGGGATGGCTGTGATAGCATCATTAATAACGTGCGAGGGGCTGCCAAGGGTTAAGCGAGGCTCATGGGCATGGATGTGAAGTCTCGTGGGATGTATCATGAATCTTTCAATTGACCAAGAAAGCATTTTTCTCCCACTTGACTTTAATTACCTGCTACATTTGGATTGTGTTTGCATGGATCAGTTTACAAGGATAAAGGATAATGACTTATGAGGCTAAAGTGATGGAAATCCTGAAGCTAACGACATTACTGGTACCTACGTACATGTACATATATTTTTAATATATTCATATAAATCTGGCACCTGCCAGAATCTATAAATCAGCAGAACATCAGTCGTAATTGGGAGATGGGGATGAGATTCATGACTGGTTTGGGGAACGTGTTTGTTTAGTTAGAATATCCTGTGGGTTTTGGCAAAGTAAACACAAGTATTTGCAAACACGAGAGACCACATCATTTAACAAGCAGTGCAGAGGACCATGGTGTAACTAATACCTTGAGTGCAGTCTGTTTCTTGAACTTGTGGTGAAATTAAATATCAATTAAGAAGTGCCGCAGTGGTAGAACAGCTGCCTTCGAGCACCAGAGACCTCGGTTGACTAGGATGTTGCCTGTACGGAGTTATACATTCTCCTTGTGACTGCCTGGGTTTTCTCCGGGCTCTGATTTCCTCCCACATTCCAAAGACGTGCAGGTTTGTAGGTTAATTGGCCTTTGTAAGTTGTCCCTAGGATGTTGGATAGAATTAGTGTATGTGTGATCATTGGTCGGCGCTGACTCAATGGGCCGAAGGACCTGATCCACGCTGTATCTCTAAGTTAAACTAAACTAGACAATAGTCAATAGGTGCAGGAATAGGTCATTCGGCCCTTCGAGCCAGCACCGCCATTCAATGTGATCATGGCTGATCATCCCCACTAAAGTCGGGATCCTGTGGCACTCATGGAAGGAAGGCAGGGGAGATTTTCCATATGTTATGACCAATATTTATCCCCCAGTTGGCATCACCGGGGCAGATTGTCCAATAATTTCCTTCATTTCTCTCAGTGGGAGCTTGCTGTTTGCTTGCTTGCAATGCCTGTTTTTCTACATTACACCTTTGGCCAATAGAAAGATTTGTGACTCATCGCAAGAGACCCCGTATCCTTGCCCGTGAGCCCCTCTTAACCCTTGGCAGCTCCTCACATATTATTAATGCCGCTATCATGTCCATCCCTGAAGGCTGAGTCTCAGAGGACCAGTGGTTACATCTATCTGGACGGATTATTCAATGGATAGCAAGGCTGTATTTCTGCCTCGTGCTAACATAAGCAACTATTGAGACCAGAGTAAAAATAAAAGATTTGGAGCAAAGGGCAGGGAGAACCTGTCCACAGTTTCGGCTCCTTGGCTCTGGAGAAGTTCTCCCTCACCTTCTGCTCCTATCTGGTTGCCATGAGCTGGCAAAAAACTTTAAATATTCTGAGATCCGAAAAAAATGAGTATAGCAACGGAAAACAGCTAAAATGTCTGGCATTGAAGGCTGGAATACTGTGGGACTGCACTTCAGAGGCCATTGCTTGTAACGACAGCCGATCCTTTAAAATGGCCAGGTGTAGTCCTCAGGGGCCTTCTGCATAGATGCCTCTAGGAAGCTCTGGTGCTGTGACAGAAGACTCTTTCTTTCTTATGGAATTGTATATCTGTCTTCTAATATTCAAGCTATATTTTATCACAGTGGGCACCTGGTTTACATCAGTAATCAACTGAGCCAAAGATATTAGGGCTGTGAACTGGGATCCATTAGCACCCATGTTCTGTCTATCAATCACGTGGAAATCACCTTCACATTGCGTGGGCACCCCCCTTCCCCTCCACCACCTCCTCCTTTTTGCCTCCCTCTCTTACATGACAGCCTTCGTCTGTTTTCCTGCTGTTTATTGGAATTTAATGATGGTGCCCTTTGCTGATCGGTGCACAAGTTTCAATAGCCACACTATGTTGGCTTGCTCCCATCAGCAACGGCCCACTCCCTGTTTCCCACTCAGGGTGGGAGGTTTTTCTTCTTTGCCTCAAGTTTCTTCTGTCTTCACTGCTGGTTTATCAGGTGGCATTTCTTATGTTTCTGAAATGACCATGGCACCTGTGTAGAGTTATACTGAGAGGGAAATGTAGGTTCAAGTGCATACTTGAACCATCTGGATGCAGGTATGAGAAGCCAGTTTGTAGGACGAGCTGGAGATTGGGGGTGAGAAGAGAGATTGGATATGAGCATATATTGTTTTTCTCAATTGACTCTTGTTTTATTCAAGTCATTGGACAGTTTCATGATTTTTCATGCAACTCGTGGGTGATTATGCATAACTTAGTGGCAGTTCAGTACCCTGCTTCTGGCCACATAGACATGGACTTGCATGGAATCTAGCACCAGGATGTTGGACAATGCCACAGCAGTGAGTTTCCACATCCAACCAATGCCCTACTCTGGGCATCATTTGGGCAACCTGATGAGGGAAAGAACAAGGCAAGGCCACACAAATCTTTCCCATTTCGCACCCTTATAACGACTGACGCCAACTCTCCCAAGAGCAGGGCAAAATTGTTTGTTGCCATAAACATTGTCTGCTCAGTGCAGGTTGTTCCTATATTTGTGCAGATGAATCTTTATGCTGGAGTGCCTGGCAAGCTCAGTGTATGAGGAGGAGGTGGGGGTTAAGGAGAGGAGGAAGCCTTGCAGCAAGCTGGGGGTTGAGGCCCACTTATGGGCCTGTCCCACTTAGGCGACTATTTAGGTGAGTGCAGGAGACTGCGCTCGCCAGATGGTCGCCACATGTTCGCTGGTGGTCTCTGGTGAGTCACCTTCATGGTTGCGAGGAGTTCCCGCATTCTGGGAACTAGTCGCGGCCTCAGTTTGGTCGCCGTAAATTTCTCAACATGTTGAAAAATTTCCGGCGACCAAAAATTGGTCGCCATGGAGAAAATCAATAATCCTTTAGTCGTAGGTGCAGTTGTAGTGGGGTCGCCATGTAGGTAGTTATAGGTAGTCGAGGTAGTTTTAGTTAATCGCCTTTGCTGACCGGTCATTTTCATTGGCTCATTGGGGAAAAAAAACATAAGCACGAGTTTTCAGAACCAAGGATAACCGACCGGTAATGTTAAATGTCCGCCGAACTTCACAGCTGTGTATCTCTGGCTTATTAAAAGTTGTCTCGCTTGTTAAAAGTGTCTCCACACCTTCTCCCCCCTTCTCCCCCTCCTCCCCCCCCCTCCTCGCTCTTTTAAAGGACTTACCGTACACTGTGCTAGCCTTGTTAACCTTCCTGTTCATCATGGTGTGTGTCTGTATCACCTTGGCTTTGCACCGTGTGAATTTCAGACAGCGCTCCCCCCTCTTGCCCTGGCCCCCTGACTTTGCTGTGTGTGTGTGTGTGTGTGTGTGTGTGTGTGTGTGTGTGTGTGTGTGTGTGTCTCTCTCTCTCTCTCTCTCTCGCTCTCTCTCTCTCTCTGACGGTTGCCGTTCCGGTTTTTCAGGCGAGTCCGCTGAAAAATCCCCTAAGTGGGACAGGCCCATTAGTCTTGCCTTCCAGCAGCCACCTCCTCACAATTTAGCTCTTGACAGGGACTCTTCTGTCCTTAAGGGAGCTGGTACAGGAAAGTAACGCTGAGGTAAAGGAGCAGCCAGGATCTTACAGAATGGCGAAGCAGGCCAGAGGGGCTGAGTAGCCTCCTCCTGCATCAGTTTTTAAAGTCATTTCTTATTTTTGGAACCCGCTGAAACTTCTCGGATCTAATTGTTTTGCTTTACAATGATTTCCAAGGGATAGCAGATCAACGTGTCCATTAGCAGCAGTGTTGAGAACAAACCTCATTCATCTGCTCTCAGCATTCCTCAGTTAATGCCAGTGAGACAAAACATCGGGCATGTTACTACTTACTGCAGACATTCAAGAGAGTTGCAATTCGTGTTCTTTCAGTTGATTGAATTTAAACTTGAAAATTATTACTGAACATCCTGCATTTGTAAATATCATCTGAATTGCATTTAACATGTTTGTATTTTGAATAAATATATGATATGTATTATTGGGTGCATTGCAGTTTAGTGTCTTTGTTATAAAGAAGATAACTTGTTTTAACTGGCTGACACATTTCCCACTGTTGTGATATAAAGCCCATTTACAAATGTATTTTACTGTCACATTCAGCTGACGTTTATTGGCAATAATTTCTAGTTATCTGTTTTATTATTATTACTGTTAACTCTTGTCACATAAAGATTTCAGTTCAAATACAGTATATGCGAGTAATTTCAAGGTCTGTCATGTGAGAAACATAGAAACATAGAAACATAGAAAATAGGTGCAGAAGTAGGCAATTCGGCCCTTCGAGCCTGCACCGCCATTTGATATGATCATGGCTGATCATCCAACTCAGTATCCCATCACTGCCTTCTCTCCATACCTCCTGATCCCTTTAGCCACAAGGGCCACATCTAACTCCCTCTTAAATATAGCCAATGAACTTGCCTCAACTACCTTCTGTGGCAGAGAATTCCACAGATTCACCACTCTCTGTGTAAAAAATGATTTCCTCATCTCGGTCCTAAAAGTCTTCCCTCTTATCCTTAAACTGTGACCCCTAGTTCTGGACTTCCCCAACATCGGGAATAATCTTCCTGCATCTAGCCTGTCCAACCCCTTAAGAATTTTGTAAATTTCTAAGTTGCTTATTTAGTTTAATTTTCTTTTGAGATACTGAATTTCAGTTTTGAGCCATGTTCAGCTAGTAAAAATGTTGACATTGGCACTGGTTGTATAGCACTTTTAACCTGGAATGGAAACGGCCCCATGATACAGGGTCAGAAGTGACCAGTTTTGCAGGGTTTGGTAATCTCTGTGCTGTGGTGTAAGCTCAGTTCTGGACGATTGGAACCTCAGTGGTACGGTGTGATTCATATTGTTGGTCAATGTGGAGGTGGCAGATGCCGAGGCTTGCTTGTCTCAAAGGGAAGCGCTTCCATTGAGCAAACTGTGGCTCATCAGACAGTGAAGCTGTAATATTGTGCCGACGACATTGCACGGGGTATGTGTCAAAATGGACGTGGGAATAAAGTGTTTCAGGTTCTGATAAGACCTAAACCATAGTTGGTGAACATAACTTGTTTATTAAAACTTTCATTTTAATGACACTCTCTTCCAAAACATTCTGCTGGAAGGTATTATTAATAGGTCTATGACATACTGTTCTTAAGTTCTTTCAACATTATTGATTTTTTAAAATTATGTAATTTTGTTCTGCTCCATGTTCAGCTTATGCCTCTGTAGGTGGATGTTTTTGGTTGAGGGCATTCATCTGCCCCTTTCTTCACTGCTCATAACGAGCAGCCTTGTTCCCAGGGCAGTATATCATCTTCCTACACTGCCCCATCAGATTATATCATCCATTACTGTTTAACAGCCTAACCCTCTAATGATCTGGGGAAACCAGTTTGAGGTGTATAAAATTGATTACCCCATTCAACTTTTTAATTAAAAAAAACACTATTGATCAAGTCTGCGGAGTATCAATATTTAATGCTGTAAGTGCCAAGCTAAATCTGCCAGATTCTTGCTATTGATTAATCATGTAGCTATGTATGCAGTAACTTTATAAAATTTTCATGGCTTCACAAGATCAGATTTCCTAGAGGATATCTCAAGGTGCAACAGAATTAAAATGCTTCAAACAACGTTGAGGGTTAAAAAAAAATTCTGTACAATGAATCAATGTGAATGAGTTTTGCATTTATATAGTGCCTTTTCACATCTTATGCAACAGCCTAAAGTAAATCACCAAAATTGTTTTGTTAGTCCGGTTACTGAAGCAATACAGAGAACCTACTGTATAACCAATTTGCTTCCACAGACAATAGTGATTCCGTGATTAGAAACATAAAAAATAGGTGCAGGAGTAGGCCATTCAGCCCTTCAAGCCCTTCAATATGATCATGTCTGATCATCCAAAATCAGTACCCCATTCCTGCTCTCCCCATATCCCTTGATTCCGTTAGCCCTACTGTATATCTAACTCTCTCTTGAATGCATCCAGTGAATTGGCCTCCACTGCCTTCTGTGGCAGAGAATTCCACAGATTCACAACTCTGGGTGAAAAGGTTTTTCCTCATCTCAGTCCTAAATGGCCTACCCCTTATTTTTAAACTGTGACCCCTGGTTCTGGACTCCCCCAACATTGGGAAAATTTTCCTGCATCTAGCCTATTCAATCCCTCAAGAATTGTATGTTTCTATAAGATAAATGAATTGATCAGTTTTGTTCCGAGGGATAGGATTAGCTGCATGGAAGTTCTTCCAGTTTCTGCTTGTGAATGGTATTGTGGGACCTTTATTGTTCACCTGAGACTCCAGGCAGGATCTTGGTGCAGCATCTCATCCAAAAGAAGGGTCCTCTGACAAAGCGGTGCTTACTTAGCAGTTCATGTGAGAGTGTTGGCCAAGACATAACGTCCAGGTTTCTGGCGAAAGATTTGAAATGATTTCAAGGTGTTTTGATTCAAATGCAAGAGCGCTGTGAAATGGTTTGTGGTTGATACAGTATGGACCTTTAGCATGTGCAGTCATAAATAATATATATCTAGGAGAATAACATTCAGTGTGAGTGATAGTGTAGATTTTATTAATATTGTTCACATTCATTTTTAAACAATAACAGTGCCGTATAACAATAGTTGCAGGGTTGGGCTGGGTTCTTTGGAAGCTGTGGTATGACACAATCTGATTGGAATTGTGAACTTCCGGTTTGTATTTCTTAACATGATGCTAGTTAACTTGTTAGCTGTCACAGTACAATAAAGTTGAGAAATAGAGTCATAGAGTGATACAGTGTAGAAACAAGCCCTTCGGCCCAACTTGCTCACATCGGCAAACATGTCCCAGCTACAATAGTCCCACCTGTCCACGTTTGTGCAGGCAGTCATGGCATTTGTGCCTGTCCTATCCATGGAAATGATGATACAAGTCTGGTTTGAAGTGTGTGATTAAACATTAATAGATAGTTTTGGAACAATCTGTAATTTAGGTGTCTGAAATTAAGTGAAAGGTTGAAACTAAGCTCGGACACAACTTGAGCATCAGGGCTCAGGTTGGAGAAAGGGAAACTCCATCATGATTCCTGGTCCTGATCACAATTATCCGCAAGTTTGAGTTTGTCAACGCTGAGATTGGTTTTGCGATGTCAAGCCTGGTGAACTACCCAACCTGCGCTTGATGCCAACATTTGCAAACTAATCAGCACAATTTGGAGAGGAAGGGGGAAAATCAGAGAATTTTTTTAACGGATATTTTAAGAACTTAAACATGAGTTTATTCTGTCAAACATATACAACAGACACCACTGCAACACGCTTTCAATGTCATGCTGCATACTTCATGACATCAGAATCCCTCAGCTCCTAGTTTGGGAGGTGGTGGAATCAGTTTTATATTGTAACCCACCCCTGACCTATTACGGAGACACAAGAGACTACAGATGCAGGAATCTTGAGCAAAAAAACCAAATTGCTGGAGGAACTCAGCGGGTCAGGACGCATGCATGGCGAGAGATGGAGGGTCAACATTTTGGGTCGAAACCCTTTTGGAGGGGTCCTAACTCGAACATCGTCAGTATATTTCGCCCCACGGATGATATGTTGAGTTCCTGAACTATTACAACCGTTTGGATACAAACCGGAAAAGGCACAGGGAAGACCATTCACCTTGTACTGCCTCTTTGAAGGAGTGGGTCCCACTCCCATGCTCTTGTCTCATAGACCTGTGATCTTTCCTTTTACATGTCTGTCCGATTCCCTTTGACATCTATTGATGAACCTGGTTCCACTGTCAGATAGTACATTGCAGAGCACAACCAGCAGCCAAATAAAAGTAATCTCTTCTCCGTTCTGGTATATAATGAGGTTGTGTAGGTATTTGGCATGCCATCACTTTATCCACAGGGTCAGTTTCTCCTTGATTTCTTCTTTTGGACACTCAGAATTTTTTGGATAGGAGATTCTTTGACTTCCAATCCAAGTTATTTGGTGGGGTCTTTCGACCATGGAACATAGGAAGTTGAGGGGTGGCTTTATAGAGGTTTTTTTAATCATGAGGGGTAGAGAGAAGTTGAATAGCCACTGTCATTTAGGTGACGTGAGCTAAGATAGGTAAGTACAAAGGGCATAGAAACATAGAAAAATAGGTGCAGGAGTAGGCCATTCGGCCCTTTGTGTCAGGACCGCCATTCAAAATGATCATGGCTGATCATCTAAAATTTGTACCCCGTTCCTGCTTTATCCCCATATCCCTTGATTCCTTTAGCCTTAAGAGCTAGATCTAACTCTCTCTTGAAAACATTTAATGATTTGGCCTCCACTGCCTTCTGTGGCAGAGAATTCCACAGATTCACAACTCTCTGGGTGAAGAAGTTTGTCCTCATCTCAGTTCTAAATGGCCAAACCCTTATTCTTAAACTGTGAGTCCTGGTTCTGGACTCCCCCAACATCGGGAACATATTTCCTGCATCGAGCCTGTCCAATCCTTTAAGAATGTTATATGTTTCTATAAGATCCCCTCTCATCCTAAATTCCAGTGAATACAAGCCCAGTCAACCGATTCTTTCATCATATGTCATTCCCGACATACCAGGAATTAAGCTGGTGAACCTACGCTGCACTCCTTCAATAGCAATAGTATATTTTCTCAAATTAGGAGACCAAAATTGCACACAATGCTCTAGGTGCGGTCTCACCAGGGCCCTGTACAACTGCAGTAGGACCTCCTTGCTCCTAAACTCAAACCCTCTTGCAATGAAGGCCAACATGCCCTTAGCTTTCTTCACTGCCTGCTGTAACTGCATGCTTACTTTCAGTGACTGATGTACAAGCACACCCAGGCCTCGTTGCATCTCCCCTTTTCCTAATCTGACACTATTCATATAATAATCTGCCTTCCTGTTCTTGCCACCAAAGTGGATAACCTCACATTTATCCACATTATACTGCATCTGTCATGCATCTGCCCACTCACCCAACCTATCTGTCACCCTGCAGCCTCATAGCATCCTCATCGCAGCTCACACTGCCACCCAGTTTTGTGTCATCCGCAAACTTGGATGTCACATTAATTGTCACATTTAATTCCCTCGTCTAAATCGTTAATACATATTGTAAATAACTGGAGTCCCAGCACCGAGCCTTGCGACACCCCACTAGTCACTGCCTGCCATTGTGTATAGGACCCGTTTATTCCTACTCTTTACTTCCTGTCTGCCAACCAGTTCTCTAACCATGTCAATAACCTACCCCAATAGCATGTGGTCTCTTTTTGCACACTAATCTCTTGTGTGGGACCTTGTCAAAGGCTTTTTGAAAGTCCAGATACACCACACCCACTGGCATACTCTTGTCCATTCTACTTGTTACATCTTCAAAAATTCCAGAAGATTAGTCAAGCATGATTTCTCCTTCATAAATCCATGCTGACTTTGACCGATCTTGTCACTGCTTTCCAAATGCGCTGCTATAACATCTTTAACAATCGACTCCAGCATCTTCCCCACTACCGATGGAAGGCTATAATTTCCCCGTTTTCTCTCTCCCTCTTTTCTTAAAAAGTTGGGTTACTTTGGCTACCCATCAGTCCACAGGAGTCAAGAGAACATTGGAAAATGGTCACCAATGCATCCACGATTTCTAGGGCCACTTCCTTGAGTACTCTGTGATGCAGACCATCAGGCCCTGGGGATTTATCTGCCTTCAGCCCCAACAGTTTACCTAACACCATTTCCTGACTAATGTGGATTCCCTTCAGTTCCTCCCTCCCACTAGATCCTCGGTCCCTTAGTATTTCTGGGAGATTGTTTGTGTCTTCCTTAGTGAAGACAGAACCAAAGTACTCGTTTAACTGTTCTGCCCTTTCTTTGTTTCCCATTATAAATTCACCTGTCTCTGATTGTAAGGGACCTACATTTGTCTTCACTAATCTTTTCCTTTTTACATATCTAAAGAAGCGTTTAGAGTCAGTCTTTATATTCCTCGAAAGCTTTCTTTCACGTTCTTTTCCATTCCTCTTAATTTACCCCTTTGTCCTCCTCCATTGAGCTTTAAATTTCTCCCAGTCCTCTGGTTTGCTGCTTCCTCTGGCCAATTTATTTTCCTTAACCTTGGATTTACCACTATCCTTGATTTCCCTCATTAGCCACGGTAGAGCCGCCTTCCCCATTTTATTTTTTTGCCAGACAGGGATGAACAATTTTTGGAGTTTATCTACGCGGTCTTTAAATCTCGGTTTAAATCTTTAAATAGGTTTAATCTGAGAGGGTAGATATTTTAGAGGGACCTGAGGGAGAACTTTTTACACAGAAGGTGGTGGGTGTATGCAATGAGAAGCCAAAGGAAATGGTAGAAGTGGGTATGGTTACAACATTTAAAGGACACTTGGATACATGAATAGGAAAGATTTGGAGGGATATGGCCTGCAGTAGACCAGTGGTATTCGTTTGGAAAGCCTACTGTGCACATGGATGTATTGGGCTGAAGGGCCTGTTTCCTTGCTCTTAAGTGCTGACCCTGAGATTTGAACTATAATTAATATAAATTAACTACAATACAAAAAAAAAAGCAGTTTAGTCAAAATAAATGAGAGAAAACATAACAGCAGTAGTGTCTTGTAACTTTTTTGAGATGGGCACATTTAAATGATTCTGGAAGAAGATTGCTGCATTTCATCACAGGATCTGGAGATTTGGGTTCAAATCCTCTCCGACATATGGGATGGTGCCCTCCCTTGCTAACAGCTGTTTGGCACACCAGCTGATGTGAACCCGGATCATCTCTGTAAACTCCCACTGGAGTCCGCTAAGCAGAAGTGCCACTCATTGTACTGGCACATGCACAAATAAAAAGTCCAATTGAGTTTCGGAGTTAGTAATTAGGAGTTGGAAAATAGGTTTTAATCACCGCGGTTTAATGACGCAAATGCTTCTGATTAACCATTGTGTCACGTCTAGGTACATGGATGAACTTGTGTATTTGTGAGTAAGGAAGGCCTGCAACTGAGAACAGGTGTTGCCCACAAGGCTCCTGCTGAGACTTGCGATGGAGCTGCCACAGTTGTGCACTTCGGAGGGCCTGAAAATGATAAAACAAGAGTCAATGGATGTAGGGTGACAAAGGTATATGCCAGAAGTAAATGCTAGAACAATCTCTTCTGTTGCTTTTCTATGCAACATTCTTTACATGTTATTTTGGCTGAATTGCCTCAAATTGGATTATGGGTGTGATTAGTTAATTTGTTCCCATGGCTGAATAACAAATTTTGGCTGGGGTGCCAGATACATCCATTGCTAGTTTTTGGAAGAGTGTCAGTATATTTTATTTTGCTCCAGATTCCAGCATCTGCAACACCTTGTGTCTGCTGGTAATCTTGCACAGTTTATTACTTCATCAGGGTGACAATACAGCAGTCCTTTAGTACTGAATGGACTGTGACATAAGTGTTTGAGCTCAGGCCTCTGAACTTGGTTGACCCTCAAAGATGCTTCCAAGATGGCGCCCAACCCAGGCGACTATTTGCGTGCTCACCACAGAAGCGGTTCTGCAATCATATATTACAATTGCTCTACACTCTTAAATCTATACATTGTAAATGGCTCGACTGGAGAGCATGCAACAAAAGTTTTTCACTGTATCTCGGTACACGTGACAATAAACTACTGTAAAACGAAACAATAAAGATCTAAATTCGTGCAGGAGTGTCACTCCAGTAATCTCCCTGGTGGCGGTGGACTGTCCCCATCATCAGTGAACACTGCTGTGGTATGACCAGTGCAGACAGGGTCAGGACTATCAGAGCTGCCCAGGTTAGTGCTGGGAAACCTAGTTGAGCAGGTACCTATTGCTTTCCACCCTACACAGTCCCCCACAAAGCTTACAACCCTCACCTGGAACACACCCATCCATGCACCACTCTAATCTGACACCCTTCCACCTGATTTTCCCAGTGACCCCCCACTGATCACCTCCGTGGCTATGAGGTTTGAAGTCCTGCCCCTCCCTATTCCCCACTCCTCCAACTATTGCTGTCTTCACCGTGGCTCCTCAACCGAGCAGGGATATAATCAACATCCTTTACATGTTGCTTAGCGATGGCCCAGTGGAAAGGCCCGGCTCATCCATCCACCGGACCAAATTAACATGGACTTTAAGGAATATTAAGCAATATTGGACAAAGCAGCATCAGAAGACACATACTTCTGGCATACACTTTGTAATGAATAGCATGCTGAACTGGTGGGACAGGAACAAATGCTCAGCAAACTGGCTGCTTGCTCACCTTCACAGGCCTGGTGCTGTTTCATTTGTCAGGCTGGGGATTGTTGGTATTCACATGGACCTGTCCTAATGAGCATATTGTGTGAAGTCTGCGGAAAGAGAGCAAGCATTTAGGGCTAAACAATATTTAGCCATGATAACAGAGGGTAATTACATGGAAGACCTGCTGCAGTTACATTGGACCATGGTGAGACTGTGTCTGGAGAACTATGTACAGTTTTGGTGCCATTAAATAATGACAAAATACTTGTCTCAGACTGAGTTCAACAAAGGTTCATAGCCTGAACCCTGGGTTAAGGGCATTGTTCTGCAAGGAGAATATCAGAAGACTAAACTGCATTCTGAAAAATAATGAGGAGTGAATCCCCTGAAATAAGTAGTTTGAAAGTTACTTGACAGGGAAGAGGCTGGGAGGATATTTCAAAGGGTGGGAACTACAAGCCATGATCCCAGGTCAAAAGCTGGGCTCAGAGATCAAGGCAAACATATTTTCACAAAATGTTGTCGGTCTTTGCATCTTAGTCTGAAAGCAGACTTGTTGCTCAGTCATCGAAAAATAGTCAACATGGTCAAACTTAAATAGTGAAGGGCATCAGTATTTTCATAGCAAGAGGATTTGAGTATAGCAGCAAGCAGTTGTACAGGGCCCTGCTGAGACCACACCTGGAGTATTGTGTGCAGTTTTGGTCTCCTAATTTGAGGAAGGACATTCTTGCTATTCAGGGAGTGCAGCATAGGTTCATTTTAATAGAATTTAGAAGGATGAGAGGGTATCTTATAGAAACATATAAAATTCTTAAGCGATTGGACTGGTTAAATGCAGGAAAAATGTTCCTGATGTTGGGGGAGTCCAGAACCAGGGGTCACAGTTTAAGAATAAGGGGTAGGCCATTTAGGACTGAGATGAGGAAAAACATTTTCACCCAGAGAGTTGTGAATCTGTGCTACAGAAGGCAGTGGAGGCCAATTCACTGGATGTATTCAAGAGAGAGTTAGATGTAGCTCTTTGGGCTAACGGAATCAAGGGATATGGGGAGAAAGCAGGAACGGGGTACTGATTTCAGCCATGATCATAATGAATGTCGGTGCTGGCTCGAAGGGCCAAATGGCCTACTCCTGCACCTATTTTCTATGTTTCTATGACATCGTAGGAAAATAAAGTAGTTCAAAAATAATTTTAAAAAGGCAAAAGGCAAAAGGTATTGGAGACAATGTAATAATAATTGATAATATTATCAATTTAAAAATGTAAGACTGTAATGATGTTAATAGGTTATGTACTTATCTCCAATAAAAAATATTTTCAAAAAAATAAATAATAATAGTAATTTTATGCCGTGGGTTTATTTTCCTTGAATGTTGTTAGTTGTCCATATGGTTAAGTTAAAGCAAAACTGCTTTGTGATTGGCAGTCAAAATCAATTAGTTGGTCAATGGCAAGTCAGGTTGCTTTCCAATTGATTTGGGAAGCCAGTGAGCTCTGAACATTGGGAGTGGGATGATTTATGATGAGATCATACAATAAACTGCCCAGAATATCTGCAATCACTGTCGGCGACCCTTGTGCATGAGGACTGGAGTAAGGTGTTAGGTAGCGGATTTTTTAGTTCCTTATGTGCCCAACTTCTAGATTCAAATCATCTAGATTCTTAGAACCCTATGGGAAATTTGAGCTGACATTTTGCTCGGAGTTTTGTCTTCCCTTTACCTTTAATTCATTAAGAGCCTCCCATATGATGACAGTGAACACAGGGCTAGTCTTCAGTGTTAATTTTATTCTCGTTGTCAGAGAAATGGCGGGGCCATTGCACCACTCCTGGGAACTGTTTGGAGAGCTAAGGATGCTGACAGGTCCCTCTGCTGCTTTGTGTGGTTCCACAGTCTGAAGAAGGGTCTCCCATTCCTTCTCTCCAGAGATGCTGCCTGTCCTGCTGAGTTACTCCAGCATTTTGTATCTATCTTCCATCCCACGACTCGGGCTCTCAGCTTGGAGGTTGTTTCATTTGGACTCTGAATGCAATTTTTAATCACAAATTGATTCACAGGAAGTATTTACAGATTTGAAATTTGCCCCTCAGTCAGGGTGCTTTACTCTGTCATTCCAGAAACGAAATGAAAGGCAAACACTTAGTGTGTGACTGTATATAAAAGGTATATATAATCATGTATATATATAGACATGGTCTTTCCTGTCAGTACATTGGTGAACCACGGCAAGGTGGCGCAGCGGTAGAGTTGCTGCCTTACAGCTCTTTCAGCACCAGAGACGTGATTCGATCTCGGCTACGGGGACTGTCTGTATGGAGTCTGTATGTTCTCCCCGTGACGGTGTGGGTTTTCTCCGAGATCTTCCATTTCCTCCTACACTCCAAGGACGTACAGGTTTGTAGGTTAATTGGCTTGGCATAAATGTAAATTGTCCCTAGGGTAGTGTTAATGTGCAGGGATCGCTGGTCGGTGTGGACTCGGTGGGCCGAAGGGCCTGTTTCCGCGCTGTATCTCTAAACTCATCTAAACTAAACCAGTTCATGAAATTCCTTCATGTTCCCTATTATCCCTGATAAGTAGATTTAAATGGCCACCTGTTGTGCGGGAATTTGAACTTTGTTTCCAAATCATCAGTTCGGTAATTTAACAGGCTATGCTGCCACACCCTGGTCTCAACCTTTGGTTAATCACTTAATCCCCATTCACAATTTCACCTTGGATGTCCAAATACTTGCCGTTTAATGTGAAAATTGGCATCTGTCACTAAAATATAACCCAGATTAGTGATACAGATTGAAGCCGATCGAAGATTGTAGAGTGTTGGTTCCACCACTGATTGTCAAAGACTTCCAGGTAACTCAGCTTATCAGAGCGAGCTAAGTGATGCCGTGGATATGTTTCATCAACAGTACTGCAACCTCACTGGATTGACATTCAATGGTTGACCAGTTGTCTTCTTTGTCTTTCAGAGACCCTGTTGGACACTCGGATAGCCACGGCTGAACTGGGTTGGACAGCATTTCCTTCTACTGGGGTAAGAACAATTCAGACCACGGTGTATTTGACAACAATGGTGCATCTTTGTAAGTGGGAGGATGTATGTGGAGATGAGTATTGAGTGGGAGCCAGGAGGACAGACAGCCAGTCATTGATAAGACACTGCAAAACAATTTATAGCCATCTAATTATTTCAAAATTGGCATTCAGTAAAGCATCATTAAAAAGTACTGTGGTACATCTCAATTTTTGAGCAATATTTGGTTGAACAATGTGATGGTGAGTATTGGGCAGGACATCAAGATATTTTCCTTCAACATAATGCCTGTTTAGTGCCAAACTGATGACTTTGAACTGAAAGCCTCCAATTGTGTGTTGCATCCAGTTTTTTGTTGTGGGGCAGAGAGCTCATGATCGGGTTTCGGCCCGAAACGTTGCCTATTTCCTTCGCTCCATAGATGCTGCTGCACCCGCTGAGTTTCTCCAGCATTTTTGTGTACCTTCGATTTTCCAGCATCTGCAATTCCTTCTTTAACAGCTCATGATCTTATTACTCTATAACGAAAAGTTGTTACTGTGCTTTAAGATGATGTTCCCTTGCTTGTTTCCCTTGTAGTTCTTAATCTAAATAGTGTTTTAGCCTTTTAGTACAGTCAGATCACTATGCTCATGAGAATATAAGTGATATGTTTATGTTTTGTACCACTAATTTAGCACCATTAATCCCAAGAGCATTGTGGTGAAAGCAAGTTGTGCTTCCTCCAAGTCCAACATCTCCTCCTCGAGGAGAATCGAGGAAACAAGCAACAGCTTTGCTCTGCTCTGAGCTGTGATGCTTACCCTGCAGAGAGAACAGAAGGGGGAGCAGAATATTCACTTTCCTTTGATATAATTGGTGCAAAGATGCTGCCAAAGAACTGAAAAGATAGAACCACTTGAATATCTTCAAACCTATCATTAAATCGGTGCACTTCACTAGATGTGAAAACAGTAATTATCTTTATTCTTCATTCTAACAAAGCATCCTGTTTGGAATTCCGTCTCAGCAGAGCCTTATGGAAACCATGCACCTGGCAAATATTATCCGTGTAATTGGCGGGGAGATGGTAAAGGACCATGTCTGTTGCATTGCCCAGACCAGATAAAAAAGATCCAACCTTCAGCATAGACAACTTCCAGGTGTAACACTGTTATCCTCCATTCAACTCTGTGTTTGGAAATATTTTCCAAAGTGAACTCTGTGGATATTGCAACAACTATGGGACTCTTTCCTTAATTTGGCAACTGATAATGCCAGCTTTGGCACGGTGGTCCCACTCATTGTCTCACTGCAGAAGCTCCAAATCAAATCAAAGCTACCACTTCAGAACAGTACCATGGGAGTGCAGCAGTGTCTCTGATACATTGTTTTGGAGATGTTAAACTGGCGTTTTTTTACTCTATACAGTGAATGGTTTTAATTAATCCCATGGCAGTGTCCAAAGAATGGTCAGGTTCTTGTTCCCCAGGCTGAGTTTTATTAGTTTAATGGAAAAGCTTATCTAGTTAGTATCTCATTAGTATTTTGTGGGAACTTGCCGCGAATAACGTGGCTGGTGTGTGTCATAGATCATATAAGCATGACAACAGGTCCTTCAGCCCATTTAGTCCACACCGACCTTCAGCACCCATTTAAAACATTGAAAAGGGTGATTGACCTAAAATGTTGAGTCGTCTTTCTCGTACCACAGATGTGGCCCAACATGCTGAATATTCTCAGCATTTTCTCTTTTTGCTTTCCAGATTTTCAGCATATGCAGTTTTCTTGATTTTCACTAACCTTCTTTATTAATTCCTCTCACATTCCCATCAATGCTATCCCCAACCCAGCTCCCTGGATTCTTCCACTCAGTCGCAAAATGTAGGGGCAATTTATAGTGGCCAATTAACCAACCAACCTGCAAGTCTTTTACGTGGGAGGAAACCGGCTCGCTTGCAGTCCGTTTGTCTTTTTTCTTTTTGTCTTTTTTTTGGTCTTGTTAGGGGTATGTTTTTGGTTTATTTTTAGTTGTGTATATGTGGGGGGTGGGGGAAACTTTTTTCATCTCTTTCTTGAACGGGGATGCAACCTTTTCCTTGTCGTGTCTCCGTTTCGCTGGGGCCTAACATCGTGGGCCACCAACTGGAATCGACCTGATGGCTCCGGTCGCAGAGCCTGTGGACTTACCATCGCGGAGCTGGCTGACTTCGGAGGCTGTGGTGGCGCTGTGGCTGCGACCCGACTTCGGAGCTTCGGAGGCTTCGGCCTTCGACGTTAACATGGGGAGGAGACCGATTTTCGGGAGCTCCCGCAACGGCAACTTCACCCGCCCCGAATCGCGGGGTTTGAATCGGCCCGTCGCAGGGCCTTACATCACCCGGCGTGACTTAATCGGCCGCGGGACTTACCATCGCCCGCCGGGGGCTTTAACATCAAGAGCCTCGATCACCTCGATGCAGCAGTTTGACTGCCTGACCGCGGGAGAAGAACAGGGAAGAGATAAGACTTTTGCCTTCCATCATAGTGAGGAGGTGTTTGGGGATTCACTGTGAAGGATGTTTGTATGAAACTGTGTTAATTGTGTGTTTTGTTTTTTTGCTGTTATGACTGCAGGGAACGAAATTTCGTTCAAACTTTTGTTTGTTTGAATGACAATAAAAGGCATTCTATTAAGAGTCACTAGAGTCGGAGATTATATTTCAGTATGGATTGGTGATTAATAAATCACCATTAAAAATTAATAATGGTAATTAGTAAACAAATAGTTTAAAGAAACAGCATGGAATCAGATCCTTTGGCCCACCGAGTCCACATCGACCGTTGATCACCCATTCACACCAGCTCTATGTTATCCCACTTTCTCATCCACTCCCTACACACTAGGGGCAAATTACAGACAGTAAATGATCTACAAACCTCATGTCTTTGGGATATGGAAGGAAACATGAGCACCTGGAAGGAACCCAAGTGGTCACAGGGAGAACGAGCAAACCCCACATGGACACAGCACCCAAGGTCAGGATCTAACCTGAGTCCCTGGTGTTGTGAGGCAATGACTGTATCAACTGCGCACTATACTGCCCTTGTGCCATGGTGCTGCTGTCAGCGATATAGAAAATAGCTGGGATAAGTGGCTCATTTTCCAATTGGCAATCACTAACTAGTGGGGTGCTACAGTTAGTAGTGGAGCGTTGGCATTTATTAACTATATAAATGAGTTGGATGAAGGGGCTACGTATATTGTGGTCATGCTGGCCGATAAGTGGGTAAGCAAGTTGTGAGAAGTATACAAAGAGCCTACGTAGGTCAAGAGAATAAGCAATATGTTGGCAGATGGAGCAATGACAAAACAAAGAATTATACAAAAGGAGTGAGACTATACTGTTTTGTGATTTTAAAAAAGTGTTTGAGTAATTTGAATATATTTTGGAAGTTTTAACGGAATAATGGAAGTAATTAGGAAGGATAATAATGGGATATTTGGCTTTATTGGAGGATTTCTGGAGTAAACCAATAGTAACAAGTTTTGATGCAGCTTTATAGGGTGCTGGTGAAACTGTTCCCATAGTACAGAGTTCTGATCTCCATATTTAAGGAAAGACAATGTAATAAAAAGGAATTGCAGATGCTGGTTTATACTAAAGACACAAAATGATAGAATAACTCAACGGGTCAGGCAGCATCCCTGGAGAGTATGGATATAGTGGCGTTTTAGATCAGAACCCTTCAGATCTTGAAAACCTTTAAAGAAGGATTTACTTGTCTTGGAGGCAGTGCAGTGAAGGTTCGCTTGAATGATTCTTGGGATTAAGCGTTGACAGATGCAGAAAGATGGAGCAGGTTGGGCCTGTACTCATTAGCACCAGTGATCCACCCTGAGGATCAGTGCTGGGACCTCTATGATTAGATATAAATAATTTGGATGAAAATGTAGGTGGGCTGATTTGTATATTTGCATATGTGTATTAGAGTAATAAAAAATTGAAGTTGTAGATAGTAAGGAAGGTTGTCAAAGGATATATCTAGTGGAGCTAGTGGAGCTAGTGGAGCTAGTGGAGTTTAAACTGGACAAATGTGAGATGTTGCACTTTGAGAATTCATATGTATAAGGAAAATATACAGTGAATGACAGGACCCATACCAGTATAAATAGATGTTAAGCCCCTGTCCCACTTAGGAGACCTAAACAGCAACCTCTGGTGACCTTGCCCGCCACCCAAAAAAAATCAAGGTCGAGGTGACCTGCAACCTCCTACCACCTCCCACGCTAATGTTGAAAACCTTCCTCGACTATGAAGAAACCCGGCTTCGATTAGACCTGCGACTAAAAAAATATCGATTTTTAAAACGGCAACTTATTTTTAGTCAAGGCCGTTTTAAACATGATGAAAAAATAGCAGCAACCTAGATGAAGCCTCGACCAGGCGGAAACCACTTTCGATCATCAGGGAGAGTGACCAAAGCCTCCGGTGACCTCATGGAAACCTTAAGTGGGACAGGGGCTTTAGGGTGCACATTCATTGTTCCCTGATAGTAGCAACACAAGTGGATAGGGTGGTAAACAAAACATGCAGCATGTTTGCCTTCATTAGTTAGGGTGTTGAGTATTAATGTAAAGAAGTCATGTTGCAGCTGTATTTATTAGACTGCATTTGGAGTATTGTGTGCAGTTCTGATCACCACATTACAGGAAGGATATGGTGCATTGGAGAGGATTCAGGAGAGGTTCACCAGGATTATGCATGGATTAGCAAAGTACTATCTGTAAGAAAAGGGTGGACAAGCTAGGATTGTTTTCTCTCGAGCGTCAGAGGCTGAGAGGCCCCCTGATAGAAGTATATTAAATTATGGGAGGTATAGACTGGGTAGATAGTAATTTTTCCAGAGGTGGAAATGTCAAATATGAGAGGGCATAGCTTTAAGGTGAGAGGGGATTTAAAAAAAAATGTAAGGCACTATCAATGATTATTAAGTATTTTGGAACATTCCAAAAGAAGAACATTCCAACAGAAGTTGATAAAGCTCTTGCTCTCCCATTATTGACAAATAAAATGATCTTGCTCGAGGGATTTAACAAAAAGAGGTATGTGTTGGAGATGAAGAGCTGTCAGTATTTTAGCAATATGTGACAGATGGCAAGGAGAAGGGAGAGGTGTAGCAGAGAGAAAGGAGAACCAAACAAAGGAAGATAGTGGCTAAGAACTCGGCAATAAGAGGCTGAGTGAGAGACCTAATAGTGGAGACTAGATTAGTGAATACAAGAATTGCAGTGACCAAAAAATAAACAAAAATCTGGAAAACTGATCAAGACTAATGGAAACTTCTGGGAATCCTTAGTAGGTCAGGTAGCATTTGTGGGGACAGTTAATGTTTCAAATTGATGGTCTTTCTTCTCAATGATGATTCAGGGACAAACGTGAAGGAAAAGGAGGACAGAGGAATAGCAGAGGAAAGCCTGGGAGTCTGCAGGGAAAAGCCTGGGAACTACAGGCCAGTGAGTTTAATATCTGTGGTCGGAAAGGATACTGAGGGATAAGATATACATACAGTTAGATGGACAGAGGCTGATTAGGGATAGTCAGTATGGTTTTCTACATAGGAGACAATGTCTCACAAATGTTATTGTGTTTTTAAGATGTGGCCAAAAAGGTTGATGACAGCAGAGCTTTAGACGTATCTGGATTTCACCAAGACATTTGACCATGGTTGGCTGCTCTGGAAGATGAGATTGCATGGAATCCAAGGAGAGATAGCTTAGGAGTGCAGGAGGATGAGGGGTGATTTTATAGTTGTACAAGGTCATGAGAGGAATAGATTGGTTAAATGCACAATTTTAGCCAGATTAAGCCAAAAGATTAATCAGCGCATCTGTGCAATTTAGCCAAATAAGGATTTGAGTTTAGGGGCACGGAGGTCCCACTGCAGTTGTCCAGTGCCCTGATGAGACCACACCTGAAATATTGTGTGCAGTTTTGGTCTCCTAATTTGAGGAAGGACATTCTTGCTATTGAGGGAGTGCAGTGTAGGTTCACCAGGTTAATTGATGGCGGGACTAACATATGATGAAAGAATGGTACAACTGGGCTTGTATTCACTAGAATTTAGAAGGATGAGAGGATATCTTATACAAACATATAAAATTCTTAAGGGATTGGACAGGCTAGATGCAGGAAAAATGTTCCCCATGTTGGGAGAGTCCAGAACCAGGGGTCACAGTTTAAGAATAAGGGGTAGGCCATTTAGGACTGAGATGCGGAAAAGCTTTATCACCCAGAGAGCTCTGAATCTGTGGAATTCTCTGCCACAGAAGGCAGTGGAGGCCAATTCACTGGATATTTTGAAGAAAGAGTTAGATTTAGCTCTTAGGACTAACGGAATCAAGGGATATGGGGAAAAAGCAAGTACTGATTTTGGATGATCAGCCATGATCAATATTGAAGGGCCGTATGGCCTACTCCTGCACCTTTTTTCTATATTTCTATGATTCTATTAGGAGAATCAAGAACCAGAGGACTTAGGTTTAAGGTGAGGGGGAAAGATTTAATTGGAACCTGAGGGGCAACTATTTTACACAAAGGGTGGTAGGTGTATGGAACGAGCTGCTGGAGGAGGTAGCTGAGGCAGGTACTATCACAATGTTTAAGAAACATTTAGACAGGTATGGGAATAGGAAAGGTTTAGAGGGATATAGGCCAAACACTGGCAGGTGGGACTAGTGTGGATGGGACATGTTGGGCCAAAGGGCCCGTATCCATGCTGTATGGCCCGATTACTCTATAAGAGGTGTGGAAGGATAACAAATATCACAGGGGAGATACAGTGATAGAAAGGATTTGACCTCAGCGAGGAGAGGCTGAGTGGCTATAAAAAATGAAGGAACAGGAGCATGCTGAGGGGCCCTGATGATTATTACAGATTTTTCGACATGGAGCCTGGAATTTTGGTGATGTGTTCTGACACCTCTGTGTAATTGTATGTGAATGATGTTTCTGACCCTCTGATTCTGGAATCGAAGCTCACTGATATCTACCACCACTGCTGGAAATGTACTTGTTGGGCTGCCCGTTGCCTTCTGCACAAGTGTGGGTGAAGTGTCGGTGAAGAGTCCTCGCGTGGCAGGACCACTGTCTGGGGTAATTTACCAGCCTACAGAGGAGGTACAAGGGCGATTTTGGATTGCAAGCTAATGATTAATTTTAGATTGATATGTTACTGACAGAAAGTAAACCACTTTGCTAGATGGGTTTGTGGTTGTGGCGTTTTAGAGGACGGGATTTAAAAGCATTAGTGACACAGCTTTTCGAGGTGACATTTCAACATATTGCATTAGCAGCTTGGAGATGTTCAGCTACCAATAGATCGGTCTCCGTGTCGATTTTCTCCTAACACATTATTAAAGTTACTTCTCAATGCACATATCTGCAGAGCAGTAAATGATGGAAAACATCACCTCAAATACATTTACAGTCTCCACATGGCAGATAGTTGTGCTGCTCTTTCTGTGGTTTGCAATTAATCTTACTGATGTTCAATAGCAAGCAGAGGGAAAATTGTCTAACCAGCCTCGTTAATTTAAAGAAGAAAGTGCAAAAGCTTGTTATTTACAACACGTCATCAGAGCATTCCAGAGTTCTTCATGGCTGACTGATTGCTTTTTGAACGTAGACCCAAGCTGTTTGTGGGCAAGCGTGGAATAACAGAACAGCTTTGGCATAGAAGGAAGTCCTTCAGCCCATCAGTGTACGTTTAGCGAGGTCTGACAAACAGGAGTGAGACAAATAAGCAGACACCCTGGCATGGGGAATGTTGTTCAAGAGATGGATATTGACCAGGACACCTTAGAAAAGGTTTGTGGTCATCTTCCATTGGTTGCCATGGGATATTTAAATACATCTGCTGGGGATGTGCAGTTCAACGTTTCATCTGAAAATTAACCAAGATGCAGTATTTGCCCATTTCTATCTTGGGTCCATCCACCAACTCAATCAAGCGGACATTAAATGTATTTTCAATCACCAGATCTTGCTTTCTGTTGCATTCTGCTACTCCTGACTAAGTATTGGTTGTTTTACTACTCTGCAGTCTTCCAGATGTAATCATGTGAGTGGGCTGCTCTTCTGTAACCCTCATCTCCTCTGCAGCTTAAGATTTACATCAGGCCAGTGTCTTTCAGTCTTTGGCTTGCGGCCCAAAAGTGAGGCCGGGAAAAATGGATTGCAGCTGAAAACACAGGGCCCTTAAATAGGTTCCCAAGTGTTACAAGCTGGATCCTCCCAGCCGGGCATAGAATCTTTTCTATGTTTTATTTAATAGATGGTGATTGTCTGCAGTGCAGTTAGATGGTTTCCTACACCTTTGATAGTCATTGCTCCTTCTTGCAGGGTGGAAGCAATTTTATGCTCTCCTGGCTTCCAATACAAATCCAGTTCAGCGTCATGAACTTAGCAATTCTTTTAGTTTAGTTAGCATTATATTTTCTTGCATGCAAACCATCCTACTATTAGAAACATCTGGTTTTCTGTGGCTTTTTAAATTTGTAATTCAGTATAAACATAATGCTTCAGCCAAAGCTTGCTTGCATCCATCTCATTGAAGGTCAACTTCGGACCAATGCAAAGAACCTACCTCTTGAATAAATCTCTCCCAAAAATTATAAGCAACTTGTCAAGCTCAGTGCTTCTTACTGTAAGAGGTGTTATTCCACCTCTGTACCAATGAATCGATTAATTTGGGGCCAAATTACTTGTGTATTTTAAACTGCTTACAGTGTCACAACTGGCCAAAGTTTTTTTCACAAGCGTCCGAGTTCAAAAATATGTTGAGAAGCACTGTTCTCGAGTGTGAGAGTCAGCAAGCCTTTCAAGCTAACGCTATCTGGCCCTTTATTGACCTCTGCACATGTTCTCTGCTGGCTGGCATTATTGGGTTGTAATTAGGAGCAGGGTCCCTGGCCAATTCCTCTCCACACCGTGGAGCTGTTTTATAAGCATGCTTCGCTGCCTTGTCTACCTCCAGTCCATTGTTCATGACAAGACAATACTACCAATGTACTGCACAAATGGGTACCAACTGACTGAAAGGAGAAGGACTATTCGTGAAGACATAATGAAAGCTTGAATTGCAAAGCAATTTGAGATGAATGATTAGGCGCTCTTTGGCCTCTCCCTTTTTTCATACCAAATCCCTCTCACGTGCTTCTTCCATTTACCACATTCTTTGGAATTCATCCCCCCCTACTTTCACACAATCAAGAAGTGTTACAAGCGGTGGCAGTGAGAGAGACACAGAGCCATGCTGAGTTAACTAACAGATTTTATACAGCATGTAAGGACCTTTAACCTGCTTGTCAGTGGGCAAACAGTGACGGAAGATAATTGAAGGCTTACTTTAACCTTGATGGCTTTGAAAGGTAATGGGAGGGTCTGGTGGAAGCTTTAAGGCAGTTATGAATCTTGTAATACCTGGCTTAATCCAGCCTAAACTCTATGAAAGGCCGTGTCCTTTCATATCTCATCAGGATGCAATTAGTGGTGCCGTTTGTTTCAAATGCATGTGAATTCCTTAGTCCCGTATTATCCCCTTCCATACAGGGTATTTCTGGTCACATTCATGAAGTCACAGCCACCTGTAAACAGGTCTCAGTGATTCAGACAGATGTGGTTAGTCCTTTTCAATTGGATTAATAGCAAAGATTATGAGATTCAACTGGAAGCTTTGTTTTCACAGCAAAATAAACTACCATGTGGTAGTTTGACCTCTGTGGTTACATACCATAACTCCTTGATGTTGGTGCATACTTGTTGAAGCAGAACCATGTAGGACTTAGTCTTTTTTAAAGGTTCTACATAAGCTCCATTACCTTTTCAGGGTTCTGACCAGCCTAGGAATTTATTTGTATTGTAATATAATGGTACTGGTCTATTCAATATTTGTATTTGACTACAACACTGGCTGAGTTGATGAAGTTAAGTGGATGAATAAAGTCTTTATTCATAATCTAAATGAAGCTGTGAGTGAGGGGCAGGATGGAAAACAATGAAAGAAGGGAGTGGCAATGAGGCTTAACTTTGTGGTGTTGGAAACTTCTGTGGGTGTAGGGGTAAATAAATGGTGTGCCCATAGGATGTGTGTGTTAAAGGACACACACAGGTTGTGAGGGTGTAGGGTTAGTTGGAGGGTGTATGTACAGGCTGTGAGGGCATAGGGCTGGTTGGAGTGTGTGGCTACAGGCTGTGGGTGTAGGGGTCGATGGAGAGTGTGGTACATGCTGTGTGGGTGTAGGGGTGGTTGGTGTGTGTGTGTGTACAGGCTGTATGTGGTTAGGGGTGGTTGGTGTGTGTGTGTACACGCTGTGTGGTTGTATAGGTGATTGGAGAGTGTGTTAGGCCGTGTGGGTGTAGAGGTGGGGGGAGGATGTACCTGCAGGTTGGTTGAATATCAGATCCATTCTTTGGGCAGCATTCAACTTCCTTCCAAGATCCTATCCTGACTGTCCTTTTCTTGCCACCGTCGGTCGTTCACCTTCGGCACCCACACCTTAATTGTATTAACAAGCTCTCTGCACAATTCCTCTTAAGCTCAATTTAACAAACATCTACTCAAACCGCTTAACCTGCATCATCCACCTTTCACCTGAGAAACATCTTAACCCTGAAGGAGTGGCTTGAAGTTTATGAACCTGTGTTGTCGGCATTCAGCTTCCAGAATCTTACAAAGTCCTGGTCATTTGCACACACTGCTGTTTTTGGATCCAGCTGCTTATAGTTCAGGATAGAACTGGGGAAAATGCCGTCTTTCCGAAAAAAAACATTAAAACACACACCTATCTGCCCGGCTAGATGATTTGGAATGGTCCTGAGGCATTTTGTGAGGAAATACTAGACTCTCTGGATGTCTGGCCAACCCGCAATCGACATCCAGTGCACAGCTCGTCTGACGCTGGTCTTGCTGTTGTTCAGGGGACTTTGCCACACACATGCTTGCTGCCTCATTCAAACAATAATGAGACTTGCAAACAGTGCTTCATTTACTGTGGGAGGTGTCAGGACTTTGGAGTGTGAGAGGTTGTTTCCCTCTGTTGTCCTTTCTTCATGGGCAACAGAACAGGAGGATGGACCATGGTCACTCAGAGTGTCCCCGGTGGGCCATCATTATCAAAACTCACAATTTTGTCTGCCAGATTGTTCTTCCCAAAGTCACTGAAAATGCAAATTGGGTCACCCCAAAATTGAAAAGTTGTTCTTCATTCAGGACTGACACAATGGCGTAGCTGATAGAGTTCTGTCTCGCAGTGCCAGAGACCTACGTTCGATCCTGACCTCAGGTGCTGATTGTGCGGAGTTTCACATTTTCCCTGTGACCGCCTCATTTCCCCCCAAGCTCCAGTTTCCTCATACATTCCAAAGACGTGCAATGAGAATAAATGCTGCTAAAAATCAGCCCTTGCTAATTAGTACTTCAATAGCCATCCCAAATGTCAGATTATTCGATTCGACCATACTCCTCGAACTTCCAATCTACCCATGTTGAAGTCATTTCATTTTTATTTATTTATTTATTTTTATTATTTTTATTTAGAAGCAATTGTACAAGAATAAAACATTCGGCATGTAAAATTATACAATTATTGTACAGCTTCAATTTTAACCTTTTAACCTGAAAATGAGAGAAAAGAAGAGAGGAAGAACAAGAGAGGGAAAAAGTGAGAAGTGAAAAGATAAGACCCCTAGACTGCTAAAGTAGTGTAGCCAAAAATTGAAGAAAGATATAAGAAAGAAAAAAAAAAAAAAAGTGGAGATATAAAGCATTTTTTTTAAATCTCACTTTTGTAACTGCAATATTCTGCATGATATTAGCTCTTTAGTTCCTTCAAATCATGAGATTAATCATATTCATTTGTTGTTTCGCAAGCTAGCTTTTACTCCTATTATTTATGGCAATTATTAGTCAATGTTTTTCCTCTTATAATGTGTCTGAGATTCAAGGAGTAGGAATCAATAAAGCAGAAAAGAGCCGGTTCCGACCATGACAGCAGTTTACTCAGCTCAATGCAACTCAACGCAGACTAAACGGGAATAAGGTATTTTCTGCACTGTTTCTCTATATCTCTCATCCCTTTGTTTTCTTTTCATCTCTGGCCTTTGTCCACCCATCTGCCAAAGAACTCCCCCCCCCCCCACCCCCCCTCCCCCTCACCAATAACCACCTGCCTGGCCTTGTCTTGCCCCACCTCTCTTCTACCTTTCTCCCTCCAACTCCACCCTGACACAAAACATGCCTTTCCATGTCTGCCAGAGATGCTGCCTGACCTGCTGAGTTACTCCAGCACGTTGTGCCTTTTTTTGCTTACCAGAATCTGAACTTTCTTGTGTCTAGAAGATAGATTAGTTGGGTCAAACGGGCTATTTATGTGTACAGTAATCTCCACTGAACCACAACAGCCCTTCTGTTTTCCACACTGTGCTTCCTTATGAAGACTGAACATTACATTCCAGATTGTGGTGTGGTTTACTTTTGACTATGTGACAGACATTTGAGACTGAAGACCTGTTCTTGTCCACTTTGACTGGGTTTACTACAGCGAATATCTCAAGGCGTGGAAGGGGGTGTCTGGCCATCACGATTTATAAATGTTAAAAAATAAGTAAAAATTAATATGAAAACTAATTTCCCAGATGAAAGTCCACGATGCGACAGTAGAGAGCTGCAGAGGTTGCGAAGTTGCATCTGTCAAAAAACGGCAACTGGAACGGCGACTGTCAGAGAGACACACACACACACACACACACACACACACACACACACACACACACACACACACACACACACACACACACACACACACACACACACACACACACACACACACACACACACACACACACACACACACACACACACACACACACACACACACACACACACACACACACCCCTCCCCCCCCTCCCTTCACCAGCCCGTTATGCAGGCGGGGGAGCGCTGTCTGAGTGAAATTCACACGGTGCAAAGCCAAGGTGATACAGGCACACACCGTGATGAATAGGAAGGTTGGCGCTGTAATTAAGACGGCTAAAGTACAGTGTATGGTAAGACCTTTAAAAGAGGGGGAGGAGTAGGAGTGGAGACAACTTTCAAGAAACCAGAGATACGCGGCTGTGAGGCTCAGCAGCCATTTAACATTACCGGCCGGTTATCCTTGGTTCTGAAAACTACTGCTTAAGTTTTTTTTCTCCCTTCGACCTCCTGGCAACCCACTAGGACATCCTGGCGACCCACCTACGGCACGAGAATTTTCGCTATTCTCCATGGTGGCTTCATTCTAGTCACCGCTAATTTTTCAATGTGTTGAAAAATTTGGGGCGACTATAACGAGGCGGTGACTAGTTCCCAGAATGTGGGATCTCCTCACGACCATGAAGGCGACTCCCCGGCAGCCACCTGTGAACAGATGGCGACTGCATAGTCTCCTGCAGTCGCCTAAAAAGTCGCATAAGTGGGACAGGCCCATTACAATGTTTCTCTGCGATGATGTGGTTTATGCAATGTCTTGAAGCAAGTTGGATCATCGTTACACAGAAATCCAAGCATGGAACATGATATGAGCCTCCGCATTATCTAACACAGGGAGGCAGGAAATTTGATTATACTGTCTGCCGAAAAAGTATTTTCTTTCGTAACCAGTCAGTGTGCCAAGATATTATTCATGGTCCTTCGGTAAACACTCGTGAGTCCCTGAGTTCCAAAGTTATGGGTGCTGTCTGTACGGAGTTTCTACATTCTGCCCATGACCGCACGGGTTTTCACCAAAATACTCGGTTTCCTCCCACACTCTAAAGACGTACTGGTTTGAAGGTTACATGGCTATTTGGTATGTGAAAATTGTCCCTGGTGTGTGTAGATAGTGTTAGTGTGCGGGGATTGCTGGTTGGTATGGACACGGTGGGCCGAAGGGCCTGTTTCCATGCTTTATCTCTAAACTAAACTAAACACTATGGAAATCTAAGGATGTAAACCCAGGCTGACGTCCTCAATAGTATGCAGAGAGACCGCTGCACTGTCAAAGGTGCCATCTTTTGAATGGGTTGGTAACTCAATCACTATGGTGGCTATTGAACAGCATGTAGACCTATTTTAAACAGGCAGAGTTCTTCCCATTGGCATGGACAGCATTTATGTAAAAATTATTCTGATATCATCTCATTGTCGTCAATGAGAGCTTGCTTCGCACAAATAGGCTGACGCAATTTCCAGATTCCAACAGTGACTGCACTTTAAAAATACTTCACTAATGGTAAAGGTCTTTGTGGTGATCCGACATTAAAAACAATCCATAAAACTATATATTGCTCTTCCTCTGTGAATTTTTAGCCTCTGTTTATCCACATTCAATATTCTTGATTAATGTACAGTGAATTTGGATATTCATTGTGAAAAAAATCTGCAATTATACAGTATCACTTGTAAAAATTACATTGTACTTAACAGAAGCATTTGCAAACAAGTTTTGTCTTTAAGTACATAAAGGGGTGGTAGGGCATATGACAATGGCTTAGTCAAAGAGTTAGGTGTTATGGAACACTTTACAGGAGGAGAGTGAAGTAGAGAAGGGCATAGAGGTTTTATGCAGCTGAAGGTACAGCATCCCATTTAGGGGGTTGGGGTTGGGTTTGTGGTGGAAGGTTACAACTGGCACGTGCAAACGACCACGACTGGACGAGAATTGAAGAAGCAGAGTGCACACCAGAGATAGGGAGGGGTGAGGCAGTGGAGGGATTTGAAACCAAAAATAAGAATACTAAAACTGAGACATTGCATGACTGGGAACCAAAGAAGATCAACAAGCAAGAAGTGACTGATGAATAGGATTTAGTGTGAGATGGGATACAGCTCGGATGAGCACAAATTAGTTGAGATTTTACTCTGTCCAGGACAACAATGGAGTACTCTGGAGTCGAGGCAATGAGTTCACGATAATGATTTCATAGCAGATGAGCTGAAGTGGGAATGAAGGTGAACTTAAGAGGAAGCTGAGCAAGCATGTGTGGGAGAAGAGAAGAAGGTTACATGGATATTCTAGATGTGGAAGTTGGAAAGCGGCTTGCTTGAAGGGGCATGCAGGCGACCATAAATTGCTTGGCCGAATGGTCTGTTTTGGTGTATCCACTGTGTAATCCCTTGTCATTATGGTCACCATTAAAGTTATTACGAGTATTCTAATTCAGTTATAAAGATAGCCTGAGGATGCCTGAGTAAAATAAATAGTTTAATTAATGGGTTAATTTTACACCGTATAATTTAGACTCAGATAAATAGTTTAAGCTTATTCACGTGACTTGCTTTATTTTTTATAAAACCATTAAAACACACATGAGATGCCAGTCTGATATGCACAAGAACCAAATTAATGCATTGGACTATTCTGCAGATTATATTGCAGCAAGTTTGCCTAAAGCCACTCAAATCATTCTCACACTCAGGAGTCTAAATTCTCTGTAGCTCCTTCCAGTTTCTCGTACAAATCTTTTGCCTGGAACCTGTCTTCACTATTGAAACATGAAAGAAGGTTAAAACACAATGGGAGAAGTTGATAAAAGAACATTCTCTCATGTGAATGCATTGGGCTTTAAAAAACATAATTCCTTTGGAATATCAAATAGCTTATTTGCAGAGAAGGCAATTAAAATTCTAATTATATTATAATAGATAAGGCTACAACAGCATTCTCCTTTACCTGTTGTTATAGTCTCCAGAGTCATTAAACTCCACAAAAAGAATTACAGATATCTGGCACTGCATAGTAAGCATACATTTCAAAACTTCTTGACTACACATAACCTCTGATGTACTGAGTTGAGCAACAACAGCCAAGTTGGAGTTGGAGAGAAATAACTCAAAATAATTGTTATCTTAGTTTTTTGAATTATAAACCGAAAATTCTGGAAATGCTCAGCAGGGCAGGAAGCATCCAGGGAAGGTGGAACATTTTGGGCTGAATGCTTTTCCTCATGGACCTGTGAAATGATCTTCTGCTCCAAATGAAAAGTTTAAAGGATTTTGCTTTTTGACTTAAAACTAAATGAACAGTGTTAAACTTTTCACCCGATACATAAAAATGAATACATAACTACTCCATTGTGATTTGGGTCAGGGACTTCAAATTCTGAAAATAGCAGAAGTGTCCACTGGTTTGGCCTCATCTGCTTGCAATCCAGTTGGAATAAACCAGTTAAAATGAAGACATTGAAATACACTAGAAATGCCCTGGTTGCTATAGAGGCCATTGGGTGACTCAGATCAATATACAGGGATTTCGAATGGCCTTGGCTGTTATCAGACTATGTACCCCGCAGTTTGGGCAATGATAATTCACCCTTACAGAATTCACAAATTACAGCCAAAAAACTGAAAACAAAAATGTGCTTATACAGAAATAATATGAGAAAAATATAACTAAAGTAAACACCAAATGTAAAATGAATGTTGCCATTTTTTGCCATGCGTTCATGTTATGAAAAATTATGATATACATATTATTCTTGGAATACAACCCATCCATAATGGGAGGCTGTACTGTGCTCTGGTCAGGATAGCAAGGGTGGTGCTGGTTTGAATACACTCAGTATATAGTAATTAAGTTAGAACATAGGCAGTTAGAACTGTTTGCTCAGGACACAAGAAATTGGAATTCTCTGGTTAGTACAAAAGACAATTATTTACGATGTGTATTTGGAATACTTTCATTGGGATACAATCAAATGCTTTAGAAGTGGTGAGGTTCATGTAAGGTTAGAAAATGTAAGTTTTGCCATGCCTTTGTTGAGCTGAGAGATTGGGAAAAAACCAAAGCCATGCAGTGGAACAAGGTATGCAGTGTTGCTACTGGTGCAGAGTGCCCTCTTGATGGATCGGATAGAGAACTGTATGATCCTTTTCCAGTACAGACACTCCCCGACTCACGTAAGGGAGTTCTGTAAAGCCTTACGCAAATCAGATTTTACGCATATCAGAATCATCTTACAATCAGGTAGAAACAAAGAACTGTGAATGCTGGTTAATGCACAAAATGACACAAATTGCTGGTCAGGCAACATCTCTGGTGAGCATGGAGAGGTGACCCTTCTTCAGACTGATTCAATTTGCTTAGTTATTCCAGCACTTTGTTTCACCATAACACTGGAAGAGCAGCAAGCACGGGTGATGCTTTTATATCTATGAAGTGGGGGGCTGGAAGCCCATGCCATCCTCCTGTTGCAATAACACCGGTCATGCAGGAAAATTAGACCACCTATTGTGAATTGTTTACGTAAGTGCGAGTTTACGTAAGTCGCCTATTATGTAAGTAGGGGAGTGCCTGCATGTTGCCAAGAACTACTTCCTCTGCTCAAGTTCAGAATGCATGCAGACTGTCACTTCACGGGGGTGGCTAATCTTTTCCAAGTCCGAGTTTTATGAATATATTGCGGTGTAGCTGCATGTCTCTGGATGTGCACAGCTGGAAAGTAAAATCAACCCACGCAATAATAGATACCAGCGGAGTCACCTAAATGGAGGTTAATACTGGCCTGCAGGCATTCAGTCCAAACAGATATTAACATGCCAAAGATTGAATCCCTTCTCTGCTAAATGACTCGGTGTGGGGAGAGTGTCAGCACTTTAGGAATGCATTATCTCCATTACATCACTCTTACACACACACACACCTGACAACCTTTTCTGTTGGGCTTATAATTCAGTGTTTTTCTATTGTGGATATTTCAGTTCAAACAGTTACTGCTCTTACATTCGACTTGCTCGCGGGCTCTGGTTGTGTGGGAGCATGGAATCTTTTGGCTCAAAATCCATTCCCACTGAAGAGTATGTCCCAGTGCACCATAATAAGTTGAGAAGGGTTCTGACCCGAAACGTCACTGATCCATGTTCTCCAGACCAATGCTGCCTGACCCACCGAATTACTCCAGCGTTTTGTGTCCTTTTGTGGTGAAATGACGATTCATTACAACAAACATTTCGAAACGTTTTAGCAGATGAACATGTAAATACAAAACCAGCCATTGAAAGACTTATGATTAATAAAATGTAAGATAAGGGATAGAAACAGCTCCAGATTTTATTTCCTCTGGGTGCTTCGAACCGTACTGGTTATTGTGCTTATGTATTAAATTCCTTACTGCGGTATTTTAACCCATCAAACACATCACCACCAGAAATGAGACATAAACTGCATCAGAAACACTACACAGACAGACAGTGAGCAGACCGGCCCTAAAATATCCTTGGTCTTCAGACAGATCCCACCACACCCCATTCTCCACACAATGCAGGAACAATGCAGGATTGTTCCCGATGTTGCGGAAGTCCAGAACAAGGGGTCACAGTTTAAGGATAAAGGGGGAATCTTTTAGGACTGAGATGAGAAAAACATTTTTTACACAGAGAGTGGTGAATCTCTGGAATTCTCTGCCACAGAATGTGGTTGAGGCCAGTTCATTGGCTATATTTAAGAGGGAGTTAGATGTGGCCCTTGTGGCTAAAGGGATCAGGGGGGTATGGAGAGAAAGCAGGTACAGGATACTGAGTTGGATGATCAGGCATGATCATATTGAATGGCAGTGCAGGCTCGAAGGGCCGAATGGCCTACTCCTGCACCTATTGTCTATGTTTCTATGTTAACAGTATTTCTACGTTGCTGGTTCTTTGAAACTGGCTAACGCAATCATTGAGGGCATTCAACGGTCTCTCCTAACTTAGTTGGGAGCCCCTTTTCAAGATGTTTAACTGTGAATAGCCTAACAAATTCATTTGTCTGCAAAGTAGCCAATTTATTCATCAGCCCTTGTATCCTGAGGAGTTGTTGCAGAATATTGGCTTCAGTTCCAATCTTTACAAAAAACTTAAACCATTTAAAGAACATTTGTATAGGTACAAGGATAGGACTGGTTTTGTGGGATTTGAGTCAAAAGCAGGCAAATGGGATTGCTATAGATAGGCATCTTGGTTGGTACAGAGGAGTTGGGCCAAAGAACCTTTTTGTGCACTGTATAACTCTATGCATCTAACTCCGGATTAACCGACCAACACATACGTCTTTGGTATGTGGGAGGAAACCGAAACACCCAGTGGAAATCTACACAATTACAGCAAGAACATGCAAACTCCAAACAGGTAGTGCCCAAAGTCATGATCTAACCTAGATTGATGGTCTCAACCAGTGTGTTACTGTGTTGCCCCAATGGAGAATACTTATTTTTAAATTCCCGCTTGCGTACTACTTAAAACCAAGAAAGCAGAGCCATGGGTTTGGATGTTTTCGGATTGCAGCTCCCTCTGGAACCTGGCGCTGGCAGCAACCCAGTCTGGTCAGTGGCATGGTAAAATGGAACAGTGATCATGGACACATTACACAGCATCCTCACCTGCAAGAGGCACAGCATCACTTGTTTGATGTCTGTGTGTGTGGAGATCTGGGCAGTGAGAAGGCTTCTCAGAAAGCACAGTGTAAGAGAAGAGAGGGATTCAGAGACCATCAGACTGAAGAAGGGTCTCGACCTGAAACCTCACCCATTCCTTCTCTCCAGAGATGCTGCCTGTCCTGCTGAGTTACTCCAGCATTTTGTGTATCAGGGATTGAATAAGTTTTGATTTGACAAGACTTGCAATGAAACCAACTGTGAATCTGGCATTATGCAGGAGTACTGAGCGATTATACAGTCATTTTTAATGTAAGTCATATCTACGACCATTCTGCCCTATTGGATGGCCATTTAAGACCTGAGGGCACTATTTAAATTGCTCTCACTCCTGCTCCTGCTCGGCAAATTCCTCGACAAATATTCAAAGGTAATTTCATTATTTTATTTCTACCTGTGAGTTCTTGCTGTGTACAAAGTGGCTGCTGTGTTTGGTCTTGTGCTCGGTCTGCCAAGACCTAATGAATCACCCGGTTGCTAACCGTTTTAACTCCTCTTCCCATTCAATACAATTTAATACAATACTATACAATAGAATAATACTTTATTAGCCAAGTACGTTTTGCAACATACGAGGAATTTAATTTACCAAGTCAGTCATACAAATAAAAAGCAATAGAACACACAAAATACATTTTAACATAAGTATCCACCACAATGACTCCTCCACATTCCTCACTGTGATGGAAGGTGAAAAAAAAGTTCAATCTCTTCCCTTCGTTGTTCTCCCGTGGTCGGGGGCCTCGAGCCTTCCGTTAACGGGACGATCTTGACTCCCATAGCCGGCGGTCGAGCACTCTGCATCCGGGCGTTCAGCTCCAGCATCAGGGGGGAATCTCAGCTCCCCCGCGCCGAGCGATCGGACCCCGGTTCGGGGCTGGTCAAACCTCTGCGCCGTTGAAGCTTCCCAACTTGGTCTCTCCCGAGACTGCGAGCCCTGGATGGTAAAATCCGCAGGCCACGGTTCGAGCGATCCCAGGGAAGGGATCAGCCCCGATGGTAAGTCCACGCCCTGTGGTGGGGCTCAAAGTCAGTTCAGAGGAGGCCTCCAGTTTCATGATATTAGGCGGCAGAGCGACGGGAGAGAGAGCTGAAAACCAATCGCATCTCCGGCAAGGTAAGAGGCTGAAATAAAAAAGTTTCCACCGTCCCTCTCCCCCTCCCCTACGTAAAACAAACCGGAGAACATTTACACAAGCTTTTAAAACGCACAGAAAATAACAAAAAAAGTGTTGGCGAGGTTGCCAATCGTACTGGTGTTCATGCTGACCTGGGCCCCCGCATTGCCAGAGTGAGGCCACATGCATACTGGAGGAACAGCATTTCATATTCAGCTTGGGTAGTTTACAACCGAATTAATGGAATGAACATTGCATTTTCCAATTTTTGGTAGCCATAAACGTCCCTCCACTTCTTTTCTCCCACATCCCCTACCCCTCCCCCCCTCCTCCCTGTGGCCCACCTGGACTCGCACCTATTTTCCCAACCACTTCCCATCCATCTACATTCCTTCCTCTAGTTTCATGATTCACAACTCTTCAATCCTTTGTTTCACACCTGTCTTTTTGTCTCTGGCTGTTGTCCAATCATCTGCCCATCAAAACCCTCCCTCACCTGTATTAACCTATTACCTGAAGGTTTTGTCCTCCCCTTTCTCTCTTCCAGCTTTCTAGCCCACACCACCCACAATCAATCTGAGGAAGGGTCCTGACCCGAAACGTTCTCCAGAGATGCCACTGAACCACTGACAACTGCTGAAATTGGTGTCTTTTTTTTGTAAACCGGCATGTGCAGTTCCTTGTTTCATCATTTCATCAGTCTCATCCATATATTCTTCTCATTAAAGCTGCAATATCTAGTTCCACACAAGATACAGCAGCAAGCAAAAGCTGATATCATGGAAGCACTGGAATTTATTGCAGTGAAATTTGCTGCACTCCCTCTTGCTATTGAGGGAGTGCAGTGTACGTTCATGAGGTTAATTCCTGGGATGGCGAGACTGTCATATGTTGATAGAATGGAGCGGCTAGACTTGTATACTCTGGAATTTAGAAGGATGAGAGGGAATCTTATTGAAACATATAAGATTATTAAGGGTTTGGACATGCTAGAGACAGGAAACATGTTCCCGATGTTGGGGGAGTCCAGAACCAGGGGACACAGTTTAAGGATAAGGGGTAAGCCATTTGGAACAGAGATGAGGAAAAACCTTTTCACACAGAAGGTTGTGAATCTGTGGAATTCTCTGCCTCAGAATGCAGTGGAGGCCAATTCTCTCTATGCGTTCAAGAGTTAGATAGAGCTCTTAAAGATAGTGGAGTCAAGGGATATCGGGAGAAGGCAGGAACGGGGTACTGATTGTGGATGATCAGCCATGATCACAGTGAATGGAGGTGCTGGCTCGAAGGGCCGAATGGCCTACTCCTGCACCTATTATCTATTGTTTATTGTCTATTGAAATGAAATCTCCAATTGCTGGTGAGATTTGTTAGTTGTTAATTAGTTAACTGAATAATTGGGTGCAGTTTTGGCATCATTTCAAGAACAGAAGCAGAAGTAAAAAACCTGGTAAATTGTGCATGCTCGTCCCTTAATTAACTTTATTGTCACCTTGCAACCTGATGTAAAATGAATGTTTGTGCTGAGGGCCAATAGACTATTTTTAAAAGCAGAGGAATATAAAAGAATAGGATAGGAAAGGTCATTGCTGTTTAACCCAAAGGGGCACAAAGTGAGTAAGGAACCAACAGAAAAACTAACTGGCATTATTGAGTCCTGAAAAGCGCTATATAAATAAAATCTATTATTATTATTATTATTATTTAGTAATGTCAAGCAAAGTCAGCAGAATGGAATCAATTGTGGGACCATCAAAAGGCCTTATTAAAAAGTACTGAGTGTGTGGAGGTTACAGCATTAAACATATTTATCTTTTCCCTAAACCTCTTTTGACTTCCGAGAAGATGCTTGCAGAGTTGGCTCTGAGTTGGATCTTGAAATTCCAAATCTAGAAGAGGTTGAGAATTTTATTTTTACTTCGTATTTTTTTTAAACAGTGGTTAATAGTGTCAATTGAATAGTGCATACATTTCCAGTTCTAGACTCTTCCATTCATGTATTTCCTAATTAAGACGGCAAAGATAGATAGTAAGAAACCTATCTAAGAGAGTTGTCTGAGACCAGAGGCCATAGGTTTAAGATAAGGAGTAAGATATTTAGTGCGGATCTGAAGATTTAATTTTACTCAGAAGGTGGTTGGAATCTGAAGCACATTGTCTGGTGAAGGAAGAGACTCTCACATGTAAGGTGTAACTGAACGGGCACTTGAATCATGAAGGCATTGTAAGTTACAGACCAGGTGTTGGCCAATGTGATTAGTATGGATAGGCTCTTAATGGTTGACAAAGACATTGTGAACAACTTGTTTCTGTATGGTATGACTGCCCTAATTAATTAATGAATTAACCCTGTCATAACCTGAATTAATGAAATAATGGCTGAATGACTCTAAGATTTTTGTTTGATTTGTGACATGTAAATTTCAGTGTTATTCTTAAATTGGCGAAGTTCAGCTTCATTGGAGGTATAAATCTGGCAGTATAGGGTTGCATACACATCATAAACTGAAAGAACAAGTTGTCCCATTAATAGCTGGTTAGCAGCACAAGTTTTATGGACCTGACAAATGTAAGACAGTGGCATTAAGATGGACGGGAAGCACAAGTGAGGTCAACTCTCTTAATTGCTTTTAAATATTATTAATTAAATGTGAGTTCATCTCACATGGAATTGGGACTCAGCCAAGAACTTCTTCATAGCTGTTGCTCAGCATTGCCAAAAGTTCTTCTGAGGTGCAGTGGAGTTTCTGCTACACGGCTGCTGAACTTACAACAGGGAAATAGATTCAGCTTCATGCAAGTCACTAGTTTAAATATAGGAGCGAATTTGACCAGAATGTGTTGTTCAAAAGTTCTCGCAGTTGCACTGCTTGGGGAAAGATACAAGTCATGTGAATGGTTGGCATCTGCAGCTTCTGTTATAATTGAGGATAACCAATGACCAATAAGAAATATAAAATGAAGATTGAATGCTGATGGGGAATGTTTCTTTGGGGATTTAATGTCTTCATTGTCCACAAAAATAGAAACGTAGTTGAAGGTAATTGTAACCTTGGTATTGGTATAGGTTTATCATTGTCACATGGACAGAAATAGAGTGAAAATCTTTGTTTTGCGCGGACCAGTCAAATCATACAATAAGATCATGCAATCATATCTTATGCGAGTACAACAGGTTGTGCTGAAAAGAAAGAAAACAGAGAATATAGTATCATGTCTACAGAGGAAGTACAGATAAAAAGAAGCGCAAAGGCCACACAACGTAGATTGGGAGGTCGGGAATTTATCTGGGGCCTATGAGAGGTCCATTCAATAGTCTGAACTATCTGCTGGTACATGCTCTCAAGATTTTGTATCTTCTTCCTGACGGGAGATGGGAAAAGAGAGAATGACTGGAGTGTGATTGGTCCTTGATTATGTTGGCTGCTTTACTGAGGCAGTGTGTAATGTCGGTGGATCAATAGAGGGGTGGGGGAGGCTGGTTTGTGTGATGGACTGGACAGCATCCACAACTCTCAGCAATTTTTAGGGGTCTTGGATCTATTTCTTTCCTGTCTTGCTTTTACAATTTGATTAGAAGTTTTGTTGAAACCCTGTAATTGCGGACTCTACTGATAATACCGTCAATCCCCATTGGGTGCACTCAGACATAGTGGTGAAGTTCAGAATGACTGTCCTAAGACAGAGTCATTAGACATGTGAATGATTTTTTTTTCACTCTGCTGCCAGTGAGGTTATGAAAGCAAACTGTGTCCTTCTTTGGAAGGACCAAGGCTGAATATAATTCTCAGATGAAGCCAGGAAATAACGTACATCGTAGTGTGCTGTGTGTAGCTGCACCTATGTTTTGCTTTTTAACATTTCCCTCACTGAACTTTGGAGGGGTATCTCTGGAAGGAAGGAAGTACAATCATAGTGTCGTTTTCTTACTATGGGTTCCATTTATAAAAATGGGTGCATGGAGTTAGGCTGCAATTAATCAACACGGATGGAAGATTTCTCAAATCAGATACTGCTGCCGGAGAATATGGAGGAGGCAGGTACTCTCACAATATTTCAGAAGAGGCATAATTTGAATCATAAAGAAACAGGTGACAGATCAAATGCAGGTAAATGGGACTAGTATAGGTAAAGTACAGTGATCAGCATTGAAATGGTGGGCTGGCGGGCCTGTTTCTGTGCTGTACAAATCATTCACTCACTCTGACACATAATTTATGCACAGATCCTGCATGGGGAATTTGATAAAATCTGTTTACAATTTGTAAATATATTAACTATGGTCTTGGTATCAGATCATTCATTGCAGACAAGCTCTTTGTGGACATGTTTGTTTGGGAAGTCATAGTGAGAATTACAAAGGTTGACTTTTTCACAGAAATAATATAATCTGATACCTATCCAAATGTCTTTTAATTGTCCCTCAACTTCCTATAAAATCTTTCCCCTCACCATAAACTATGTCCTCTGGTTCTTGATTACCCAATTCTGAAAAGATCATCCTTCAGCCTCCTGTACTCCAAGGAATAAAGTGGTAGCCTGTCCAACCTCTCCCTGTAGCTCAGACCCTCTGGTCATACAGTCATACTGCATGGAAACAGGCCCTTTGTCCAACTTGCCCATGCCGATTAACATGCCCCATCTACACTAGTCCCACCTGCCTGCATTTGGCCCATATTCCTCTATACCTATCCCATCTATGTACCTGTCCAAATGTCTATTAAATGCTGCAATAGTAACTGTCTCAACTATCTCTCTGGCAGTGGAGTAGTGTCTGAAGAAGGGTTTAGACCCAAAACATAGCCTATTTCCTTTGCTCCATAGATGCTGCCCCACCCGCTGAGTTTCTCCAGCATTTTTGTCTACCTATCTCTCAGGCAGTTTGTCCCATATACCTACCACCCTTTGTGTAAACAAATCGCCTCTCAGGTTCCTATTGAATCTTTTTCTCCTCACATTAAACCTATGTCCTTTGTTTCTTGATTCCCCTACCGTGGATAAAAGACTCTGTATTTACACCTCTAAAAGATTACTCCTCATCCTCCTGTTCTCCCTGGAATAAAGTCCTAGCCTGCTCAACGTCTCCCGATGGCTCAGACCCTTGAGTTCTGGCAACATCCTCATACATTTTCTCTGCACTCTTTCTAGTTTAACAACTTCCTTCCTAGGGTGACCAAAAGTGAACATAATACTTTAGATGCAGCCTCACCAACATCTTGTACAACTGTGACATAACATCCCAACTTCTATACTCAGTACCTTGACTGATGAAGGCCAATGTACTGGAGCATTTTTGACCACCCTATCTACCTGTGATCCTACTTAAAAAACAAACATGTACATGCACTCCTTGTTCTCTCCACTCTACAACACTTTCCAAGGCCCTGCCATTCACTGTGAAGATCCTGCCCTGGTTTGAATTTCCAAAATGCAACATCTAACACTTTTCTGCATTAAACTCCATTAGCCATTGCTCAGCCCACTTGCCCACTGATCAAGATCTTGCTGTAATTTTTAATAACCATCTTCACTATCTATGATACCACCCACTTCAGTGTCACTTACAAACCTTACTGATCATGCCTTGTACATTCTCATCCAAATCATTGAAGTAAACCACAAACAGCAATGGGCCCCACACCAATCCCTGAGGCACACCACTAGCCTCCAGTCAGAAAAGTAATCTTTCATCATCACCCTTTGCTTCCTTCCATTAAGCCAATTCTCTACCAGTTTGCTAGCTCTTCCTGGATCCCATGAGATTTAACTTCCCGAGCAGCCTATGATGCGTAACCTTATGAAAGGAAGACGGGATCTGACACGAAATCTCACCTATCCATTTTCTCCGGAGATGCTACCCAGCCCGCTGAGTTACTCTAGCATTGTGTCTACCTTACCGAATGCCTTGTTGAAGTCCATTTGGACAATATCTACGGCTTTGCCCTCACGAAACGCTTTGTTTACTTCTTCAAAAAACTCAATCAGATTTGTAAGACACGATCTCCTACACACAAAATTATGCTGGCTATCTTTAATCAGCTTCTGTCTCTCTAAATGCATATTTATGTTATCACTCAGAATGCTCTCCAATAACTTGGCAGGAGGAGGCAGGAGAGTGGGGTTGAGGGGGGAATACATACACATCAGCCATGATCGAATGGCAGAGCAGACTCAATGGCCTGAAAGGATTAATTCTGCTCCAATGTCTTATAATCGTATAACTTGCCTACCACAATAACTTAAGCTCATCTGTCTATAACTCCCAGGCTTTTCATTGCAGCCCTACTTAAATAGAGGCACAACATTAGCCACTCTCAAATCTTCTGGCACCTTAACCGTGTCTAATATTGATTCATATATCTCAGCCAAGGCACCTGTGATTTTTTTTCTCTAGCTTCCTACAATGTCCTTGGATATATCCGAGCCGGCCCAGGAGATTTATCTACCTTCATATGCATATGAATGTCCAGCACCTCCTCGAATACAGACTGTCCTCACGGCATCTCATGGAACAGAGGACGGTACAGCACAGGAGCAGGCTCTTAGTGACATGATGTTAGTGCTGAAATGATGCCATGTTAAACTGATGTCATCTGCCTGTACATAATCCATATCCCTCTATTCCTTGCACTTCCATGTCCCTATCTAAAAGCCTCTCAAATGCCATTATTGTATCTCCATTAACTGTCCCAAGTTCCCCAGTCTTCATGTCTTGCACCATGGTAAGGACAAATACTCATTGAGGACCTTGTCCATCTCCTACAGCTCCACACACAGATGACCTATTTAGTTTCTGAGGGAAAGTATTCCCTCTCTAGTTACCTTATTTTCTTTAATGTACTTCTTGGATTTTTGGAAAATCTTTTTGGATTTTCCTTAATATGCTGTCAGAGCAATCTCCTGTTCCCTTTTTGCCCTCCTTATTTCCTTCTTAAGCATGCTCCCCAGTTCCTGAAACTCTTCCAGGGATACACTTCATCCCAGCTGCCTATATCTAAGCGACTTTGAGTCCTGAAAAGCGCTATATAAATAAAATCTATTATTATTATTATTATTATTATTATTATTATTATCTGTCTCATGCCTCCTTTTTCCTGATAAGGTATGAGCTGTATAATTCTGATCATGGCTGAAAGCTGTGTTCTCTTCTCATTGAGATGGCCGTCCGTCTGTCCATGTACAATCCTCCTCATTACCCGACACAGAATGTAGTTCTAGCAATCCATTCCCCCCCCCCATCCTGTTTGTCTCTTTCGTCCATTTCAAACGGTATTGGCACGCGGATGAGTCTTATATTAATTTGTCTTAAAGGAAGCATTTTTAACAAGTTCAACCCTCTTGTGCCACAAATCCGTATAATGCTAACAATGTTTAGAAGCCGACATCTGCAATTCAGCAGTCGTTGGACACGATCAGCGCACTCTAATCTCGATCGAGTATAATTTCTTCATCTCAATCCCATCTCTTTCAATCGAACCTGCTGATTCATAATGTGTTATAAATGGGCACTTCTATCATCAGACCTGGATTCTGCTGACATGTATTTGTTGGCCTTCTTGTGAGATTCTTCAAACCTCCAAGGCCATTGTGTTCCCCTCCTCTCCTCTTGCACGTTGCAATTCCTTCTGAAGCATGAACAGCAAATCTCCCCTCTCAGGAAGCCACGACATTTGAGCTAATGTTACTTTCCGCATCAGAGCCTTTTTCCATTTTCAGGACTGGCAGAGGTTTGCTCTTGGTGACTGAGAGACATCCTGTGCATTCTGATGATGAACCTCCCACAGTAAGTTCATTAGTGAGTCATGAATTAGCAGCCAGTGTGAGGGTAGGGCAGAGTGCTGACAACAAACCTCAAACGTCACCTATTTCTTTTCTCCAGAGATGCTGTCTGATCCGCTGAATTACTCCAGCTTTTTATGTCTGAACTCAAAGTCGGTGTTGATCTGTGCAGAAGATGTCAGAGCAATTGTTAAACTTGGATTGTTAGAGGTCAAGGTCCACAGGAAGGTGCTACCTTCTGAGCAGGCTGCATACATGCATAAATAGGGGAGTATAACATCAAATGTCAAGTCGATTTTATTGCCATATGCACAAGTACAGTGAGGTATAGGTACAATGAAAATCTTGTTTGCAGCAGCTTCACACACAGACAACACACAGAACATAAATTATACAAGTGTGTGAAAAGAAAAATACTGCAAAAGAAACATCTATATACTTTTAAAACTCTGTGTGTGTGTGTGTGTGCGTTTGTGGGTGTCAGATTTGGCCTTTGATTCCTTGGTCCGCCAAAACCACACGCGAAAACTCCGAGATTTTCCCCATTTCGCTAGACATTACACTTTTACATACACTAATACACGCCTCGTTAGATTTAGACATTTTTATGTACACATTTTAAAATAAAATCCACCCCCCCCCCCCCACCCCCACTCACTCATTTTGTTGCCTCCTGCTGGCCAGCCACCATAACGGCTGCTGCCGCCTGGCTCTGCTCCAAAAACGCCGACATTTTTCTTCTTTCGCGGGCCATTTTCGCTGCTGCCGCCCGCCTCTCCTCCACTAACCCCCCTCTCCCCCTCCGGGCTGGCTCTCTCATGCTGGCTCAAGCCAAACATCGACTCTTCCCCCGCTGCTTTTCGCCATCCTCTGTCCGAGGACGCCAAAAAGCAGCGGCGGAACAACCCATCTTTGCCTTCAGCCAGCGTGACAGAGCCGGCACGTCAACGGCCTATCAGCCCGCAGCCCCATTGAGGGCGTACGCAGCGTCTCGACGGCCGTACGTAGCGTCTCGACGTCGTACGCAGTGTCTTGACGGTGTACGCCGCCTACTCCGTCAACATGCTGCGTATGCCGTCAAGACGCTGCGTACGACGTCGAGACGCTGCATACGACGTTGAGACGCTGCGTACGGCCGTCCGGACGCTGTCTACGCCGTCAAGACGCTGACGCACGTTCGGGAACCAGACCCCGGGGTCTGAAGCACGTTCGGGGACCAGACCCAATGGGTCTGCACTTGGTCTAGTTCACAATAAAACACAAATAGAAAATGAGTCCATGATGATCTGCAGTGTTCCAGTGCCGAGGTAGGTAGGATTAAAGTTGTGCAGGTCAGTTCAAGAATCTGATCGTCGTGGGGAAGTAGCTGCTCCTGAACCTGGTGGTGTAGGACTTCAGGCTTCTGTACCTCCTGCCTGACTGTGTGACGTGACCTTTATAGGTTATTATACCAGGCATTTCGATTTAGTTAACAACTACTGTCTTCAGTTAAGGTTTTGGCTGCCTGTAGCTTTGTCTCTGTGTATCTCCTTATGTGAGCTGCAATACAAAGGAACAACAGACACTATAATTACAGGATGATTCAATTCCATGTGCTTGCAGGAATTTATAAAGGAAATACAAGCTATAGCAGTCTCATCCCACCCCCATCAATGCCATCACTTCCAGGCCTGCTCACCTGCATGTTTGACTTGGACTCGGCTCTTCATGTGGGAGATCAACTCATGTTTCAAACAGGTGCTGACAAGCATTTCATTGTCAGTAATGAATGATCTCTGCCAAATGAAGAGGCCTTCTCTCACCTGTTACATTGATTTTACATGAGTGTATCTTCCCTTAAAAAAAAACCTGATTCATGAGTGACAATTTAATTAGTGCATTTGGAGACCTGAGTCTCATTTACTCTGAGCTTTATTTTCACTGCTCTGGTTAACGGGATCTGACAAATTCCTGTTTTAATGCATCTGTTAATCAGTTTAAAATAACACAAGCATGGGGCAAGAGTTAATGAATGCAGAAAATAAAACAGGGCAACTTTGTGTGATGGTTGTGGAAGGTAACAGCAATGAATCAAAACTACCTGTACAGGACAAACACATTCTTTGACGAGACCCTGACCTAGTCTACACTCTCAGGGTCATGTTGCTTAGCAACCAATGATACTCTGGAATAGAGTGAGTCTGGTCACAGACCATTTTAGCGTTTTGGCTGAAGATGTGTTGTGGAAGGGAGGAGTTGCTGCGGCTCACCAACAAAGTCAGTTGAATAATTTTAAGCTTAACAAAAGATTATTGATTACCGTGCAAGCTTAGCTGTCAGCAAAATAGTCGAGAATGGAATTGCACTTGGATGTGTTCACAATAATACCAATAGTGTGCTTTCAGAATGAGGTACACGTAAATAGATACTTGAAATTCAAATTTATGTTTCTTTCAGGCCTGCGTGAGTATGTGGCAGTCTCTTCTGTGGTATTCCCTAACCTTACTGAAAGGTATTTGCCATGCTGCATGAACTCAGAGTTAAACATCTATGGAGTTGGGTGGCTGGAATGCAGTAAGATAGAGCAATCAGATATAAGCAGTCAGGGTTTCCTTGCGTGACATTTCTAGTGATAAATGGGCTACTTTCTTGTGTCCGGTGGAATCAACAATCACTTCATTCAGCACCAGCAAAATACTTCAGAAGGAAGATGTGACTATTCAGGCCATGCTTCTACTTTGCAATTGAGAAGAACCACATTGTATAATTTAAGCGTTAACTATGTATTGCTACATTACCATTGTCCAATGCATTTGCTTTACATGGACTATAGATGCAGTGCTATGCTGTGCTGTCATTTAGCTGCTGTTGTCTTCTTCTTCTTCTTCTTGTGTATGGCGAGCACAGCCTAAAGTTGTAGGACAACTTGTTCTATTTGATCTTATTTGATTGTGCACGCCAGGTTGATTGCATTCGTTGAAACAGGGCGGATCACGTGAAGGTTGCAATCTCCCACCCCACTGCTGTTGTCAATTCACTGTTTGTGTTGGGAGATACTCTGGTTTTCATGTCTTCAGATAATCAACCTCACTTGTTGGATATGGTCAGTCTTTGGGGAACATGAAAGCATGAGCAAGCCGCTCAGTCATAGGAGTAAATCTATACATGTCAGTTCCTCAGCACCGTTTTCTTCTTACCTTAATAAAAAAATATTTATTTTGACCTTGGGAACTCCAATATTCCCAGAGTTGTGTTTTCTGATTTCACTCCTGAGTAGATTGGTGCCTTTGTGCATTTTATGATTAGATGAAATAATCTCTTCACATCAAATCTCTACTCTTCCATTCTCTGAGGGAATTGGACAGAGCAAGTGACTGAAGAATCAGTTGTTGAAGATTTTGGGATATGCGACCACAATTCTATAGGCTTGGTTTTGTGTATAGAGGACCACGTCTTGTGTATAGAGGACCCTGTCTTGTGAATTTGATTGTTTTTTGAAGAAATTAACAAAAAGATGTACAAGGGCAGGGCCATAGATGTCCATAGTCTATATGAACATCAACGTTGATAAAGTCGTGTGGTAGGTTACTCTGGCAGGTTAGATCGCATGTGATTTAGGGAGAGCTAGCTAACCAGATACAGAATTGACTCATTGGTAGGAAATAGAGGTTGTTGGTGAAGGATTTTGTTCAGACTGGAGGCCTGTGACTAATAGCTTGTCTCAGGGATTGGGGCTGGACCCAATGATTATTAAGTTTGTGGATGATGTAAAAGTAGATTGTATCAGAGGCAGTGAAGATGATTATAAAGAATTACAGAAAAATCTAGCGATGTTACAAAATTTTGAAAGTCTGCAATTTATCCCATCAAATAAAGCATAAAAAGAAGTTTAATTTGACACCTAATTCACTTTCATATCTTCAGTATCAAAAAGTTATGGCCATTTTAATAGACTATGGGTTAATAACTGGAAAAAAGCTAATCCTAAAATTTTGGAAGAAGGCTCCAATACCAACTATAAACGTGTGGACTTCAAATATGTTCGAAACATTACACCTAGAAGAGATAAGACTCCTCCTAGCAGGTAAACCAGATCACTTCCACCTGACGTGGTCTGCATTTATAGAATTATTACAAATATAGGGTGTAAAGGTACCTTAAAAAAAATTGAGGTCAGGTAATGGGGGATGATAGTTGAAGAGTTGGTATGTCCCATTTGCGTAATGCTCATAAAAAATATTTGTTTCTCTCTTTTTCCTCTTTCTCTTTCTCCTTCTTTTCTAGGGTCTATTTCTTAACTCTCTTTCTTTTGTTTTTAATTTTGTTCTTATAAGGTCTTCGTCCTTTTTTGTTGTCACATTTTCTACACTCTCACTTTTTCCTTCACTTTCTTCTTTCTTTCAATCTTATCCTTTCCTTTTACTAGTGTTAAAAACAAATGGAGTACATTAATTGTAAGAAGACATGTGACGATACTAATGTATGTGGTTGTAATGTAATGTACTTCTAATAAATAATTTTTTTTTTTTTAAATAAAAAAAAAAGTTATGGCCATTTTCATACTCGGAATTAGCATCTTGTTCCCTATTGCTTTTCCATTGACTTAACCACAAAAGCTGTGATCAAGAACAGTCAAAAGCCCATAACTTTCTTAAAAATTAAGAGAAGTGAATGAAATTTTGAGTTATTATAGATTGAAGCATTCTGAAACAAATATGAAACAATCTTACTTGGATGACCTGAAATTAAAGCATATAATTAGTTAGTTACCTAATTGTAGCTAATTACAAAATTCAATTACTAGATCTAAACATCTATCCATTTCTTAAGAAAAGGTTAACATTTTTAAATAGCCTGTGTCCAAATAACAATCACACATGAATTCACAATATAACATGATTTTTAAATCTCATTGTCATGAATTTATAGGCCAAATGGAAGGAATTTAATGTTTAATTCCCGTAAATTTTATGGGCATTTATATCATCTTGCGAGTGGGTGTTTCTGGAACGCGATCGATGGATCGTTGCGGTTGCGGTGAATTTGAACCCCATATCGGCAGGAAAAACACTGCCAGTTCGTATGGGGCATAATCACATTTTCGCCAAGGAAATTTGATTAAAGTCATCCTAAGAAACAAGTTTATATGTAAAATAAATGACTTACCCGTGTTTTGTCCCCTACGTGAGATCCGTCCCGTTGTAGGCGTTGAGGGCGTTAGAAGTAGCTTTTCTATTTTACTCCAGCGATTAATTTGTCCTGCGATTTTTTATTTTTAACTTCCGAGAACGGAAGTCGGAACGATTTTTCCGCATCAGATGGCAGGCTGAGGAAATCCATCTCGGACAGGCAGGAGAAAACGGCATTTGAATCCCGCCCCCCCCCCCTCAAAGGCGCCAAAGTCGCACACACGGCCAGTGGCAGAACTGCAGCGCCGCTGAAGGTAAGTTTTGTAACATCGCTACGAGATCTTGATCAGCAAGGCAATGGGCCAAGGATTGGTAAATTGAGTTTAATTCAGATGGGCGAGGTGATGCATTTTCACAGGACCTGCACTGTGAATGATAGGGTGTTGTAGAGCAGAGAGATCTAGGTGTTCAAGTAAATAATTCTCTGAAAGTGATGTCACAGGTAGATAGTGTGGTGAAGAAGGCTTTTGGCACATTGGCCTTCATCATTCAGGGTATTGAGTTTAGAAGTTGGGACGTTATGTTACAGTTGTCAAGACATTGGTGAGGCCACACTTGGAGCATTGTGTTCAGTTTTGGTCACCTTGCCATTAAGCTGGAAAGAATGTAGAGAAGATTTACGGGGATGTGGCAGGACTCAAGCGATTGAGCTATAGGGAGTAGGGGGACAGGCTAGGGCTTTTTTCTAAGCATGCAGGAAGCTAAGGGATGATCTTACTGATGCATATAAAATAATGAAGGGAATAGATAGGGTGACTGAAATTATTTCTCAGGATAGGGTAATCAGGAACTAAAGGGCAAAGGTTTAAGGTGAGAGGGGAGGGTGTTGAGAATTGCAAAGCTGCACCCCAGGAGTCCTTGATAAGCGGACAGAAGGAGTGGATTACTTTCAAAGTACCTATTCACCAGACCCATCTGCAGTTACCAAATTGACCTCATCAACCATCTTCAGAAGCTACTAAATTGGCATGGAAGCAAATCATTCACGATTCTCATGTTCTGCCTGAGAAGATGTTGTTTGGCCATGGAATCACAACTGACTGCAGGAAAGTCGATGAACTTCTGATTTTGACCTTCCATCTCTCACACCAGATTGTCACCGTGCTCCTCCCTCATGCTGTTATCCCCAAGCTCCCAAGGGGGCTCCCAACCTCCAAGAAGCCAAGGATTTTCACATGCATCTGCAGCACAGCGCGAGTATGAGCGTGTGTGCATGTATCAACATCAGTGTGAATGAGTGTGCATGTATCAGTGTGAGTATGTGGGAGTATATGCATGCGTGGGTGTGTGACTGTAAAACAGGTGAGTGTGTGGGTGAATGTGGATGTGACAGTGTCAGTGTGAATGATTATAAAGAATTACAGTGAGATCCAGTAGGCAATGGAACAAATATGACTGCGAGTGTGACTATGGATGTGTGACTGTGACACTGATGCATTCACAGTCACACATCCACATTCACACTCACAGCCATACTTGTTCACTCTCACACTGACACATCCACATTCACCCCGCACTCACACACACACACACCCATATACTCATAATCATATATAAACACTCACTCCACACTGATGTCGATACGTGTACACATGTTCATGCCCGCACTGTAATGCATGATGTATACTCAGTGCCTCAAACTATGAAAGCAAGTATTGCATATGCCTTCTTTGCTACTGACGCAAATATGACAGTGCCATGTTAGAGATGTTATCATATGTAGATAGGAGTTGGTCCTGGCATCATGTTCGGCACGGACATTATAGGCTGAAGTACCTGTTCTTGTGCCGCAATGTTCTATGTTCTATAAGTTGCTTAACTTGTTTAAGGGCCTGAGTGCCTAATTTAGTTAATACATATTATTTTAAAACATTAGTTATCTTTTTGTAATATTAATAATTTAAAAAATGTGAAAATCTATCTTTTAATGCACTGGTTGTAGTGAACCTTTACAGGCACCAGGAGTCACCATCCTTGCCTGGCTCCAAAGGGATAAAATTGTTATTGGTATTTGTTTATTGTTGTCCTGAGATAAACTGAGTCCAAGTGTACTGAGATGCAGTGAAAACTAGTTTACCCGCCTTCCTGTGGAATCAGAGTGTACATGAACACAATCAAGCAGAGAGCAAACTACCAGAATGCAGAATATGGACAAGTAGGAGTAAGCTCAGTTGGAAGGCTGTCTCCAAGGGGATATGCAAGGATGATTAGTTCATATCATTATCGTGGTATGTTTTATTGACTGTAAATGTAAAAAAATTGTGTTCATTAATTTTTTTCATAAATTCAATCCAGCATTCAATAAGATTGTACCTAGGCAGAGCAAAGCCTCTGCTCCATTTTCCTGCCTGCTCCCCATGGGCCCCAAACCTCACACAGACTAAAAATCTCACGGTCCGAGCCTTGAATACGCACAGATTCGGCTTCCACAGTGAATTCCAAAGACTTGCAGGTTTCTGAAGAGGTTCCTGTTTATCTCCATCTAATGTAACAGAGATTATGTCCCTTGTACTAAACACTCCCTAGCAGTGAAGACCTTCTCTCAGCTTCCACCCTGTCTTGCCCTTCAGAACGTGATATGTTTCAGTAAGATCGCCTTCTGTTCTTAACTCCATGGATGATAGGCCCATTTTGCTTTGTCTTTAATGATAAGATGAGCACTTTTTGATATGCATACCGTGTGGCAACTGCATCCTTGCTTAAATAAGGAGATCAAAACTACACACTATATTCCACTTATAATCTACCAATGCTCTCTACAGTTGCAAGAAGGCTCCCCTCTTTTAAACTCCATCCTCTTGCATGAAAGCGAACATTCCATGCGCCATATGAAATATTGCTGCATTTACAACTAACCTCCCCTGACTTCACCTAGACTCGCATGAATTTCTCCCATCCTCCTCCACCTGTATTCCTTTCACAATTTGCAACCCTTCAATCCTTTTGTCTTACACCTTTTTTTCATCTCTGGCCTTTGTCGATCAGTCTGCTTCTCTCACAACCCCCTCCTTGCTTATCTTCACCTCCAAACCAATTTACCTGCCACACTTTGTCCAGTTCCTCCTCTCTGCTAGTCATCATCGTCCCCTCCACAATCAGTCTGAAGAAGGGTCCTGACCTGAAACGTCATCTATTCACGTTCTCCAGGTATGCTCCATGACCCACTGACTTACACCAGCATTTTATGTCGTTTTTTTGTAAACCAGAATTTGCAGTTACTTATTTCTACATTTTGACTGCACTACTACAAATTAACCCATGTGTTTCTTGTGCAAGGGAACTCAGACATCTCAAAACATCAACATGCATTTACTTCACACCATTTTAACAATATTCTATGGTCTATTCTTCACACCAATGGGGACAACCTCATACCTGAGCAGACACTCCTGCTGCCTCAGCTCCATTGAGCTGGATTCAATTCTGATCTTCGATGCTATCTGGGTGGAGTTTGCGTGCTCTCCCCATGACCACACGGGTTTCCCACTGATTCTCCGGTTTCCTTCCACCTCCCAAAGAATTGTAGATCAATAGGTTAATTGGCCACTGTCAATTATTGCTATTGTGAGTGAGGGGTAGAATCTGGCAGAAGAATTTGTGGTGGATGGTATTGCTCAGTGAGCAGCATGATGGGCCAAAATGGTCTTCTTCAACATAATGTTGTCAGAATCTATGGAAAAAAAAATCCTCTCAATATACTCCGTCTGCTTCTCTTTGTCTACTCATTCGGCCTATCCATACACTTTGGAGTCATCCATTTTATTTTTATAATGTGAGCAAACTAGGATACTTTACAAGGATACTTTATGATACAATGATACAATTTATTTGTTGTCATTTGAACCTCATTGAGGTTCAAACGAAATTTGGTTTCTGCAGTCATACAAACAAGTAGAAGAACCAAGACACAACACAATTTACACAAACATCCATCACAGCGAATCTCCTCGCTGTGATGGAAGGCAAAGTCTTATCTCTCCCCTGCACTCCACATTCTCCTCCCGATGTCAAAGTCAAAGCCCCCGGTGGGCGATGGTAAGTAAGTCCCGCGGCCATTCAGGCCGCGCCGGGCAATGCAAGGCCGCGCTCCGGGTCTTGATGTTGGAGCCCCCGGTAGCGCTAACAAGTCCAGTGGCCATTAAAGCCGCGCGGGGCGATGTTAGACCCAGCTCCAGGTCATCTTCAACCCCGCAACTCGGGCAGGAGTAGCTGCCGTTGCGGGAGCTCCGAAAAGCGGTCTCCCACCAGGGACCCGCGAGCTCCCGATGTCACCGTCCACCAGACCTGCGGCTGGAGCCTCTGAATCTCCGGGGTCAGGTCGCAGCCGCGCGCCACCACAGCTCTCCACGCTCCGAACTCGGCCAGCTCCACGATGGTGAGTAGTCCGCAGGCTCCGCGACTGGAGCCCCAGGTCGTTCCGGTTGGAGGCCTCTCCACGGTGCTAGGCCCCAACGACAACGGAGACCCGAGAGAGAAAGGTCGGGTCCTCCATACAGGGAAAAGATTTTAAAAGTTTCCCCACCCACCCCCCACCCACACATACCCAGTTTAAAAAAAAACACTATACACTACACTCAAACGAGACAAAAAATAAAAAATAAAAAAAGACAGACGGACTGCAGAGGCCGCTGCGACGTGAGTCGCGCCGCCCATCCACTGAATCATTGTTATAGTTTGGACATTTATTGACCCAGCATAGAGCCTTGCCGGGCTGAAAGTGACCCATTGTCTGACTCTGATTCTGTTACCCTATCCTGTATCCATGCTACTACATTACCCCCAGTGTCAGAAGCTTTTGTGGGGTCACTTTCTATCTGGTAATCTACATGGCACCTTTTGGAATTTCAAACCCACTGCAACAAATTATTAAATATGATTTTCTTCTCAGGAAAGCACGCTGACCTTGCTTAATCATGTCATGTTTTTTCATTATCACATCCTTTTTAATGGATTCCAGCATATTCCTGACAATTGATGTTTTACTAATAGGCCTTTAGTTGCTTGCTTTCAATCACCCTCCTTCTCTGTGACAGTTTAGATTGTGTGTGAGCAATAGTGTGTGTTTTAGTATGCTTGTGTGATGTGTATGGCTAACAGCTGAAGCCTCAGGTCTTGGACAATTTGTTTCACACAGAGAGTGGTGGGTATATGGCATGAGCTGCCAGAGGAAGTCGTTGAGGCAGGTACAAGAACAACATTTAAAAGACATTTGGATAGATTCATGGATAGAAATGATTTAGCTGGAGGAGGGCCAAATGTGGGCCCATAGGACTACCAAAGATGGGGATGTGGATGAGTTGGGACAAAGGGCCTGTTTCCATGCTGTATGATCTATGATTCTACAGTGCAGTCAATTGCAGGTATGAACAAACAATTGCATCTGTATTTAGGTGTGTTTTGTGCTTTTAATTTGAGTTTCTATAACTGGAAACATACAGTAGCCAGACACAGTCAATGCAGTGACAATGGCATGAGTACTGCATCCTGTCTTTGTTAGGGTATCTGTATCTGCTAACATTTCCTTACCTACAATGTGCACTCAAAGGACAAAGGACAAAGGACATTTATTGCCACATACACCAATTGGTGTAGTGAAATTTGACTTGTCATTGCAGCACACAAATAAAGATAACTCAACATTAAAGAATTTAACAATAAACATAAACATCCCCCCACAATGGTTCCCACTGTGGGGGAAGGCAGCAAAGTCCAGTCCCATCCCCAGTTCACCCATAGTCGGGGCCTATTGAGGCCTCTGCAGTCGCCGATACGGCAGCCCAATGCTTCAGGCCCTCTCGCCGGATGATGAAGCTCCGGCGTCGGGTGAACAATCTCAGCAGCCCGGAGTGTCTGGAGCGGCCGCTTCCTCCCAGGAGACCGCGGCTCCCGAAGTCCACGAGCCCGGCCTGGTCGGAGCTCCGACTCTGGCGATCTCGTCGTGAGATCCCAGGCTCCGCGGTGTTTAAGGTTCAGCGCCGCCCGCGGCTGGAAGCTCCACAGACCACTGACCGCAGACCACAGACCGCAGCTCCGCGATGTTGGTGCCGGCTGTCACAGCACTCCGGAGCTTGCTGCACGGCGATCCGGGTAAGGCATTGCCCGCTCTGCGATGGTGCTTCAGCGCTGTGCCACCGCCGAAGCTGAAGTCCTGGCCGGTCCCGGCAGGAAAACGCCGCTCCAGTCTGCCCGTAGGCCGCGAGTCATAGAATTGTACAGCATGGAAACAGCCCATTTAGCCCAACTAGTCCATGCCGAAAAATGGGTGCACTTCCCAATTGGTCCCATTTACCAACATTTGGTCCATAGTCCTCCATGATGAGGCAGGCAAAGAGCATATGAGGAGCGAAAAGGACGATCAAAGAAAACGATGATCAAGGAAATGTAGGCTGGGCCTAAGCGATCTCCTGGTTGCTAAATACTTTAACTCCCCTCTCCCATTCCCACACTGACCTTTCTGTCCTGGGCCTCCTCCACTGTCAGAGTGAGACCAAACGCAAATTGAAGGAACAGCACCTCATATTTTGCTTGGGCAATTTGCAACCCAGCGGTATGAATATTGATTTCTCTAACTTCAAGTACCCCTTGCTTTTCCTCTCTCTCCATTCGTCCTCCACCTTAGTTCTCCGACTAGTTTCACTATCCACCTGATTAATTTTACTGTTTGTATGCCTCGTTGTTTCCTTACCCTCAGCTGAAAATGAACTGTATATTTCCTTGATCGTCATCTGCTTTCACACCTTTACGTGTTCTTTGTATCTGTACTTTCCCTCTCCACTAGCTCTCAGTCTGAAGCAGGGTCTTGACCTGAAACATCACCCATTCCTTCTCTCCAGAGATGCTGCCTGTCCCACTGAGTTACTGTTGTGTGCATCTCTGCGGCATGTTGTGTGCATCTCTGCGGAGTAAACCAGCATCCGCAGTTCCTTCATACACATTAGATTGGCAGTGCGGCTTGAACTTTCCAATTGTGAGTCAAAATAATCTACTGCTCGCCTGTGATTAACAAATTGATCTTGTACTACAGTGGGTAGCCTGGATTGTGCAGAATTCCTGGCGCTTGATGGGGTGGCCACTGTCACAGTAGAAACCAAAAGCTGTGGACATGAACTCCACAGAAAGGAACAGATATTTTTGATTTAAGCAACCCCCCACCCCCACCCCTTCTCCCATTGCATACTAATTTATAGCAGCAGGAGTACATCATCAAGGTGGCGATTCTGAGACAAGAAATGCATGCCCAGTAAGTAACAGGCATGAGGAGGGAACGCATGTGTAACGAGGGGCAGTAGGATGTACTTCAACCTCACAATCTAGGCAAATCAAGGTTAATCTGTACCAACATCCACACACCTTTATTTTATGATTGTTGTGTTCATGCCCAACAAATATGATCAGTTCTGCTTCTCAAATCTTCACCTGCGCCACCCATCCTCAGAACATAGAACAGTACAGCATGGGAATGGGCCCTCTGACCCAACATCGGTGGGCGGCGCGACTCTCGTTTGCAGCGGCCTCTGTAGTCCGTCTGTCTTTTTTTATTATTTTTGTCTCGTTTTTATGTAGTTTTTAATTTTTGTTGTTGTCGGGGTATGTGTGTTGGGGGGTGGGGGTGGGGGGGGGAAACTTTAAAATCTTTCCCTGCACGGGAGACCCGACCTTTTCTTTGTCGGGTCTCCGTTGTCGTTGGGGCTGGGCAACGTGGAGCGGCCTCCAGCAGGAACGACCTGGGGCTCCAGTTGCGGAGCTGCGGACTACTCACCGTCGCGGGGCTGGCCGAGTCCGGAGCGGGTGGAGCTGTGGTGGAGACAATCGCTGCTGCTACCCGACCCACGGAGATTCGGAGGCTACAACCGCGGGTCTGGCGGACGGCAACACCGGAAGCCCGCGGGTCCCCTAGTGGGAGACCGCGTTTCGGGGCTTCCGCAGCGGCGACTTCTCCCGCCCAAGTTGCGGGGTTGAAGAGCACCTGGAGCGGGGCTTTACATCGTCGCCCCGCGCGGCTTGGAATGGCCGCCGGACTTTGCGAGCGCGCGCCGGGGCTCTAACACCAAGACCCGGTGCGCGACCTTGCATTAACCGGTGTGGCTTTAATGGCTGCGGGATAATCACCATCGCCCGCCGGGGGCTTTGACTTTGAGTCTGACATCGGGGGGGGGGGGGAGTGCAGTGGAGAGATACGTTTTTTTTGCCTTCCATCACAGCGCTGTGATGGATGGATGTGTAAATTGTGTTGTGTCTCGGGTCTTCTTCGTTTTGTAATGTATGGCTGCAGAAACGACATTTCGTTTGGACCTCAACGGGGTCCAAATGACAAATTTGTCCAAAAGACAAATAAATTGTATTGTAAACATGAGGCCAAGTTAAACTGATCTGATCTGCCTGTACATGAGGAAAAACGTTTTCACCCAGAGAGATGTGAAACTGTGGAATTATCTGTCACAGAAGGCAGAGGCCAATTCACTGGATGTTTTTTTTAATTTATATTTTTTTATATATTATTTATTAGAAGTAGTGTAGTACATTGCAGTGATATTAGCCAAAAATAACATAATACATTTCCTGTACCACTTCTTATTTTAAACTTTAAAAAGAAGAAAAATAGAAAGAGTTAGCAAAGATAGTGAGTGAGTGAAAGAGTGGTCCAGAGAAACCCGTAGGGACGTAAACCACGAGAAAGAGTTAAAAAGAAAACCAAAGAAAAAGAAAGAAAAATAGAGAACAGAAGATATAAGAAAGTAAAATAAGATAAAATAAAAGGGATGTACCTACTTCGTATCTTTACACACCCCTCACCAGGTCCTGAAACCATTTATTTTCAAGGTTTTGTTGCACCCTATGCTTGTAATAAGTCGAAAAATGGAGACCAAATCTTTTGGAAATGGTCTGATTTGCCTGCTAAGAGGAATCTCATGTCTTCCAGGTGTAACAGTTCGGACATTTGATTTGATTTGATTTGATTTTGATTCAATTTATTGTCATTGCACTTTTCAGTGCAACGAAATGGTTTAGCCTGCAGTCATAACATAGAATAAATAACAAAAACACACACTCAACACAGTTTAACATCCACCACAGTGAGTCCACCAGGCACCTCCTCACTGTGATGGAAGGCAAAAAGTCCCAAAGTCCATGTCTCTTCCCTCCTTGCTCTCCCTCTGCGCTGAGGCGATCCAGGCCTCCGATGTTGTGACCCCGCCGGGTGATGGTAAGTAAGTCCCGCGGCTGAATCCGAACGGGCCGGTTCAAACTCCGCGGCCCAGGGCGGTCGAAGCTGCCGAAGCTGCCGCCCTCCAGTCCAGCGGACGCAGCTGTTGTTGCGGGAGCTACGGAAAAACAGGTCACCAACCTGTGACCTGCGAGCTCCCGACGATGTCGACCACTGGCCCTCGCCGAGCCTCCGAGGCTCCGAAGTCGGGTCGGAAGTCGGGTCGCAACGCCCGGCTGGCTCTGCCTCCCGAGCCTCGAGGTCGGTCCCAGTTGGAGGCCGTCAGCTCCGCGATAGGCCTCAGCGCAGACGGAGACAGAGACGGGGGATACGGCAAGAAAGGTCGCATCCCCCCCGAAGGAAGAGCCCCAAAAAATGCTTCTCCCACCCCCCCACACATACACAACTAAAATAAACCAAAACAAACCGCAACAACGGGACAAAAGAAAACAAAAAAAGAAAAGACAAACGGACTGCAGGCGAGCCGCAGCTGCAAGGCAGCGCCGCCACTTCAACATATTTGAAATCCACATTTTTATCGTTGATGTGGGAACGTTTTTCCAGAATTTAAGTATACATTTTTTTGCCATTATTAAGCCGTAATTAAGGAAGCTCTTTTGGAACGAAGTCAGCTCAAAGCTGGCTTCCACACTGGATGTTTTCAAGCGAGAGTTAGATTTAGCTCTTAGGGCTAAAGGTTTCAAGGGATGTGGGGAAAAAGTAGGAACGGGCCATGATCATATGGAATGGCGGTGCTGGCTTGAAACGTATTCTCCTGGACGTATTTTTCTATGTTTCTATGTTTCTATGAGCCATGTCCCTCCAAGACGATTTTCTCTGAAAGTTCTGAGTCTTTGGAGCTCACTGTCCCAAAGAAAGGGGGTTATGGAGTCTGATAGGGTCAGCTATTTCCTGATTATTCTTTCCATCGTTTCTTAAATATTGGGCCACCTTTGCTATCAATCCACACGAATAATTTCAAAATCTATAGACCCCTGGAACGTGACACAAGAGCTTCTACCACCTGGAGTGAGGAGCTAAAAGATCAGTTTTAAAAAACGGCACAAGAGGAGTTGGTGATATTGAAAAATGATCAATCATAAATGTACATACAACTTCCTATCAATTCTGCTATTAAACTACTGAATCCATCACCCCTTTCACCCCTTCCCAGAGGTGCTGCTACATACTTGACTCTACTTCATTCAGTATTTTTCCTTTGCAAATTGCAGTACAAATCATGCAACATTCTGCTGCTTTGCACTTGTCCTCATTAGTTGTTGTATCTATCATTACCATGTATATTGTTTACTCTGTCAGCTTCATGCGAACAAGGAATTTCATTGCAGCCTGGTGTACACGACAATAAACCTGCTTGAATTTGATCTGAACCCTTGATTGTTTAATATATCTGGCAGATATTGGTGCATCTTCTTCTGTGATAACAGACATAAAATAATTCAATTCCTCTCTCATTTCCTTATTTCCCATTTTTAATTTGGCATTCCCTGGCAGTGCCCAACATTTGTCCTCACTTGCCCTTTCACTTTTACAGACCTATTAAAGATTTAAACATTTTTATGTTTCTCACATTCTGCCTGGTGTTCATCAAAATCTTATATCTCTTTTGCCAAGTTCTGTAATGCTCATCATCCTCAAAGCTATTGGTATTTCTGGCATACACAAGGAACTGCAGATGCTGAAATCTTGCATTAAAAACAAAGTGCTGGAGTAACTCAGCAAGTCAGGCAATATCTCTAGAGGTGATGCTTCAGGTTGAAATCCAAACTGAAGACTACAGCACTTTGGGTGTTCTATGCCATTTCTGGCAACTTTATAAGACTCTTCGTTTAATGTAATTATCTGGGTCCCACATCTCTGATCAATTCCCTTTTCATGGGTGCAAAACCTCATTGATCTCTGCCTTCAATGATGGAGCAATCTTAGCTGTCTGAGGTAGACAATTCCAAAGTCAACATTCAGCTTCAGGAAATTTCTCTTATAAGGTTGTCCATTGTCCTAAGCAAGGACAGCTTGAATTTGCTCCAATCAGTCTAAATCGGTGCTTAAAATAGATCCAGTTGAAAGCTGAACTGAGAAGGCAGGCAAGTGGTACTAGCAGCTTGGTCGGCATGGACATGTTGGGCCAAAGGGACTTTTTTTATGATGTATGAGCTTTATGACTCTATAACAGCTGAGAGTTTAAAACTGTTTTGGCAAGTGGTTAAACTTGTTAATATCATATTCATTCTAATTGATCAAGAGGGAACTGAAGGTATTATCTTAAAGCTGCTTAATGCACAGTTACAAACAATTCCATTGAATCTCTTCCAAATCCTGCTCATGAGTATTGTGGTTATCTATAAAAAGATTTACACAAGCAGTTTGCATAATACATTCTCATGTGTTTTAGGAAGCATTCTGAGCAAAACAGGACACTATAAAAATCAAGATTTGGATTGTTAATGGGGTGGAACATTTTTGGTTGCACAACAGTTTAAAATAGTGATTATTTGGTAATGTTTTGAGATATCCAATGATAGCACATGGCAATCTAAGTTTCAGTGGATAAAGAGTATTACACCACCTTACAGTGAGACCAGTGCGGAGACTTTAGGAAGTGACAATGCCAACCGTACACACTGTCAGCAAATTAAACACCTTTTGCAATATCTTTAAGGTGATATGATGTGAACTGCTCTTATGCAGCAAATGTCAACAGCCAATTTGCACACCAATAGCAAATCGATTAATAAGTAGTTTAGGTTAGAGATAAAGCACGGAAACAAGCCCTTCGGCCCACTGAGTCCACTTCAACCAGCGATTTCTGCACACTAACACTATCCTACACACACTAGGGACAATTTACAATTATACCAGGCCAATTAACCGACAAACCTGTACATCTTTGGAATGTGGGAGGAAACCGGAGATCCCAGAGAAAACCCACACAGGTCACGGGGAGAACCTACGTGCCACCATAGTTATTGGGAATCCTTTGCTGTGAATGAGGCAAACTCTCCTGTCCTTATGTTGCTGGCAAGGGATTGTTTCTATTCATCCACAAACAGGCTGTCAACTTCTTCACCACTTCTGTAATCAGTTTGGAGTGTCATCTTTGGAGTATGATATGTCCCACGTCCTCTGTATCAAGGGCAAGAGCTACTCCCTGGGCACAGTCTAACACTTAAATTAGAAAGGGATTTAAACAGAGTTTAGTAAGTTTAATATGTGCAAAACCCCTGTAGTTTGATTAGTCTCATTATTAACCTGTGCTGATAGTTTTGCTTCCAGTCGACCGTGTAGTTTCATTTTGTTCCTCTCACACTTAATCAGCTTCCTTTCCCTGGTGGTCCAGACTTACATTGCCTGCCTAACATCAAATCATCAGTTCAGAATTGGCTGCAAAGACTATCAGCTGAGCTGCTGTTATCTGATAAATATCAGTTTACATTATCATAGGACTTTTGGTGTGAAAGCATTTTACAAGGGGTCAAGCAGAAGCTGGGAAATTAAAGAGACTGTTTTTTAGGGGCCCTGGAGAGAACCACAGAGGGAGATGAGCCTCTTGGAGAGAGTCCAGCAGACCAGGGCCATGGTGATCCAAGAATGGGCTGTTGGCGATGAGGTTGAGTGCAGGGAAGGCTGGTACCTAGTCATAGTCGCAGAGTTGTAGAGCACAGAAACATGCTCTCCGGCCCACCACATCCACGCTGACATTCCCCATCTGCACTAATCCCATTTACTCACAATGCTCTTCATATGCTCTGCCTATTTAAATATCTGTCCAAATGTCTTGTAAACACAGTGATTTTGTTGGATTCCACCACCTCCTCTGGCAGCGAGTTCCAGATATCAACCATTCTCTATGGAAAAATAACTTTCCCCTTAGATCCCCTTTAATGTTACCTCCTTATACCTTTAACCTATGCTCACTTATTTTTGATGCCCTTACAATGGCAATAAGATCCTGGCTATTTACCCTATCTATGCCGCATATAATGTTTTATATCATGTCACCTCTCAGCCTCCTTCGCTCCAGTGGAACCACTGCCAGGATATCCAATCCCTCTCCGTCATTGAAGCCCTGCAACCGCAGCAACGTCCTGGTGAATTTGAATGTGCAGTGATTGGTAACAAGAAGTGATATAACTGACCTGTATTGCATTTACCACTTCTTTGCCCACTCTCCCAACCTGTCCAGGTGTTTTTACAGACTCCCTGGTTCCTCAATGTTCATAGTTGATTAAAGCTGCTCGCTCACGACTCTAAAGACTCAGTTCAATCCGAACCTCCGATGCTGTGTGTAGAGTTTGCATATCCTCCCTGTGACCAAGTGGGTCTCTTCCAGATGCCTCAGTTTTCTCCCTTATCTCAAAAATGTACAGATTTGTACGTTAATTGGTCTCCATAACTTGTCCCTACTGTGTAGGTTAGTGGTGGAACCTTGGGAAGTTGATGGGAATGTTCGGAGAATAAAATGGAACGAGTGAAAATGGGCGGCAAGTGGTCAGCATGCATTCAGTGGGAAGAATGGTCTGTTCCTGTGTATGATTCTATAACACAAGACTTTTATACATTCAGAATAAGATCGGCTTCAGAAATGGGCGGAGAAATGGAGAATGGAGTTTAATCCAAGCAAGTGTGAGGTCTTGCACATTAGGAGATTGAATGTAATGGGAGAGTATACAGTTAATGGCAAGACCATCGATGGTAACAGCATCGATGTGCAGCGAGATCTTGTAGTTTAAGTTCATAGCTCACTGAAGGTGACAGCACAAGCAGATAGGGTGGTAAAGAAAGCGTATGGTATGCTTACCTTCATTGCTAGGGACATTGCAAGAGTCAGGAAGTCATGATGCAGCTCTGTAAAGCCCCTGTCCCACTTTCACAACCTAATTGGCGACCTCTGCCGAGTTTGCCCTTGACTCATACTTGCAGCGTGGTCGCCACGAGGTCGTAGGAGGTCTTCGTAACTCTTCCTCATGCTCGTGAGTGGTCTCCACGTACTTGTGGCCGCAGCGTTTTTTCCAGCCTGGAAAAAATGTCCACGAGTGGGAAAAAGGTTGGCATGGAAAAAATCGATGCTTTTTACTCGTAGGTAGGTCGTGATGGTAGTCGTAGATAGTCATGGGTAGTCGTAGGTAGTTGTAGGTCGGTAACTGGTCCGAGAAAAAAATGCAAACATGACATCATTTTATCATGTGATAATTTTCCACTCGTCGCTAGTCATAGTTGGTCTTAGGTGTGGAAAACTGAGGTCGAGGGGGGTCGTAGGAGGTCCTAGACATAGTCGTAGGAGGTCGTAGGAGGTCTTTTACTTCGGCGAGTCAACACGACCTTGAAATTCTTTTCAACTCATCTTGGGTCTTCTAAACTCATGGATTAGGTCGCCCAAGTGGGACAGGCCCTTAACTCTTTGGTTAGGCCGCATTTGGAGTTTTGCATGTAGTTTTCATCCAGGAAGGATGTGGAGGCTTTGGAGAGGATGCAGAAGAGGTTTACCAGAATGCTGTCTGAATTTAGCGGGTTTCAGCTACAAGGAGAGGTTGGATACATTTGGATTGTTTTCTCTGGAATGTTGGAGGTTGAGGGGAGATTTGATAAACATATAAAATTATGAGAGGCATATAGGGTAGATGGTAAGATTCTTTTTCCCAGGATGGAAATGTCCAACACTAGAGGGCATAACGATAAGGTGAGAGGGGGAAAGTTTAATGGAGATATGGGGGACAAGTTTTTTACATATCGAGCAGTGAGGGCCTGGAACGCATTGCCTGGGGTGTGGTGAAGGTAGTGCTGTTTAGATGCTTTTGGATAGGCACATGGAAGTGCAAGGAATAGAGGGATATGGATCACGTACAGGTCGATGACCAGTTTAACTTGTCATTATGTTCGACACAACAATTGTGTGTCTAAGGGCCCGTTCCTGTGCTGTACTATGTTCTATAAAGATTTTTGTATGTCTCAACAAGATTACTTCTCATTCTTTTGAACTTTGGAAAGTATAGACCCTATCTGCATATCTTTTCCTGGTGGGCCAGATCCCATTTTGGTAGACCTTTGGTGAGCTCACTCCATTGCAGGCACAGTGCCTTCAGAAAGTATTCAGACCCCTGCACTTTTTGCACATTTCGTTACGTTACAGCCTTATTTAAAAATGGATTCGATTCTTTTTTTCTTTATCATCAATCTACACACAATATCACAGAACGAAGAAGCAAAAACAGGTGTTTAGAAATTTGCAAAAAGTAATTAAAAAGAAATAACTGATATAACACATTTGCATAAGTATTCAGACCCTTTGCTTTGACACTCAAAATGAGCTTAGGTTCATCCTGTTTCCATTGATTATCCATGAGATGTTTCTACAACTTGATTGGAGTCCACCAGTGGTAAATTAAATTGATTGGACATGATTTGGAAAGGCACACACCTGTCTATATAAGGTCCCACATTTGGCAGTGCATGTCAGAGCAAAAACCAAGCCATGAAGATGAAGAAATTGTGTCGAGACACAGATCTGGGGAAGGGTATAAAACAATTTCTGCAGCATTGCAGGTCCCGAAGAGCACAGTGGCCTCCGTCATTCTTAAATGGAAGAATGGAATTTAAAGGAAGAATTAAATGGAAGAATTTGGAACCACCTGGACTCTTCATTGAGCTGGTCGCCCGGCCAAACTGAGCAATCGGGGGAGAAGTGCCTTGGTCAGGGAGGTGACCAAGAACCCGATGGTCACTCTGACAGAGCTCCAGAGTTCCTCTGTGGAGATGGGAGAACCTTCCAGAAGGACAACTATATCTGCAGCACTCCACCAATCAGGCGTTTATGGTAGAGTGGCCAGATGGAAGCCACTCCTCAGTAAAAAGCACATGATAGCCCGCTTGGAGTTTGCCAAAAGGCATGAGAAATGAGATTCTCTGGTCTGGAGGAAACCAGGCACCGCTCATCACCTGGCCAATACCATACCTACGGTGAAGCATGGTGGTGGCAGTATCATGCTGTGAGGATTTTTTTACAATGGCAGAAACTGGGAGACTAGTCAGGATCGAGGGAAAGATGAATGGAGCAAGGTACAGAGAGATCCTTGATGAAAACCTGGTCCACAGCATTCTGGACCTCAGGCTGGGGCGGAGGTTCACCTTCCAACAGGACAACGGCCCTAAGCACACAGCCAAGACAACGCAGAAGTGGCTTCATGACAAGTCTGTGAATGTCCTTGAGTGGCCCAGCCAGAGCCCGGACTTGAACCTGATCGAACATCTCTGGAGGGTCCTGAAAATAGCTGTGCATCGACGCTGCCCATCCAACCTGACAGAGCTTGAGAGGATCTGCAGAGAAGAATTGGAGAAATTACCCAAATACAGGTGTGCCAAGCTTGTAGCGTCATACCCAAGAAGACTTGAGGCTGTAATCGCTGCCAAAGGTGCCTCAACGAAGTACTGAGTAAAGGGTCTGAATATTTTTGTAAATGTGGTATTTCAGTTATTTCTTTTTAATTACTTTGCAAAAATCTCTAAACACCTGTTTTCACTTTTTTATTATGGAGTATTGTGTGTAGATTGATGATTAAAAAAAAAGAATTTAATCAATTTTAGAATAAGGTTGTAACGTAACAAAATGTGGAAATAGTGAAGGGATCTGAATACTTTCTGAATGCACTGTATATCCATGCTTAGATAGCTCAACCAAAACTGTATCAATATTCCTTTTGGCGTCATGCCAGTGCATTAAATTGTGGGACTTAACAGGGTAGATGCAGGGAGGGTGCTGCCCCTTGTCAGGCTCTCTTGAATCAGAGGGTCACCATCTCAAAATAATGTAGAGATGAGAAGAACTTTAGTTGCCCAGTAAATGAACATTTGGAATTGTCCAGCCAAGACGCTTGGGGAAATCATATATTCAGGACAGGTTTTTAGTTATTAAACAAATCGAGTTTGGTGCGGTAAATGCTGGAAAGAGATGCTATGGTAAAAAATCAGCCATGATCTCACGGAATGGCAAAGCAGTCATGAGGGGCCAAATGGCCTCTGTCTGTACTATCATGTGTTCTTTTGCAATAATAAACATTGTTTCACTTAAATTAATTTGATGCATTTAAGGATTGTCACACAAGCCGCAGAGAGCAAGAGGCATGTGAGGTTATAATGGTGGTTGGAAGAGGTAGGTTAGGGGTGGTGTCGGGGGTGTCGTGAAGATGGAATAAAACGCTGGCATTTAGTTGGGCTGAATGTGCTGAGCATCCGATATAGTTCCTTAATTAATCATTCATTCCATTACTGTTGACTGCCAGATGGCAAAAAGTAAACTCAATGGTCTTTTAAAAAAAAAAAATCTTTAATTCCTTTGATGCTGTGGAACTGTTAACCTCATTTAAGTAAATAATGATTAAAGTGGCTGATATATTCTATTAACAAACTTGACCTAGAGGTTCCATTAGCAAGTCATTACTGTCGGCGCCTATTTTTTAAAACTGCAATAATTAAAACTTGCTCTGAGATTAAGGGGCTCACTTAAACTGAACACTTCCCAACACCCCGTCAAACTTCCCGGGACCAATACTAATTGTAAAAGTTACATGAACAATTAATTACTTCGAACTTGATTAATTTGCTCAGTGAGAACCAGAAAGTGGAAGTGTACAGTTCATCTCTGACCTCAGTACAAATAGTGAATTAATAAGGGCAGCATTTTGAGGGAATTAATTTGAAAAAGATGTACAGAGATGTACATTTTCATTTTATACATAAGCTGGACTCAAATTGCCTGCTCAATGAGGAACTTGTCATAGCTGCTAATAAATTAATTTTGAAAATCGGTATAATTTTATTGCAGAATCCCAGGATTAAAATGCAACGGAAGCAATCTTAATTATCCATGAATTCCAATGGGATTCATTTAAATGTGGAGCTGTGGAGATATGATTTGAAAGCCCCTGGAAGCGTTTCCTGGTGCCTAGGCATCACTACGAATGTATCAAACAATATAACTACTTGCGTGATTTAATTTTTCTATTAAATTACAAAGTGAGCAACAATGAGATGAAACAGCAACGCAGTAGAAACAAAATATTAATTGCTTTCCCAGAAATGACCAAAAATACATTCAATTCATTGGCATAAACCATCAAGAAACTGACCTTCGCCAACCAGAATGAATGGTTTGGAGTGGCTCTAAACTGCCATAGTAAATTTCTGTAATTATTGCAATTGGACAGGTGTCAGAAGTATGTTATTCATAGGAAAATGAAACTGAATGTACAATCTTTAAAGGGATGGAGACATTCAGAAGGTTGTGTTATTAAAGGACATTTAATGTTCTGTAAGTCCTTGGAAACACTCTGCATATAACCCTGCCTATCAACAGCAAGGGAAGGTCACGTTTGGTGTTGTGTTCAGTCTGGTCGCCTCATTAACGTAAGGATGTAGAGGTTTTGGAGAGGGTGCAGAAGAGGTTTACCAGAATGCTGCGTAGATTAGAAGGTATTAGCTATAAGGGAAAATTGGACAACATTGGATTGTTTTCTCTGGAGCGTCAGAGGTCGATGGGAGATCTGATAGAAATGTATACATTTATGAGAGGCATAGATGGGGTAGACAATCAGAACTTTTTTCACAGGGTGGAAATGTCAAAGTCTAGAGGGCAAGGTAAGAGGGGCAAAGTTCAAAGGTGTGCGGGGCAAGTTTTTCACAGAGTGGTGGCTGCCTGGAATATATTGCCATGGGTAGTGATGGAGGCAGATACAATAGTGGCATTGACAGTAAGAGGTTTTTTGAAAGGCAAATGGATAACCATATAACCATTACAGCACGGAAACAGGGCATCTCGGCCCTTCAAGTCCGTGCCGAACACTTTAAAAAAAAATGTTTTTATTTTTTATTTACTTCCCCCTAGTCCCAGCTACCTGCACTCAGACCATAACCCTCCATTCCTTTCCCGTCCATATACACATCCAATCTATTTTTAAAGGATAAAATCAAACCTGCCTCCACCACTTCCACTGGAAGCTCATTCCACACAGCTACCACTCTCTGAGTAAAGAAGTTCCTCCTAATGTTACCCCTAAACTTCTGTCCCTTAATTCTCAAGTCATGTCCCCTTGTTTGAATCTTCCCTACTCTCAATGGGAAAAGATTATCCACGTCAACTCTGTCAAACCCGCTCATAATTTTAAAGACCTCTATCAAGTCCCCTCTTAACCTTCTGCGCTCCAAAGAATAAAGACCTAACTTGTTCAACCTTTCTCTGTAACTTAGTTGCTGAAACCCAGGCAACATTCTAGTAAATCTCCTCTGTACTCTCTCTATTTTGTTGACATCCTTCCTATAATTAGGCGACCAAAATTGTACTCCATACTCCAGAATTGGCCTCACCAATGCCTTGTACAATTTTAACATTACATCCCAACTTCTATATTCAATGCTCTGATTTATAAAGGCCAGCACACCAAAAGCTTTCTTTACCACCCTATCTACATGAGATTCCACCTTCAGGGAACTATGCACAGTTATTCCTAGATCCCTCTGTTCAACTGCATTCCTCAATTCGCTACCATTTACCATGTACGTCCTATTTTGATTTGTCCTGACGAGATGTAGCACCTCACATTTATCAGCATTAAACTCCATCTGCCATCTTTCAGCCCACTCTTCCAAATGGCCTAAATCTCTCTGTAGACTTTGAAAATCACTTCATTATCCACAACACCACCTATCTTAGTATCATCTGCATACTTACTAATCCAATTTTCCACACCATCATCCAGATCATTGATGTACATGACAAACAACAGTGGACCCAACACAGACCCCTGAGGCACCCCACTAGTCACCGGCCTCCAACCTGACAAACAGCCATCCACCATTACTCTCTGGCATCTCCCATTCAGCCACTGTTGAATCCATCTTGCTACTCCACCATTAATACCCAACAATTGAATCTTCTTAACCAACCTTCCATGAGGAACCTTGTCAAAGGCCTTACTGAAGTCCATATAGACAACATCCACTGCATTACCCTCATCAATTTCCCTAGTAACCTCTTCAAATAATTCAAGAAGATTAGTCAAACATGACCTTCCAGGCACAAATCCATGTTGACTGTTCCTAATCAGACCCTGCTTATCCAGATGCTTATATATATTATCTCTAAGTCTCCTTTCCATTAATTTGCCCACCACTGACGTCAAACTACCAGGTCTATAATTGCTAGGTTTACTCTTAGAACCCTTTTTAAACAACAGAACAAAATGCGCAGTACGGCAATCCTCCGGCACTATTCCCGTTTCTAATGACATTTGAAATATTTCTGTCATAGCTCCTGCTATTTCTACACTAACTTCCCTCAATGTCCTAGGGAATATCCTGTCAGGACCTGGAGACTTATCCGTTTTCATATTTTTCAAAAGTGTCTGCACTTCCTCTTCTTTGAATCTCATAGTTTCCATTGCTACTCTGCTTGTTTCCCTTACCTCACATAATTCCATATCCTTCTCCTTGGTGAATACTGAAGAAAAGAAATTGTTCAATATCTCCCCCATCTCTTTTGGCTCTGCAGATAGCTGTCCACTCTGACTCTCTAATGGACCAATTTTATTCCTTGTTAGCCTTTTGCTATTAATATAGCTGTAGAAACCCTTTGGATTTACTATCACCTTACTTGCCAAAGCAACCTCATATCTTCTTTTAGCTTTTCTAATTTCTTTCTTAATATTCTTTTTACATTCTTTATACTCCTCAAGCACCTCATTTACTCCATGCTGCCTATAATTATTGTAGATCTCTCTCTTTTTCCGAACCAAGTGTCCCTTGAAAACCATGGCTCTTTCCAATTTTTACTATTTCCTTTCAACCGAACAGGGACATAAAGATTCTGTACTCTTAAAATGTCACCTTTAAATGTCCTCCACTTCTCTTCCACATCCTTCCCATAAAACAACGTCCCAATTCACTCCTTTTAAATCCCTTCGCATCTCCTCAAAGTTAGCCTTTATCCAATCAAAAATCTCAACCCTAGGTCCAGTTCTGACCCTATCCATAATTATATTGAAACTAATGGTATTGTGATCACTGGACCCGAAGTGCTCCCTGACGCATACCTTCGCCACCTGCCCTGTCTCATTTCCTAACAGGAGGTCCAGCACTGCCCCTTCTCTAGTAGGTACCTCTATGTATTGCTGCAAAAAACTATCCTGCACACATTTTACAAACTCCAAACCATCCAGCCCTTTTACAGAATGTGTTTCCCAGTCTATGTGTGGAAAATTGAAATCTCCCACAATCACTACCTTGTGCTTACTACTAATATCTGCTATCTCCTTACATATATGCTCTTCCAATTCTCGCTCCCCATTTGGTGGTCTATAATACACCCCTATATGTGTTGCTACACCTTTCCCATTTCTCAGTTCCACCCAAATAGCCTCCCTAGACGAGCCCTCTAATCTATCCTGCCAAAGCATTGCTGTAATATCTTCCTTGACAAGCAATGCAACACCCCCACCTCTTGCCCCTCCAATTCTATCACCCCTGAAGCAACGAAATCCTGGAATATTTAGTTTCCAATCACAGCCCTCCTGCAACCATGTTTCACTGATCGCCACAACATCATACTTCCAGGTGTCAATCCAGGCTCTAAGCTCATCCACCTTTCTTACAATGCTCCTAGCATTGAAATATACACATTTAAGAAACCCACCACCACTTATTCTCTGTTTATTATCTTTTTTTTCTTTCTCCCCTACATTTTGGGTCCGAGTGCTTCCCTTCTCTGCCTCCTGCCTCCCACATTTTCTACTAGCTTTCTCTATTTGAGTCCCTCCCCCTAACCGTTCTAGTTTAAAGTCTCCCCAGTAGCCTTTGCAAATCTCCCCGCCAGGATATTGGTCCCCCTCGGGTTCAAGTGCAACCCGTCCTTTCTGTACAGGTCACACCTTCCCCAAAAGAGATATGCAGGGAATGGAGGGACTTTAACTCCCCTTCTGATTCCCATACTGAAACTTTCTGTCCTGGGCCTCCTCCATCGTCAGAGTGAGGCCAAACCCAAATTGGAGGAACAGCACCTCACATTTTGCTTGGGCAGCTTACACCCCAGCGGTATTATTATTGCATTGAGATTGAGATAGATTTTATTGTCACATGTGACAAGTCACAGTCAGGTGCATTGTTTTGTATACCTTGGCATACAAAGAGCGGCCAGGTAGAGGCAACCTCAAGTAACCCTTCCTTTCGCTTTCTCTCCGTTCCTCCCCATCCTAGTTTTTCAACTACTTTTATTGTCCTGATTAATTTTAATATCTGTGAGCCTCGTTGTTACCTTCCCCTCAGCCAACAATGAACCATTCTATATTTCCTTGAACATCATCTGCTTTGATCTATCCTTTTCACGCCTTACATTCTCTTTGTACCCTTCCATATCTCTAGTTTCACTCTCTCCTGACTCTCAGTCTGGTCTCGATCTGAAACGTCACCCGTTCCTTCTCCAGAGATACTGCCTGTTACGCTGAGTTACTCCAGCATTTTGTATCTATCTTCGGAGGGATATGTACATGTGTAAGCAGAGGAGATTAATTTAACAGTATCGTGTTCAGTGTGGACATTGTGGGGCTGAAGGGCCTGCTCTTGAGAACAACTCCAGCCATATTTACAGCTATTCCATCATGCAAACATATCACTCCCTCACACGCACGCACGCACGCACGCACACACACACACACACACACACACAGCAACATACCTACCAACATTCTTTGCCATTTCTTACGAAGGCAGCCCATGATCACTGACTGCACAAGTAGATTGGAAGGGTGGGTATGTAGATTGGGAGGGAGCTGGTGGGTTCAACTTCAACTTTGACTGAAGTTGTCCAAGGAGCGTTTGGTCTAGTGGTTGGCATCTGTAGAGTCAGTGGTGCATTGGAGCTCATTGAGGATGGTGGTCGGGATCATGTCCAGTGATCCTTCTCCCATCATTCCGTGGTCTCCTCGCAGCATCCAGACCAGCTCTGCCTCTGGACGTGAAGGTGCAAAACTCAAAGGATGAAGAAGATGGACCATCCTGGCCGGTGTCATCTGTAAACCCGTCAGAACGGGTCATTTCGAGTAGTTTGAGACAAGCAGTGAATCACAAGGCATGAATGAACTCATCCAGGCCAGTGGGTAGGGCAACAGGTCTCTAATGGATGTTATACTTCAGATATTATGCAGAAGGCTCAGGTGGGCTGCACATCCACTCTGAGCCACTCCCACAATAATGGCCCCATTCCCTCCTGGGTCTTTTGCTAAACATTCCATGTAATGATTTGGTTTCTTGCAGCTGGAGCCTGCCTTTTCAGTGTTAGACACTTCCACACAATATAATTCCAAATCTTGTAGTTACACACCTAGTCTGAACACCTTTAACTAGTTGCCCACACTATCACCTGCTGACCTCTTCCCAGGTTTTGGGTTCAACTTATGTAACAGGAACTATAGGTACCCTACCTCAGCACTGAACCACTGTCGACTGTGCACTACTGTTTTTTCCCCTTAACTGTGCACAATTAGGGTTGCTCTACATACTTTGGTTTTTCCACACTCTTGTTCTAGTTTACTTAGAATAACCGATAGGAGATGAAGAGGAATTTCTTTAGTCAGTGGTGAATCTGTGGAATTATTTGCCACAGAAGGCTGTGGAGGCCAAGTCAATTGATATTTTTAAAGCAGAGATAGATAGATTCTTAATTAGGGGTTATGTCAGGGGTTATGTGGGAGAAGGCAGGGGAATGGGGTTAGGAGGGAGAGATAGATCAGCCAGGATTGAATGGTGGTGTAGTCTTGATTAGGCCAAATGGCTTAATTCTGCTCCTATCACTTATGACCTCATGACAGTTCATTGTATATTTATTTTTGTTGTTGTTGCCTCTCATGTGCCTGTAAAATTGCAGCGAATAGCTGGTACTTGGATAGCAAAGGTTTGGTGGGATATGGGTCAAATGTGAGCTTGGTTGGCATGAGTAAGTTGGGCTGACGTTTGGGGGGGTGGTACGCTGGCAGTCGAGAAGGGTGTCAAGATTGAGAAGGTCGAGGATGGGACGGCAGAGGGTGTTCTGACAGTCTCACATCCAAAACATGAATTCGCTCGTCCTTGAACTCGACTTTTGTGTACATTTTGAATTTTTACCCCCGTAAAATTGACCACTGGGTGGCGCCAGCAATGGCTGCCTTGCCAACCGTCTGTCTGTCCCTTCCTTCTTTTTGTTTTAATAGTTTGTGTTAAATGTATGTTTTTAGTGTTCTTTAGCTTGTTTTATATGGGGGGTGGGGGGTTGGGCTAAACTTTTTCTAATCCCTTACCTCGTTGTAGATGCAATTTTTTTTCTGTATCGTATATCCGTCCGCACTGTGGCCTAACATCGAGGAGTTGGTGGCCTTTGCTGCAGACCGCCTTTTGAGAGCTCCACCTTGGGAGCCTACAGGGCTTTAACATCGCAGAGCCCGCGATTCCTTTGCCAGGGATCAACCTCGGAGCTCCAACTGGGGGTGCTTGCGGACTTAACATGACAGAGCTCGCGGTCCCTGGTCAGAGACCGACTTCGGGAACTCTAAGCCCTGACGCGAGAGTTACGATCGCCCCGACACGGGAGCTTCGATCACCGGTTGCGAGAGCTTCGATCGCCCCGAGCCCAACACCTCCACTCAGTTCGCAATAACAAACCTGATCTCCCGGTGGCTCAGCACTTCAACTCCCCCTCCCATTCTGAATCCGACCTTTCTGACCTGGGCCTCCTCCACGGCCACAGTGAGGCCCACCGTAAATTGGAGGAGCAGCACCTCATATTTTGCTTGGGCAGTTTACACCCCAGCGGTATGAACATTGCCTTCTCCAATTTCAGGTAGTCCCTGCTTTCTCCTCCCTTTCCCAGCTCTCCCTCAGCCCACTGTCTCCGTCTCTTCCTTTCTTCTTCCCTCCCCCCCCCCCCCCCCCCACACCCTCACATCAGTCTGAAGAAGGGTCTTGACCCGAAAGGTCGTCTATTTCCTTCGCTCCATAGATGCTGTCTCACCTGTTGAGTTTCTCCAGCATTTTTGTCATCCTCTGGATAAATTATATCTTGGCTTGGTCCTTCTGATCTTTTTCCCAAATTAAAATCTCCCGCCTGTCTGTGTCCTGCTGACTGAGCAACAAGATACAGGTGCAATACAAAATCTGAAAGGTGGCGTGTCTGATAGGGTGGCGTTCCCTCAGTACTCCACTCCATGCCAGCCTGGATTATGTGACCTAGAGAGGAATGTACAGAATATCGGAACCGCAGCCCCTCGTTCAGTCGAGGATAAACCAAGCGCTCACTTGCTCTGACTCTGGATAGAAGGAATGGGTGACGCTTTGGGTCGAGACCCTTCTTCTGAAACGTCACCCATTCCTTCTATGCAGTGATGCTGAGTTACTCCAGCATTTCGTGTCTATCTTCGGTGTTAACCAGCATCTGCAGTTCCTTCCCACACACACTTGTTCTGGATTAATTTTCCAAGCTGGTTTTGAACTGGGGGGGACTTGTCATCATCCAAGTGGCCATCAAGGCTTCCTATGAACGTTTGTCATGGTATAGGCAGGAGGAGAGAGTAGATGACAATAAATGCAGATTTAATTGAAATTGCGCAGGACTCTCTGAACATTACTGATTTGCCAGAACAATTATCTTTGCCAAAATGTAGACACAATCGATATGTTCTTCGCAGTTGTCATTAAAACAAAATTAGCTTCTCTGTGTTTTCCTCGGCAGCTGCGGAACAGCACTTATTGATTTCAGGCAAATTAACATTAATTGCTCAGCAAAAACAAACAGTTCAATTGCGCAGGAAATAAATAAATAAAAGATTGTGCTGGCTGAAAGCTCTGTGATTAATTCCTTTGTGCAGATGAAAAAAAATGTTGGAACAGCCCGCAGCATAATTCCTTGATAGATCGTAAAAATCACATTAAAGCTGGGGAGTTACATGTTTGGAGAGCAGTGAATGCAAGAATAAACCTTAAGTAGAGACAGCGAGTGTTGCTTAATGAGAGGGCATCCAGTGACTGATGTTTGTTATTTTCTGCTAACTGGCATGATATGTATACAAGTGTCTCATTATGGAGGTGAAGGGTTATCTTGGGATGCTAAATGGTGAAAAGACATAATTTTAAATATCAACTCTGCAATACATATTCCATGAAAGAATGAGCAGAGGAGAAACAGGAGCCTGGCTACTGAGCCGTTGAGATATTATGCTATCCCTCACTGCAAAACCACTCCAATCCATCTGTCCTCTTCCGTTTCCACTCCAATCCATCTCCAAAGCCACCAATCCATATGTTTCCCTTTGATCTCTCTGTTCTATTCTTCTCTGTTTCTGTTTCTCCCTCTATTCTGTTTGCTGGTTTTCCTTTTCTCCCTCTGCTCTTCTGTTCCCGACTTCCCTCCCTTGGTGATATTTACTCCCTGCCCCTTCCCTCCATATTACCCCTCCATATTACCCAACCTATTGCTGATTCTGAAACTGAGCCGTGCTTTTCTCCCTCTCCGTTTAGAGAATTTAAGTGAGCTCCTTTGCAAAGCAAGAAAGTGGTCTGAGTGAAAAGCAGATTAACAGTGCGGCTTTTTATAATTAGAATTTCATTTTGTGCATGCTGTGTGCCTGGCAATCCTCCAGGCTCCAACATTGTTTTTCAATTCTCTCCTTTGACGCGGAGTGAGACAAAGAACACTGAACCCAGAATTGCCAACTAATGCTGGCTGATGGGCAGGGCAGAAGAATAGGGAATGAAATAGGCTCATTGTGGTGCTCTGGGAATGATTCAGATGCATGGAAAAGATCAGGCCAACATTTGTCACAGCCGATGGGAGGTAAGGCGGACTGCTTGGCTCAATTGGTGGCACTCTTGCTTCAAAACACAAAGAAATCTAATAGTTTAACCCTCCATGTTAATCTTGTATTTCTTCCCTGATTTGTAACTGAAAATGCAGCAATGAGATTTCTCATATTGGTGCTGGCATTCTAGGATTGTTCTGAATTCTCAAGGACTTAAAGACTCTATTATGGATAGGAAGGGTTAAGAGGAGATAATGTGGGCAAAGGGGACCAGCCCAGAATATCAACTTGGTCGACACAGACAAGGTGGGCTAAGAGCCTGTTTCCATGCTGCACAGCCCCTTGACTCTTTGACTAACTCTGGGCATTGCCTTGTGAATGCAAGAAAAAAAATCAGGAGTATTTTTTTAAATGAGGGTAATTAAAAAAATATTTGAACATATTTCTTTTATAGCCATTTCAGTATTGGTGCTCCTGGGATTAGAGTGTATTAGCTAGAAGGAGAGATTGGATAGACTTGGATTGTTTTCTCTGGTGCATCAGAGGTTGAGGGGAGATCTAGTTATAATTATGTCTAGTTATAATCTAGTTATACAATTATGAGACGTGTGAATAGGGTAGACAGTCAGCACCTTTTTGCCTCGGGTGGAAATGTCAAAGATTAGAGGGCATAACTTTAAGATCAGGCACATGTATATGCAGGAATGGAGGCATCTGGATCATGCATAGGACTAGAAATTAATATGGTATTACGTTCAACACAAGCATTGCAAGCCAAAGTGTTTTGGTCCTGTGCTGTAGTGTTCTATGTACTATGTATTATTGTGAAGGTAAGTGGAAGAGAACACCTCATGTGCATTGTCACAAACCCTGATTACAGCACACGTAACAACAGCTTCCATTGATACAGTGAGTTTAATAACTCTGAGAAATTTGGAGAGTTTCCAGCTTTGCCTTCCAAGCAAGACTTCACAGAGTTTGCAAACACAGCAAATACTGTTTGCTTTTATGAATTCAATTTTCAGGATTGAGGGCTTGTTGGCAAAGCCATAATTTATCACCCAGGTAGAACTGTCTTTGAGAAGGTGGTAGTGAGCCATCACTTTAAACCACTGCAGTCCTTCTGATGAAGGTGCAAGAGATTCTGAGGTATAGGATCCGCCAGTATTTGAAAAGGCAAGAACTGACTAGAAATGGTTTGCATGGGTGTGTGCATAGGGTTGCACAAATCTGATATAGTTTTTGTGAAGAGTTCACCAAGAGGGTAGATGAGGGCATGGCATTAGACATTACCTATGTGTACTTTAGCAAGGCCGCTGACATGGTCCCGTATAGTAGACCCGTTGGGAAGGTTAGATCACATGAGATCCTGGGTGAGCCAGCCAACTAAGCCAAATTAGCTCAGTTGAAGGAGTCAGAGGATGGTACAGGTTGTTTTGATTGGTAGCCTGTGACCAGTGAGTGCCGCAGGCATTGATGCTGAGTCCCCTGTTGTTTATCATCTATGTTCAAAAATTTGGATGACAATATAATTAATGTGGTTAGTAAATTTGTAGCTGACTGCAAAATTGGTGGTATATGGGACGGTGAGGAGGCTATCTAAGTTTACGAAAGAATCTGGATCAACCCGGGAAGTGGGCTAAAAAGTGGCAGGTGGTATTTAACTCTGATAAGTGTGAGCTGAAGCATTTTGGTAAATCAAACCAGAGCTGGACTTGAATAGTATGTGGTAGGGTCCTGGAAAGTGTTGATAGTAAAGAGACTGAAGGGTACGATACAGAGTTTCCTGAACTTGACAACACAGGTTGGGAAGAAGGTGTTTGGCATACTTACCTTTATTGGTAAGGGTGTTGAGTACAGAAGTTGGGGTGTCGGGCTACAGTCTGTATAAGACATTAAGACATTGGTAAGACCATACGCTATTTGGGATTTTGTGTGGACTTGTAATTGGTGTGCTATTGAATGGTATTAAACTAGAAAGGGTACAGAAATTCACCAGGATTCCTGGAGTGTAGGATGCTGAGGAATTACCTTATAGCGGTATATAAAATCATGAGGGGCACAGATAAGGTGAATGGGCACCTGGTTGTTTCCCCAGGGTAGGAGAGACCATTTGGACAGGTACATGGGTAGGAAGGGTCAAGAAAGATAATAGATAAATATAGGCAAATGAGACTAGCAGTTGTAATGAACAGGTTGGTTAGCATGAACAAGTTGGGCCGCAGAGCCTGTTTGTGTGCTGTATGACTCTGTGACAAATTTTTCTTCATATATCAGCAATGTGTATGCATGGCAGCTTGGATGCTGATTATATTTGCTTTATAACCTTCGGTTCTGTTATCTTCAATGTATTTTATGTTTCAAGGATCGTTAAATGCTCTCAGAAACATGGGCCGTATCTATTATATTAAATATAACTTCATATATTTATTGGATTTAAATAGTTTTACAGTTTAATTATAACTGTTTAAGTTTTGGCATAATTGACTTATATGGAACATCCATAACAAATAACAATAACGCTTTAAAATGAAATTGTTCATACTGTGCAGAAGCCCAAGTGAGAGCTGCGGCTTTCTTTCTACCCTATGAACTCAGTGAGTGATTGCTAGTGTGTTGCAGGAAGCAGAGATTGTACCGAGGTTTCTGCCGATGATGGGAGATTTTTTAACCAGAATTCCTTGACCAGCCCTAACTCTCCTTGAGAGGTGGTGTTGGGTTAACATATCAAACCACTGCATTCCCTCTGGTGAAGGTGCTTCCTCAGTGCTGTTAGGGAGAAGGTTCCAAGATTTAGACCCAGCGACTGCCAAGAGCCACCGGTGTGCGACTTGGAGAGGTGGCCAGAGGTGGTGTTCCCAAGCCCTTGCTGCCCTTGTTTTTCTTGATGATGATGTACAAATATTTGGGCGATGCTATTAAGAGCAGAAGATAGACACAAAATGTTGGAGTAACTCAGCAGGTCAGGCAACATCTCTAGAGAAAAGGAATAGGTGACGTTTTGGTTTGAGATCCTTCTTCAGACTGAGAGTCAAGGGTGAGGGAAACTAGTGATATAATAAGGTACAGAACAAATCAGAGCTTGTTGTAAGTACTGTGTTAGTAAGTGGTGTATTTTGTAGATGATACACCCTGCGGCCATGTATGCCAGTGGTGGAGGGATGTGGTGCTGATCAAGTCGGCTTTTTGTCCTGGATATTACTGAGCTTCTTGACAGTTTTTGGAACTATGCTTATCCGGGAAGATGGAGAGTATCTATCGTACTTCGGCCCTGCCTTATGGACCGTGGAAGGGCTCTAGGTTGTCAGCAAGTTAGGATATCCAGCCTCTGGCCTGCTCTCGTTACTATGGTATTTGTTCAAATTAGATTAGTTTATTGTCATCTGCATCAAGGCGCATGAAATTCCTTGTTAGCGTGAAGCTCATAGAGTAAGCAGCCTACATGACAATGATAAATGTAACAACAAATTCAAAAAGACAGGATGGTTCAAAGATTCCAGTGGTGAAAAATAAAACAAAGTAAAATAATGGAATAACCAAATAAGGTAAAGAGTTAAGGGTATGTGGCAGAATATTTAGAAATGGGATGTGAAAGATGTGATGGTTTGGCAGTGGATAGCGGTGGGGAGGAAACTGTTCATTTGTCTGGATGCCTGGTCTTTCAAGTTCCTGTATCTTCTCTGATAAAGTAATAATTAATAATAATTCATTTTATTTACTGGCGCCTTTCTAACACCCAAGGACACCTTACAAGGCATAGAATCACAAAAATACAAAACACATAATCGGAATAAATTAAATATAAAAACACCACAGTACACAAATCAAGGACAGAATTCAATTACAAAAGCACAAAAAGAAAATAAGAAACACAATTTGAGGAGAGAGCAGCGGCAGCCAAACCGCGCCAGCGTCCACTCTCTTCAAAGTAGAAGAGGGAACTGAGTAAAGAGTATGGTCAGGATGGCAGTCATCCTTGGTGATACTTGCAGCCTTCCTGATATGATGCAATGCACCATGAAGATACATTGGATGGAAGGAATGATGAACCCGCGATGGACCAGCCTGAGGTCACCGCTCTGGTTCAGGTGTTCAAATGCCCAGCAGTTACCTTACCAGGCTGAAGTGCATCCCGTCAGAATGCTTTCCATAATGTAACTGTAGAAATTCCAGAGAATCTTTGTGGACATGTAAATACACCGCTGTGTGTTTTGATTACTGCATAAGTGTAAAAGGACCAGGTCAGGAAGCAGGTGATGCGGATGCCTATGAACGTGAAGCTGTCAACCATATCTACAGCTGCTCCGTCGATGAGGACAGGGTTGTGTTCACCGCTCGCTTTCAGAGGTCAACAACCAACTCTTTTGACTTGCTAACATTAAGGGCCAGGTTGTGCAGGAAGGAACTGCAGATGCTGGTTTACATCGAAGGTAGAAAAAAAAATCTGGAATAACTCAACGGGTTAGGCAGCATCTCTGGAGAAAAGCAATAGGTGACGTTTCAGGTCGAGACCCTTCAGATTGTGAGTCAGGGAAGAGGGAAATTAGAGATATGAAAAGGTATAAAGAACAAATGAATGAAATGTATGCAAAAGGACAAATCAAAGCCAGCAACGATGATTAACTAAGCAGGATGCAGTGAAACTAGTAGGACGACTAGGGTGGGGGAGAGACGGAGAGAGAGGGAATGCAAGGGTTACTTGAAGTTCGATAAATCAATATTCATAATGCTGGGTTGTAAGCTGCTCATACTTCGCTTGGGAACTTACAACCAGCACGGAATAAAGAGATAGGCGTAGCTGATGGTGGTATAGCATGATCAAAAATGTTTACAACTTGTATGGGATGGAAGACATGATGATTTTGTTCGAGGAGCATTCATGTGGCTGGTCTCAAAGATGGTGATGGTGAGGGACTGCCGTACTTAAGAGTAGGTGATTAGACTTTCTCGGTGGAGATCATTGTATGACACTTTTGTGTTGCGAATGTCACTTTCTACATATCAACTTACGCTGGACTGTGGTCTTTGCTGTTGTATACAGGCACAGGCTACTTCATTGACTGAGTGATAGAAAGGCGTTCAATTGGAATTCTCTGAAATTATTAATCCCAAAATAAGCCAGAATGTTCCTGGAAACACAAAGAAGTTCCTGTGTGTGGTTATGTGATGAAACTGTCATGAATATGTATGTTTGCATCGTGTATTTCAGTGCTGGGGTTAATGTTAAAAGTAGAAAGAAGGAACTGCAGATGCTGGTTCACTGAGACACAACATGCTGAATCAACTCAGCAGGTCATGCAGCATCTCTGGAGAACATGCATAGGTGACATTTTGGGTCAGGACCCTTCTTCAGACTTTAGTCACCTATTCATGTTTTCCAGAGATCCAGCACCTTGTGCCTGGTGTTGATGTTAACTTGGCCCCGTTTGGGTAACTAAAGCAACTTTCCACATGGAGAACACTGACGGGCCTGGGTACCGGTGAAATTCCCACCTACTCCTATCACATAAGCACTCAGCTCTATCTAGTGCTTGTTGAGTTTGGAAATGCCTTACTGGCTGTACCTCCTTCATCTCTCATCTTCTGCAGCCTTGTGACACTCAGGCCTCCTGGCCATTTCCAATTCCAGTCTTCTCCGGCACTCAGACTTTTGTTTCCTCCACCAAGATTCGCTTTAAAACCATGTTGCAGAATCTCTCCATTTGGCTCTGCATTAGCATAAGATCATCTCACAGGAATATTTGACTTCATTAACAACTCCACGTGAAGCATCGATGCTGCTGAATGTGGCCAAGACCTTCTGAGATATAATAGGGACACTACGATACTGACCCTGCCCACACAGAAGATGAGAAAACATTGTCATCAGGCTCTCTGGCGCGCCTCCTGGCTAGATTGGAGTTACCAATGTACTCTGTAGATTAGAGGCAGGTTTAAGAGGGCAAATGGCATATTGGCATTTGTTACAAAGGAGTTAGAGTTTAGAAATAAGAAAGCTTTGTTACAACTTATAAGAGTGTTGGTGAGGCCACACCTGCAATGATGAGCACAGTTTTGGTTCCTTTACTTTGGAAAAGATATAGTAGCATTGGAGGAAGTCCAAAACCAAGCAAGTTCCTGGGGTGAGAGGAATGTCCTATTAAGAGAGGCTAAACAGATCTGTGGAGTTTAGAAGACTGAGGATGTTCATATTCAAGCATATCAGATCCTGAGGATCATTAAGATGTCGCTAGTCCCACCTGCCTGTGTTTGGTCCATATCCCTCCAAACCTGTCCTATCCATGTACCTGTCTAATTGTTTCTTAAATGATGGTATAGTCCCATCCTCAACTACCTCCTCTGGAAGCTTGTTCCATACACCCACCACCCTTTGTGTGAAAAGGTTTACCACTCGGATTCCTATTAATTCTTTTCCCCTTCACCGTGAACCTATGTCCTCTGGTCCTCGATTCCCCTACTCTGGGCAAGAGACTCTGTGCATCTACCGATCTATTCCTCTGATGATTTTGTACACTAATGACTCTAACTTGACTAAACATCTTATATTTGTGAATTTCCACGTCACCAGCTGCATATTCGTGCCCCATGTTGGAGGTCGTGAGGGTTCCAGCAAAGGAGGGCTGTGGGCAAAATAACACCGGAATACTCACTGAATGTTTGGGATTTGTGCTTTCATGTGGAAATCCTAGAGATGCAAACTTTCATGCAGGAAAATGTCAGCGTTGACATGGGAAAAATACTGATGTGTCCCCAGAAAATCCTCTTTCAGAAAAGTATGCTTTAATCTGAGCAAAGCTTTTAAAAACAAAAGATCTGGGCATGTCTTCCCACATTAAACGTGGCCCTACGGGCAAATCACTTTTTGAACGAGACACTTGACAAGGAGCTTGTTTCTGAGCGTGTGTTTCAGTGTTCAGTACAGACCTAAGGAACTTTCAACGCAGATGTTGATAATGCTGAATTAATAATCTGTGTTCTTGTCTCTTTCTGTTGCTTTGTAGTGGGAAGAGGTGAGCGGCTACGATGAGAATCTTAACACGATCCGTACCTACCAGGTGTGCAATGTCTTTGAGTCCAACCAGAACAACTGGCTGTGGACCACCTTTGTTAACCGGCGTGGAGCCCAACGCATTTACGTGGAGATGAGGTTTACGGTGCGTGACTGTAGCAGCATCCCAAATGTCCCAGGCTCCTGTAAAGAAACATTCAACCTGTATTACTACGAGACCGATTCTGGACTGACCATCAAAGGTGCTGCCCTGTGGACAGAGATGCCCTATCTCAAAGTGGACACCATCGCTGCCGATGAGAGCTTCTCCCAGGTTGACTTTGGTGGCAGGCTGATGAAGGTCAACACGGAGATCCGTAGTTTTGGACCACTGAGCAGGAATGGATTTTATTTGGCATTCCAGGACTATGGCGCCTGCATGTCCCTACTCTCTGTTCGCGTCTTTTTCAAGAAATGTCCAAGTATCATTCAGAACTATGCCACCTTTGCAGAGACCATGACGGGCACAGAGAGCACCTCGCTGGTCATTGCCAAGGGCACCTGTGTGCAGAACGCTGAGGAAGTGGACGTGCCCATCAAGCTGTACTGTAACGGGGACGGAGAATGGATGGTTCCTATTGGCAGCTGCACCTGCAAGGCAGGGTACGAGCCAGAAAAGACCACGTCGTGCAGAAGTGAGTGCCCTTTCTACAGCCTCAATTTTTTCCATTCCTCCCTTTGCCCCTGTGAGGTGGTATCCATGCTAATCACCTTTTCCTGCCATTCTTTGGTGTTAGTCTAATTGATGGTGTCCACTCTCGGATGGCAAAGAGAGATTTAGCTCCAGTTTTGTTTTGACAACTCTCACCATAAGGCCAATCAATCTGGGACCGTGTCACTGTCTTGATGCTCTGCACCACTGGATTGTCTGCTGCTAAATTGGTGATTAGTAGTGAGCTGGCACCTCTCCTTTCTCCGTATGTGTATTTGTTTAGTGCATTGTTACCATACCATTCGCGTCATATTGCACCACTAACTTTTGACTGACTGTGTGCTTCCATCTGGTTTATAATACAGATTGGCAATGTCCATATGTAGCAATCTTATGCAGGGAGGCAGAGGTATACGCAAGAGGAAACCACTGCAATGGGAACCTTGATTGACGATCTCAAAATAAGAAATCAGCAGGTCAAAACAGATGAGAATATTTTTTTTCACCCAGAGAATGGTGAAATACTGAACCCATAAGGGCTGTGGAAGTCAGTTGCTGAATATATTCCGAATAGTGATTGAGAGATTTTGGATCATGAGGGTATTAAAGGGAAGCCGGGATAGTGCTAGAAAATGGTGCTGGCGTGATTGTATTCAATGGTGGGACAGGAATGAGGGGGTCAAATGGCCTTCTGCTTCAATTTCTTGTATTCCTATTTTCTGGATCCCTGTGGAGTAATCCAATCAGTTCAATTTCCACCGTCCCACCCATCCTTTTGTTCTGTTTCCTTCTATGTGCTCATCTGGTTCGACATGGAGGGCTCTTGTGGATAATGATCTTTCCCCCTCGCTTGTATCTTCTGCCCTTCTCTTTGTCCCTGGTCTATCTACTAATGTAAACAGCCTCTCCCTATTTAGCTCATCTAAACCAGTCACCATCTTGTACACATCGAATCTCCTGGAGGAAATGAACAGACAACGTTTTGGGTCAGGATCCTTCTTCAGACTCGTAGAATAGGCGGGAGAAAGCAGAAAGAGAGAAGTGCAGGTGGGCCAAAGCCTGGCAAGTGAGTGATAGATGGAGAAACAAGGAAAGGCTGGTTTAAAAAGAAAGTCACAAAGAGCCAAAGTAAATCAACGGGTCAGGCACCATCTCTGGAGAACACAGATGGGTGACGTTTGGGGCGGGGGCCCTTCATCAGACTGATATGGCAGGTGGATACAGATGAAGAGGGTTTGGTTAGCAACTGGAGTGAAGTAAGTTGCAATGGCGAGAATGAAAAGAAGATAAAAGGGTGTCAAAGATAGACACAAAAAGCTGGAGCAACTCAGCGGGACAGGCAGGATTTCTGGATAGAAGGAATGGGTGATGTTTCGGGTCGAGACCCTTCAGTGAAGAGTGTCAGATAAGTAGAGAAGGAGTATTTAGTTTAGTTTAGAGATACAGCGTGGAAACAGGCCCTTAGGCCCACCAAATCCACACCGAACAGCACTCCACGCATATTAACACTATCCTACACACACTAGGGGCAATTTACATTTATGCCAAGCCAATTAACCTGCAAGCCTGTACGTCTTTCGAGTGTGGGAGGAAACCGAAGATCTCAGAGAACCCACACAGGTCACTGTTGAGAATGTCCAAACTCCGTAAAGACAAGCACCCGGGTCTCTGGCGCAGGAAGGCAGCAACTCTACCGCTGCGCCCAAATGTAATGTCAAACTGGAGAAAGGGATATCTGTGTAAGGGGATAGGGAGGGATAAAAGAGAAATATGAAACTTGGGGAAGGGAGATGAGTTTATGGAGGAGGGGTATGACTGGGATGCGTGGGAGAGATACTGTTTGAGCACACCATGGACGGGGAGGGTGGGGAATGGTGTGTCAAACTTGAAATTGGACAAATCAATTTTTATAACATTGGGTTGTAAGCTACCCAAGTGCAATTTGAGGTCCTGTTCCTCATTGAATTGATTGAAAGATCACTTTATTCATCACTTGGAATTATTTTCCCATCCCACGATGTACTGTCATTTTACCCCCATACAGATTTGTGCACTTTATTGTAGATGGTTTTTGCCTCATGCAATTGAACTCTACATTACCTAGATCCAGATTCTTTCTGCCACAATACTATTTTTCCTTTCAAACACATTAAACTCAATTGTGTAATGACTGCCATTAAATAAATATTATTAGACACACAACTCCCACAGCAAAATGAAATCTTCCTCTAGTTCCTAATTCTGTCAATAATGTTTTAACTGCCTACTTGTAATAGTGATAAGGTTTCTTATTGCAGAAGTAAATTCATTCGTAATCACTGGTGCTGTTTCTCTTCCCCATGATATGATTTTTTTCCTATATACAATTTACTTGGTTCATTTACTTCCAAGTCCTGACAGTCACCAATCTATCCTTGCCTGTAATTCATTCAATTGTTCTTTATGCACCGTGAATTTTATTTGGAATCCATTGGGCCAGGCTTAGGTCAGATGCTAGCTCTCCATGGCCTACTTACATACCCCTCGACCATAACCCCACAGATGTGCACCTGGCCATTATCTCCAGGACGATCTCTGATTTCATCACCTCTAGCGATCTGCCCTGCACAGCTTCCAACCTCATCGTTCACCAACGCAGCACGGCCCACTTCTATCTTCTCCGAAAAAATAAAAAAATAGCGTCTGAAGAAGGGTCTCTGCCCAAAACATCTCCAAGACATTTTCTGCAGTGATGCTGCCTGACCTGCTGAGTTACTTTTTCTGCAGTGATGCTGCCTGACCTGCTGAGTTACTTCAGCACTTGTGTGGCTTCTAATCAGCTTATACTCCACATTTATGTTCCATAAACACTGCTCCTGCCTATGCCAGTAGTCCTTGGAGTGGAACTCCTCTTTTCCAGCCTATTCCTTTAGCTCTTATTCTTTAGTCATTCGGTTTGGACAGGATTTGTTCAGGAAATGATTGTGCTTTGATTATCACAAATGTTAAAAGGTGGGAAATATTATATAATCCCCACACAATGCATGTGTGTGTGCTTATGCTCCAAATTAACTGAGCATTGCAGACACTGTATAACCCTACAGGCTATATAGTCCTGAGCAAATTGGATGCAGTGGTAACCATTGTGGTTCAGTATTAATCTCTTCTGAAATAACCTCAGCTGCACCACTTTTTCCCAAGGGTAGTGGTTTGTCAATCCTTCCTATAATTGATATGAGCCATTTTGTTCCCTCCCTCTGTCCCATTTGTACAGCTTTGGATTGAGCAACGCAGTCCCTTGGACTGAGTTGAAGAAACTACTTGGCTCAGATATAATCTTTCAAGGATATGTTCCCTCTTCATTGAAAGAATGATTGACCGGCCTTTCTGATGTTTCAGAGTTAGATTATGGTCACCCAGTCCTGTGAAAGGCTTTGAAAATGCACTATAAATATAATGGGGGTATAATTTGACTAGCAGTAAGGTACAGCTGCACTAATATAGTCCAAGAAGGTGAGTGTTGCAGCCTAGTTGTACTAAAATATCACTGCCTGCATATCGAGGTTTACATTTGGAGAGTAAATTAAGCTAAAGTCAATTCTGAACACAGAATGAGGCAAAGCAATGAATATGTTATTACTCTTTTCAGGTCCTCTTACACTTGTCAAGTTGCATACAGTTATGCAAGTATTGCTTTTTATGCATTCACTTGCCAGACAGAAACTCTTTGTACCTTCAGTTGACTTGACAGTTATCACATACTGTAATTATGCCCTCTGGCTGACAGACTTGCTTTAACAGCATTTTGTGAGCCTTTTTGACATGGTTTTTTCCCCATTAAGCATGCTCAGCCCAGTCAAGTCATTTTCACAGCTCCACTTCCCTCCCCAAAACAAATCGTGCTCGTCGCTGGCACGCAGGAAGTGATTTTAATGCAGCCGCTAGATATTAAACAAGGCAGGCGTTTGGGGCCTTTGGTGTGTTGACTCTGAAGAGCTGAGACCTCAAGGTTTAAGTACATAACATTCCATAAATTAAAGTGCCCGAGCTTCCCTTAAAAGGGCCACTGAATAATTAGGGTGAGAGGGAATAATAGAAGGATTCATGTAAATAAAAGAACATAAGGAGAAGACTGTGCAAGGAGACATTGGCCACTTAACCCTATTCCACCATTGAGTCAGGTCAGGGCTAGTCTGTACCTCGGCTCAGTTTATCCTTTGTTCCTTGACTCTGTTTCCCTTTCCTTCACCTCATAATAATCTGACAGCTCCACGCTTTGAAACTGTAGGTTATTATTTCTGGAGATGGGTTAGGAAATTCCAGCATGAAAAGTTTGGCTGGATGACTGCTCTAATTTTACATTTATCAGGCGGAAGTTGAAAGACGCCGTTATAGTCGTACAGTGTAGAAAACGGGCCTTTTGGCCCAACTCTCCCAAGCTGACCAAGTGGCTCCATTTACACTAGTCACACCTGCCTGCGGTTGGCCTTGGTCTCCCTATAGATCAAGCCCTTGAGTCCTGGCAACATTCTTTTCTTCACCCTTTGCAGCTTACCTACACCCTTCCTATAACAGGGTGAAACAAAACTGTACATAATACTCCAAATGTGGCCTCACCAATGTCTTGCATAACTATAACATAACCTCCCAACTTCTAAATTCAATACTCTGACTAATGAAGGCCAATGTGCCAAACGCCTTCTTGACTTGTGACGCCACTTTACGGGCACGTTACCGGGGTGGTGAATATTCAGTGTTCCACATGGTCCATGTAATCAAAGCATCTTCCTATGTTCACACGATCATTCATTAGCCTTTTGAATTTGCCAGTTTTCCCTCTGTACCTGATTTTACATTGACCTCTAACTCTGTTATTTGTATGACAATTTCTAGTCACTCATCCATAAGGAAGCACTCTGATCCAATCTTTCTTGGATCTAAAGTGGAGAATATCTTAATTCCCCATATTGGCCCAGTTTTATCCCCTTACTGAACTGTCAAAAACCCTCTACAACATCTCCCGTCCACACACAAAAGCGTGCCTCCTGGTTTATTGCTGTTTTTGAACATGAATAAACATTCTCATTTTTAATGTCATCAAACCAATAATGAATGTGGTGATAGGCCGAGAAACCCCACAATAGCTCCTCGCATCAGTCAATTTGTGTTCCCCAATTTGGACATGTTTCTTTATTTCCATGAACTGCTCCAACCTCATGAATTGTGAATCCCAATTCACAAGATTACCTCTGTTCATTCTCATTTTTGCCAATATTGCCCTGTGGGAGCCTGATCAAAAGCCGTCACCCTGTAACTGGAAAGGTTTTCCCAGAGTGCTCCAGTTTCCTACCACAATCACAAAGATGTGCAGGATGGTAGGTTAATTGGTTGCTATACATATTCCCTGGAGTGTGGGTGAGAGGTAGAATCTGGGAAGGGATGATAAGAATGTGGGGAGAATAAAATTGGATTAGTGTATGATGGTGGAGTATAATGAATATAGTGGATTGGTGGTTGATAGGTGCGGTGAATGACCTGATTCCATGTCTACTCAAGGATTCAATGATAACAGATTGTAGCAAAAGCAAAATTGTTTCAGATCACACAAGAGTAATTTTAACCAAGTACTTCCTTTCTATTTTGTTCTTATTTCATCTCTACCGTCCCGGAGGACTACATCATTGTTCAGTGGAAACAACAAGCCTCCTAAAATACCAAACCTAAGTGTAAATATGACATCTAAAGCCTGGCTTCCATATTGGAATGAACTTGCTTTACATATCACAAGTTATACCTTCCCGATCTGTACGACAAATACAACAATTAATTTACATACAACAAGGACCTAGAAACTGTTAATCTGAAGAATGACTGGTTAATAGTATGCGGAGATGTCAGCTGGCCAGGAGGTTGGTAACATTTCCTAGTATTTGTTACGCTTATGCATTAAAGCTTTATCAAAAACAGTGTGGCACTCCCTAAGCACCACTGTCAAATGTCAGCATTAATTACAAGTTCCAATCCTTTCCACCTTTGAGTATTTAGTGTTGAGATCTTCAATACTTTTGAAATTCACACTTGTCAGGAATCAAGTCCTAATCAGGGGTTGGGGGGAGAAGGCAGGAGAATGGGGTTAGGAGGGAGAGATAGATCAGCCATGCTTGAATGGCAGGAGCAGATTTGATGGGCCAAACGGCCTAATTCTGCTCCTGTCATTTATGACCTGATGACCTAATTCTTTCTCTTTACATTGATTTTAAATTCACGAAAGAAACATACATTGCACTCATGTTAGAGGTAAAGCATCAAAAGTCCCAGCTTTCAGAAAAATAGTCTTCTCCTAACAGGAATTTGGAATTTGGCATTTACTGTTGCTTTGACTTTGACACAATATGTAGGCACACTGCTAGTATTCTAGCTGTGTTCACTCTCTGTGTATTAATATGAACTGATGTTTATCACAGAGCTATAAAAACAGTAAATACCTACCTGCTGAAGTAATAGGAAATGGCAAGTGTGAGGGGCTTAGTAAAAAGGAATGAATAAAAAGGAGAATAAAAGGAATGGCTGTTGCATATTTTCACACTTGAGTTGTTATTCAGTTAACCAGTTCTGATTGTATCTTTATTTTTATACATTACTAAACTGCAGTAGAGCTCCAGTTTCATTTCAGAGGAATGTGTTTTACCTGCTCGGGGCTATAGCAAATTTAAATAATCATCTGATATCTTCAGCAGAAGAATTCACTGTGGAATGAATGTTGCAGACCAGATAAATGAAAGATAGAGACCTGGTCACTGAAAGATTCTGAAGATGTGGATCAACGATGCACAGATCACTGGGTCCAATGCAGTACATTGGGAACACGTATATTGGGAATACACAATAACCAGCCTTGGTTATTATCACCACCCTTCTCTCCCCCACCTGACTCATCCGTCAATAATCTCACCCATACCTGGATCCACCTGTCACTTGCCAGCTCTTACCCCAACCCTTCCCTTTACCTCTTTCCATCAGCAAACTCCCCTTAACTCCATCAGTCTGAAGAAGGATCCTGACCTGAAACATTTCCCTCCACATATGGCTTGAGTTCCTCCAGCATTTTCTTTTCAAGATTGCAGCATCTGCAGTTTCTTGTGTCTTTATTTTAGGAACATGCTTGGTACTGCATTGTGTCGTCAGTTAGGTCTGTATGACGAGCTAATATTAACCAGGAGCTGTGTGTTGGAGCTGTGTGTTACAGTGTATGATGTTTAGATTAGTTTAGAGTTACAGCGCAGAAACAGGCCCTTCGAGTCCACGCCGACCAGCGATCCCCGCATATTAACACTATCCTACACACACTAGGGACAACTTACATTTATACAAAGCCAATCAACCTACAAATCGGTACGTCTTTGGAGTGTGGGAGGAAACCGCAGATCTCGGAAAAAACCCACCCGGTCACGGAGAGACGTACAAACTCCATGCAGGCAGCACCCGTAGTCAGAATAGAAATTGGGTCTCTGGCGCTGTAACTTACAGTGTAAGCGCTGTAAGGCAGCAACACCACCACTGTGCCACCCTGCAGCCACTGTGCCACCCTGCAGCCACTGTGCCACCCTGCAGCCACTGCGCCACCCTGCCGCCACTGCGCCACCCTGCCACCACTGTGCCATCCTGCCACCACTGTGCCACCCTGCTGCCACTGCGCCACCCTGCTGCCACCCTGCAGCCACTGCGCCACCCTGCAGCCACTGCGCCACCCTGGAGCCACTGCGCCACCCTGCCGCCACTGCGCCATCCTGCTGCCACTGCGCCACCCTGCTGCCACTGTGCCATCCTGCCACCACTGTGCCACCCTGCTACCACTGCGCCACCCTGCTGCCACCCTGCAGCCACTGCGCCACCCTGCTGCCACCCTGCAGCCACTGCGCCACCCTGGAGCCACTGCGCCACCCTGCCGCCACTGTGCCATCCTGCTGCCACTGCGCCACCCTGCCGCCACTGTGCCATCCTGCCACCACTGTGCCACCCTGCCGCCACTGTGCCACCCTGCTGCCACCCTGCAGCCACTGCGCCACCCTGCTGCCACCCTGCAGCCACTGCGCCACCCTGCCACCCTGCAGCCACCCTGCAGCCACTGCGCCACCCTGCTGCCACCGTGCCACCCTGCCACCACTGTGCCACCCTGCCACCGCGCCACCCTGCAGCCACTGCGCCACCCTGCTGCCACCCTGCAGCCACTGCGCCACCCTGCCACCCTGCTGCCACTGTGCCACCCTGCTGCCACTGCGCCACCCTGCCACCCTGCCGCCACTGCACCACACATCAATATGTGTTGATGCATTGTGCTGAATGTTGACTATGTGCTGGGACTGGACAACTCGTACTCTACGCTTCGCTTTTCAAATTTTTGTGCCCCGTGTTCAGTGTAAGGGTGCTGCATGAGGGCGCTGGCTTGCACAAGCTGCCTTTATTATTATTTTTCTGTTATCCATCCAGTCTCATTTGAATTTGTACAGCAAATGGGCTGCAGCACTTTAAATTGGAGAGGGGGAGGGAAGATTTGATCAATAATTTGAGCTGAGAATGCAAAGCTCTCAGGGAAGTCAATACGCATTGTGATTCTACCCCACTTTCTGGACAGTGAACAATAATTAACGCGAGATAATTAGAGCGAGCTATGAATGACAAACAGGAATGGTGTGTGAAAGAAAAGGTAAGTGTTGGTTTTTTGAACAGAGTAAAGGCACATCTGAAAAGCTGTCTGACACATTTTCAGCAGAACATTTGAGGCTGAGAAGGGGCCCTATTCAAACAAAACCCACTCAGACGTAGAGCAGCTGTCCCGCAGCGAGAGACCTATTTTCAGAGTCATTCAGTCACAGGCTTTCATTCAGGGAGATTGTTTTTCAAGGAATGACCTCACTGACCCACTGCCTCAGGAACGTTGTCCAAGAAATCCCTTTGTGCTGCAGTTCCTACTTCAGAATGAACATAGTGGGGCGGTAGGAATAGACCGGAATAGTTTCTGGATCACAGCGAATCCCATTGCTGTTGTGTGCAGGGAGGCTATTCTGCCCTTCAAGACAGTGCCAGCTCCGATAAGGCATTTCCATGTCCTATTCCCCCTGCAAATTACAGATTATCCAAATCCCTTTTGAAGGCCCTGGATGATTCTGTTTCCACCATGTCAAATTCAGGATAATTCCAGGTTGATCTCACTCTCTGAAAATTAATATTTTTCCTAATGTTGTATATTTTACCCCAAATTTTTAATCTGTGCACCGGTCCATCAGGGGCACAATGCTCCATCCCATCGAATACATCTACATGGGGTGCTGCTTCAAGGAGGCAGCATCTATCTTCAAGGGTCATGGAGAGGGAACAGCTGTCCATCTCTTTGCAGAGTGTGGATTTGCAAAGAGGGTTTGGAGAACAATGTAAGATTCCTGCTCATGGTTCATACCGAAAAGTGGTTGAGGCAGATATTAAAGATATGCAGGGAATGGAAGGATTTCGATTATGTGCAGGCTGGCAAGTGTTGGTCTTGGCATCATGTTCGACAGAGACATTGTGGGCCAAAGGGCCTGTTTTTTTGCTGTACTGTTCAATGTTCTGTGAAATTATTTATTTCATGGCAGTGGATGTCTCCATAATGAAGATATCTATATAAGATATCTAACGAAGATAACAAGAGGTTATTTATTTAAAAGATGAGGAGTAACGGGCCTGTCCCACTTAGGTGATTTTTTAGGCGACTACAGGCGACTAGGCTGTCGCCACATGGTCGCTGGGGTGTCACCTGTATGATCGTGAGTAGTCTTCTCAGTCGCCCAAAGAGTCTTTCTGGTCGCCGCTGGATTTTCAACATGTTGAAAATTTTTCGGAGACAGTCGGCAACAGTGGGTTTGACGCCAATGAGCGTAGCTTGACTTCTCCTGACGTAGGTGCTGTTGTAGTTGGCAGGTTAACGTAGGTTGTTGCCAGGTTAACGTAGGTTGACGCCAGGTGACGTGGGTTGCTGCCAGGTGACGTGGGTTGTCGCCAGTTCTGATTTCTTTTGTTTTTTTGTTAAAGTAATTATTCTATTTCAAAATTTATGTCGAAGGGGGGTCCAGTCGCCGGTTTTCGGCGACCTGCTACGACCATGACAGTCGCCGGCAGTGGCCTAAAAATAGCCTAAGTGGGACAGGCCCTTAAGAGAGTTAGAGGGAATCTGATAAATATTTTTGTTCCAGAAGGTGATTGCAATCTGGAACATAAGGCCAGCTATTCTCATGATATTTTGAATGTATCTGGACACATGAATTGCCAACGCCAAGAAAGTACAGACCAAGAGGGATTAGAATCAATAGGTACCGTTGGCATCTAAAATGGTGGGCAAAAAATGCATGCATGGGTGCTGTATGACTGACTTTGAAAGGATGCAAACATACACCATCCATGCTAAGACAGACAACATTGTTACTTTTGGTGAATCCATCAGGTTCTTGGTGGTAACTGTGTGCTTTTTATTTTGGAACACTATATTGGCTGTGCTCCCTGACATCGTGTGCAAGGTAGGTTTGACAGAGGTGACACTTTTTTCTCCAAAATTTAAATTATTCATGACAATTTATGAGTAATGTAGTACATAATGCATTTGTGAATTACTGTTCATAGTGTATTATATTCATGCTCATTCTGCAGATTTATGTGACTTCAACAGGTCATAAATCACTTCCTCTAGATAAACGGAGCAATAAATAGTACAAGGGCATTTATGGGGGTTCCAGCAGTAATTCGGCACTGACTTCCTGGCCTGAAACTGTAGCCTTTCCCCAAAATACTACACAGCAGCTTCACCAAGCCTCAGTACAACTCCCAGCACAAGAATACTGGACCTTGGATCGTGGAATTCTGCAACACTAGGTCTTTGCACGGGAGGAGCAATGCATTCTAGGCGGACCAGAGGGTGCCCTTCATGCAGTTCGTAATCTTCCAGCGACAATTGCTGTTTGTCTTATTGTGTGTCCGTGGGAGCACAGGATTATTTGGAACCAACAAAATGTGTTGCTTTGCCTCACGTGCAGGGTTGCTGAAGAGAGAGGTAGATAGGACACTTTTTCCCCAGGGTGGAAATATCAAAGACCAGAGAGCATTGGTATATGGTCAGTGGGGGAATGTTTAAAAGAGATGTACAGGGCAAGTGTTTTGGAGAGATATGGATCATGCAGGCAGGGGAGATCAACTTGGCAACACCGGGTGGTGCCGTCAACGATGGCAGCCTCGCCAACGGTCTGTCGGTCTTTTAATCTTTTTTGTTATTTTTTATGTGTTTTAAAAAGTTTGTGTTAGTGTTCTCTGGTTTGTTTTATGTGGGCGGTGGGGGATGGGGTCGGGGAAACTTTTTTCTCAATCTCTTAGCTTGCCGGAGATGCGATTGTTTTCTGGATCTAATCTCCGGTCGCTCTGCCATGGGCTTACCATCGGAGCCTGCGATCCCTTGCCTGGGATCGATGCTCCAACTGTGGCCTGCGGATTTCACCATCGAGGAGCTTGCAGTCTCGGGTAGAGACCGATGTCGGGCAGCTCCAAAGTCGCAGAAGGTTCGACTAGCCCCGGCCCGGGATCCGACTGCCCGGTGCACGGAGCTGAGATCCCCCCGATGCAGGAGCTTGATCGCCCTGACGCAGAGGGCCCGACCGACGGCTACGGGAGCCAAGATCATCCCGTCAACGAAAGGCTTGAGGCCCCCGACCGCGGGAGAACAAAACAAGGGAAGAAGATTGAACTTTTTTTTTTCCGCTTTCCATCACTGAGGAATGCGGAGGAGTCACTGTGGTGGATGTTTATGTTAAAATGTATTTTGTGTGTCTTGTTGCATTTTATTGGTATGACTGTATGGCAAATCAAGTTCCTCGTATGTTGCAAAACATACTTGGCTAATAAAGTATGATTATAATTATGATTATGATGTTTGTCATAGTTATTGTGGACCGAAGGTTCTGTTCTTTTTCTAGCGTTTCTTACTGCTTCCATGGGACTCCAGAGGGTACATCCAGTTTGTTGTTAGCTCTGCTAGACTCGCCAGCAGCCTGCATCACCACCTAGAATATTCGTGGAGAGAGCTGCTAAAACATAGCAGAAGGTCATTGCAGGAAGGATGTGGAAGCTTTGGAGGTGCATTAGATACAAGGAGATGTCGGACAAACCTGGATTGATTTTTCTGGGGCATCAGAAGCTGAGGGGAGACCCGATAAATTTATGAGAGGCATACATAAGGTAGACAGTCAGAAGCCTTTTCTCAGGGTGGAAATGTCAAAGATTAGCGGGCATAGCTTTAAGATGAGAGGGGAAATTTTTAAAGGAGATGTGCGGGGCAATTATTACAGAGGGTGATGGTGCCTGGAACGTGTTGGCAGGGGTGATATGGAAAGATACAATAGTGATATTTATGATGGGTTTAGATAGGCTCATGCGGAGAATGGAGGAAAATGGATCATATGTATGCAGAATAGAGTTTATCGACAACATGTTCAGCACAGACTTTGTGGGGCGAAGGGTCTATTTCAATGCTGTACTGTTCTGTGATCTCTGAACCTGTGCTGCGTGCTTTCTTGATAAACCATTCATCATACAGTCAAGTGTAAGCTGTGAGATTCCAGGAGAGCATCATCTCAATTAAACTGTTTACGATAAGAGTCTTTGCTTGGCCCCAATGTCATAGGCAAAAATAGAATAAAGGCCTCAACAGCATGATTCTTGATTCTATTCCTTGGGCTAATATACAACATTGGCTGTTAATCAGGATAAGGATTTAGCTGCAACAGAGACCACTATGCATCAACATGGAGTGTAGGGGAGGTATCTCACTAAAGGGCCTGTCCCACTTAGGTGACTCTTTCAGCGACTGCCAGGGTCTAGTTTTAATGGAATTCACCTACGACACCTGGCGACAACCTACGATAACACCTACGACAGAAAAAATTGTCTCCACTATCGACAAAAAAATGTCAACATGTTGAAAATTTTGCAGCAGTCTCCTGTAGTCGCCCAAAAAATCGCCTAAGTGGGACAGCAGCAATAGGAGCAGACCGAGCAAGCTCATAAACATGAAATGGGTTTCGTATTTTCATCACAACAGGCAGCAATAAAATTGAATATGAGCCTGTTGGAGAACAAGTGAGAAATTCAGTTGCCTTTGGAGAAATCTCCATTTGTCTTAGTTAAGTTTTGGTTCTGCCCCTCATCCTCTCTCGATTTTGATTTTTGGTAGTTATTGTTTGTTTTTTAAGGTTGACTGCATGATACTGAATCTTTGGCTCATTTAAAGTTTCTTTTACTCTGATTTTATCACATAGCAACTTAGTACATATTGGTCCACACTAAACTGCATGTTATGACTGCATTAACTGAGCACGTTTAACACCAAAACAGATTTAAAAGCTTGTGCCGTAAATCTAGACCCAGTTGCTGGATTTGCAGTTTACCTCAGGGAGTGAAAAGGAACGATTTATGTCAGGATTAAGAACAAGATACCCTCAGGGATCTTTCACAGAGCAGGTGGCACTTTGAAAGCCAGAAGTACCCATATAATTGAAAATAAATTACATTTTGTTTTCTCCACTTTTCTTTTCCTCTGTGATTTTTTTTTGACCTGGTCATCATCAACTCTCTGAACTCTGACTGTGAGTTTTGTCCTTTTATTTTTTCACTTGGGAACAGAGGACCAGTAGTAGGATATTCAGCCCCTTAAAACTGAACTACAATTCAATTAGGTGATAGTTGATCGATATCTTAATTCCATCTACTTAGGTTCTATAGCATTCCGTAGCCATATTCAGCACAAATCCACCAATCTCGGGAATACACAAACTGCTGGAGTAGCTCGGCTGGTCAGGCAGCATTTCAGCAGAAGATGCGGCATCTCTTATTTGCTTGGGTAGCTTACAACCCTGCGGTATGAAAATTGAATTCATCAAATTTAGGTAAATTCTAACAACCCTCCCTTCCACTCCCCCTTTTCCCCCTTTCATCCCTCTCCCCACTTCCCTGTGTCCTATCTGGCCCAGCACCAATTTCTCCCCTCCCCCTCCACCTACATTCCTATCTCTGGCTCCACAATTTACAATTCTTCAATCCTTTGTCTCACACATTCCATTTTTCATCTCTGGCTTTTGTCCAACCATCTGCCTTTCAAACCCCCCCCCCCCCCCCCCTCTCCTGCGTTCACCTATTACCTGCCCGCTTTGGCCTGACCCTGTTTTCCAGCTTTCTATTTATGTTCTCCAGGGATGCTGCCTGTCCCTCTAAGTTACTCCAGCATTCTGTGTCTTTTTTTGTAAACTACCATCTGCAGTTCCTTGATTCAATGTATTGAAAAAACAGGTCATTTTGCATGTCCTAGAATGAAGATGGCAAAATTGACAAAGGATGGCATCCTTGCAGGGTAGAGGAGGTGCAGTCAAGGTAATTGTGGGAGTCGGTAGGTTTGTCGTAGATGTCAGTTGTCCATCTACTGATGCTTGTGATGGAGACAGAGAGATTGAGAAAGGGGAGAGTGTCAGACAGAGTCCAGGTGAATTTGAGGGCAGGGTAGAAGTTTGTGATAATTTTGATGAAATCAATGAGTTGTACACGGATGCAGGAGGCAGGCCCAATGCAGTTGTCGATGTAATGGAGTAAGAATTGGGGTAAGTTTGGAACGTGGGTTGTTTAATGCAACCATCAAAAAGACAGCCCATGCATTTCCCCATAGCTATGATCTGAATGATTAATGGAACAATTGGCTGGCCTACTCCTGTACTCAGGTTGATGTCTTCCCTGTCCCTGCTATATCTGAGTGCCTCTGTATACCACTGCCATCTTAACCTTCCAAACATGTGAATGCCTATCTACTCGCTGAATCACAAGCACCCGTCTCGTATGGGAGTCACATTCTTTGCAGGCTCATGCTAAAGATTCAGGGACAAATTGGTAGGCAGGGATAGACTGACAGACCCTTTCTCCCTGGTAGAAATGTTAAATATGGTTATAGAAGGCATAGCTTTAAGGTGAAAGAGGAAAGTTTAAAGGAGATTTGCAGGGCAATATTTTACGTAGAGAATGGTGGGTGCATGGAACATGCTGCCAAGGGTGGTGGCGGAGGTGGAATCTGTTTAAGAAGCTTTTACATAGGCACATAAATATGCAAAGGACTGGAGGGATATGAATCGTATACAAACAGAAGAGATTAGTTTAATTTGGCATCACGTCTGGCACAGACATTATAGGCTGAAGGGCCTGGTCCTGCACTGTACTGTTTAATGTTCTAAACTGAGCTCAAAAACTGGAATTGCCGAATAATTTGAATTAAGCATTGTGAATTATAGATGAAAGGGAGAACTTACTGAACTATAAAATTGTGTCGCACAGAAAGAAGCCCTATTAACCTACCTCATACACACACTGATTGGGATGCCTATGCTATTTGTTTTGTCTTATCCAACTATGCCATTCCTACCTGCCTAACTGCTCTTGCTTGGAATGTCATAACACACAGAATTGTAAGGAATTTACAACAAACCTTTGCTTCAACCAGTTCCATGCTGAAGTTTATGGTTTAATTTCAACCTGCATTATTTCTTTCTCTTCTGGCTCGAGCTCTCCGGGGGTCCCCTTGTGTGCATCTTTACCATTTGTCTATTATTCTGTGTGATAGCAATTTCGTTCTTTTCCACAACTCTGGGTATAAAGTAAATGACTTTCAGTTAAAAGAACAAGGAGAAAATAATAATCCGTTAATAATAGGTAACTGGAGAATTACAGAAAATATCTCATTTTTGGTTTGGGCAAATCAGCATTGAAATTCGATCCAACCGTTCACTTTGTGTCCAAAGGAACTGCATCCTCAAATCCTTCTGGTTGTTGTTGATTGTTTAAAACAAGGGGTAGAAGCTCATGCTAGTTACCTGGCGAACTTCAGTCAATGAATGTGTGATAACTCCCACAGTGAATACTTCAGTCCCTGCAGTGTGCATGGCAGTGATCAGAGACACGCCACACGAGGAAAGTCTGCCAGTTATAAAATCTTCTGCTGATGCCTGCCAGGATACAGAATGAACTATTCTAGTGTCTGGCGCTTCCAGACAATGGCTTAAAGTTAGAGCTGGGGGCTCTCTGTAGCCTAAAGTCATGTTGGAATGTTCCTCCTTTTTTAAGCATTTCATCATCATGCTGGATGACACTGTTCTCCAGCATCTCACATTTGAGACTAAATCTCTCGTATATGGGACAAAAATGTCTCTATTGGTAAATGTTCTCAAATATGGTTAATTCAGGGCCTCAGTTATCTCCCTGTGTCTCTCCAGGTTTGTGGTAGATGCGAATTCAGAGTAAAGTTTATCATAGAAAATGCATATTATTAATATGAACCCAGCCACTAATGCCTGGCCGTGAGAACCCAGGTACCGCTGAGTTATTTAAGACATGGTGTGTTTATTATAATGGTTTGTGTTGTTTACATGGGGTATATTTTTAATGTGTTTTCTTCCATCCCTTGAGCACAGAGTGGCCTTTGATTCTTGATTTGTACGGGTGTCACGGATTATGGGGAGAATGGGGTAAGGAGGGAGAGATAGATCAGCCATGATTTTATGGCGGAGTAGACTTGATGGGCTGAATGGCCTAATTCTGGTTTTATCACATAAATTTTGTGCATCAAAGACTGAGATTTGGCCAGTCTTTGGTTGTGGCAGTTCATAAGGTCATAAGTGATAGGAGCAGAATTAGGCCATTCAGCCCATCATGTCTACTACGCCATTCAATCATGGCTGAATTATCTCTCTCTCCTAACCGCAGTCTCCTGCCTTCTGACACCTGTACTAATCAAGTTTGGACGGTTGAAGTGCTGGGTAGCAGACTTCTCCCTCCATGTCTATCATACTCGTGCGATATTCTGAAACTGTTATCACTTTTACCATTTATCATTACATGCTGTCTATTTATTTTAATGATATTGGTGTATCCTAGCAACAATTGGGGGGAAAAGAGCTATGAGTTAATAAGAAGCAAAAGCTGATTTTAATTTACAAGCTTGTGCCTGAGAGGATCGAGCGTTGAGTCACCATGGTTAATGACATTGATTCGTAGATCAATGCAGATGAGCCAAAGAGTGGAAATGAGCATTAAGCTCTGTCTCATTTCACTGGGGCTTGATAGTTGCTTTCTCTCCCACACATTCCTTTTTCCTGTTTCAAAATGACCTTCCTTCTCAGTGTGACTCGTTCCTGAAGTAAGTGCAAGGTCTTTCATCGAACAAGTCCACCAACTTGCCATGTACTTCATTGTTTTACTAAAGAAGCATGCGTAAACAGATAGAGTAGTCCATATTCTGGATGAGGAGAGAGGCTTAACAACAGATCAGCTGAACAGCTCCTGTACCAAGGTGGCACAGTAGCGTAGCTAGTCGAGCCGCTGTTGCACGGTTGCAGAGACCCAAGTCTTGACCTTGGGTGCTGTCGGTGGGAATCTGGCTGTTCTCACTGTGACTAGGTGGGTTTCCTATGGGTACTCTGGTTCCTCCCACATCCTGAAGATGTGTGGGTTGGTAGGTTAACTGGCCAATGTAAATTTTTGCTGGTGTAGAGAATATGGAGGTTGGGAATTTGATAGGGTTGTGGTGAGGAAGCGATAGAGGCATGTACAATTACCATGTTTAAAAGACACTTGGACAGGAACATCAATAGCAAAGTTTGGAGAGATATGGGCCAGGCTTAGGGAAGTGGGACTAGCTCAGGAAGAAATCTAAGTCAACATGGACTGAATGGCCTGTTCCTGTGATATATGACTTTCATATTGGCAAAGAACAGGATAAAATAACAATGTGTAACATTTAAACAGTGTTCAATAGAGTGAAGGATAAATAAACATTTTGTGAAAAGGAAAACAAAATTAAACACTCATGAAGTCCCATAAATAAATAATGGCACCAGGGAACAACACACGAGGGTAAGTAAAAAAACCAGACGTTCAGAACTAATACAGCATAGGAGTTCAAGGTGAGAGAGAAGTGAGGGTATTAAGAAGGGTCAAAAACAATTATGTAGATGTAGGAAATATAAAAATATATCATCTCAGAACAAAGCAAAATCGTACAATATTTTGTAGGTACATCAATAAAATAGGATGTTTGGAATGGGAATAGGGTATTTAGTGGATAGACAGTCCAAACAGTTGTAACATCGGGGAGATAAAGATATTACAATATTATTTCATCTTGGTGCTCACCAGGATGAGCTAAAAGGTAGACATGACAATGGATTTTGAGATGAAAGATGAGATAAATGCATTTAGATAGGGGGATACGTGGCATGAATCCATCAAAATCAAAGAGGATAAACTCCTGGTCCCAATGGATTGCTCCCATGCATTTTAAAGGAATCCAGAGAAGAGATTAAAGAGAATAATGAATTATTAAATATAATATAAAACACCAGAGGACTAATAAGGATGTATTCCTGATCTCCCAATCTACTATAATACAGCCTTTGCACGTCATTATCTGGGTATTTTCTCCGCAGCAGTGACACTATTTCCTGTATGCTGCTTCCTTTCTCTTTTGCACTATCTGTTGTAATCATGTAAGGTGTAATTTCTCTGGATAGCACACGACACAACGTTTTTTTCTACTGTATCTCATTAATAAACCAATACCAATGCAATGTTTGTACTTAAGATTGCTAGAACATGGGTGTAAGGAAAACTAATGAAATCCCTATGAAAGAAGAGAATAGAGGAACATCTAGACAAATGTAATAATGAACAGTTGACATGACTAACCATGGTCTCCAAGTTTGCATATGTCTCCAAATTGGTGGGATAGATGAATTGGTTTATTTTTGTTACTAATGTTCTTTAATAAAAGTAGGGTAAATAGAGTACAGTGGCTGAACATCCGTGACTTTGTTGGATGGGAGAATATTCTTAAAGGGCTGAATGGCCTCCATCTCTTCATTCATTGCCACAATCCATAATGCATCTGTCAGAGCAGCAGATTATATCTTTGTGAAAAGTCTGCACTGAAATGAGTTGGAAAGCTTCATCCAGTTCTGCCCTTAAGAGCTTTCTGTGCATCATAGAATCATACTAACCCTAACAGGCCCTTCGGCCCAACTCATCCATGCCAACCAAGATGCCCATCCAAGCTAGTCTAATTTGTCTGTTTCTGACCATATCCCTCTAAACCTTTCGTAACTATTATTAAATAGTTTATGATAATTTATGATATGATAAATGGTGGCCGATTAGGAAAAGGGGAGATGCAACGAGACCTGGGTGTCATGGTACACCAGTCATTGAAAGTAGGCATGCAGGTGCAGCAGGCAGTGAAGAAAGCGAATGGTATGTTAGCATTCATAGCAAAAGGATTTGAGTATAGGAGCAGGGAGGTTCTACTGCAGTTGTACAGGGTCTTGGTGAGACCACACCTGGAGTATTGCGTACAGTTTTGGTCTCCAAATCTGAGGAAAGACATTCTTGCCATAGAGGGAGTACAGAGAAGGTTCACCAGATTGATTCCTGGGATGTCAGGACTTTCATATGAAGAAAGACTGGATAGACTCGGCTTGTACTCGCTAGAATTTAGAAGATTGAGGGGGGATCTTATAGAAACTTACAAAATTCTTAAGGGGTTGGACAGGCTAGATGCAGGAAGATTGTTCCCGATGTTGGGGAAGTCCAGGACAAGGGGGCACAGTTTAAGGATTAAGGGGAAATCCTTTAGGACCGAGATGAGAAAAACATTTTCCACACAGAGAGTGGTGAATCTCTGGAACTCTCTGCCACAGAAGGTAGTTGAGGCCAGTTCATTGGCTATATTTAAGAGGGAGTTAGATGTGGCCCTTGTGGCTAAAGGGATCAGGGGGTATGGAGAGAAGGCAGGTACAGGATACTGAGTTGGATGATCAGCCATGATCATATGGAATGGCGGTGCAGGCTCGAAGGGCCGAATGGCCTACTCCTGCACCTATTTTCTATGTTTCTATGTTTCTATGTATGGTCCAAATATCTTAAATGTAGGTGTTGCACCTGCCACTTTCTCAGGCAACAGGTTCCATGTACCTAGCAGCCTCTGTGCGAAATAATTCCCCCTCAGATTCTTATTAAATCGCCCCTCAGATTAATTGTGAAGGTTCTACCATGATTTGTCTTCCCAACATGCCCATTCCTCGGTCTACTAGCCCAGCTGGCCAAAACTCTGCTGTAATTCTTGATAACCGTCTTTAGTGTGTACAATACCACCTATTTCAGTGTCATCTGCAAACTTACTATTCAGGTCGTGTATACTCTCATCCAAATCATTGATATACACCACAAACAGCAATGGGCTTAGCACTGATCCCTGAGGTGCACCACTAATCACAGGCCTCTGGTCTGAAAAACAATCTTCCACCACTATCGTCTGCTTCCTAACTTGAAGCTAATTCGGCATCCAGTTCGTGAGCTCTCCCTGGATCCCATGGGATCTAACCTTCCAGAGTAGCCTCCTATTTGGAACCTTAACAAACCTCTAAATAAACTATATTTACGACCCTTCCATCATCAACCTTCTTGATCACTTCACCCAAAAACTAAAATCAAATTTGTGAGACGATCTCCACCTGCACAAAACCATGCTGACTATCCCTAATCAACCCTGTCTTTCCAAATGCATTTATATCTTATCCCTCAGAATCTTCTCCAGCAATTTGCTTAAAACAGATGTTAGGCTTACTGGTCTATAGTTTCCAGGTTTTTCTTTGCAGCCTGTCGAGAAATAGTGGCACAACACTAACCTCCCTTCAGTCCTCTGGCAGCTCAGCCTATGATGATTTTTATACTGTATCTCAACCCGATTCCTGCAATTTCTTCCCTAACTGCTCACAGTGTTCCTGGATATACCTTATAAGGCCCAGGAGATTTATCTTCATATATTTTAGGACCCCCAACACCCCCTCAACTGTAATATGGACTGTCCTCAAGACATCAGTGGAGTTTGTAAGTTCTCTTGTTTTCCTTTGATTTTGAGGGTTGAGAAGCAATCTGTTTTCGACATAAAATGATCGTGGTTTATGGAATGACTACACAAAAAAGTTATTTCATGGTGAGTGAATCAAGATAAAAATGGCATAACCTTAAATACAGTGCTATGTCCAATAGGAAATGAAATAGGAAAGCTTTTTTTTCAAATACAAGGGATAGTGGGTGTTGAAGATTTCCAATTAGATCGATGAACTTAGGATTAAGACATCAAGGAATATGATAAAAAGTAAAAATGGTTTTGTGTAAATGGGTGCATAATGGCTTGTGCCTACTTGTTGGGCCGAATGGTATGTTTCCATGCAGTATGACTTATTTATTGAATATTGTTGCAAGGCATCCAAATGTAATTGAATGGTGGAAGATTTTCGATGAAGGGGCGGCATGCAGCAGTAGAGTTACTGCCTTACAGCACCAGGAGCACCCGGGTTCTATCCTGACTACGGGCGCTGTCTGTGCAGTGTTTGAACGTTCTTCCCATGACCGTGAGGGTTTTCTCCGAGATCTTCCGTTTCCTCCCACACCAAAGACATGCAGGTTTGTAGGTTAATTGGCTTTGGTAAAATTGTAAATTGTCCCTAGTGTGTGTAGGATAGTGTTAATGTGCAGGGATCGCTGGTCGGCACTGACTCGGTGGGCCAAAGGGCCTGTTTCCGTGCTGTATCTCTAAACTAAACTAAAAGTAAACTGGATAGCCCATTACCTTCTCTCTCATTCCATTATTTCATTATCTCTATCCTTGCTGTCGTCTTCAGCGCAGCACCATCCTTTTGCTAGGTAGGTCCCTGAAAAGATGAGTGATGCAATTCCAAGTCAGCAGCAGAATACATATAAGGGATGAATCATTAGCTGGAACTGGAGCCACACTGGTCACTTCACTTGTTTCATTTTTCAAAAGCTGTTAATAATATTACATGAATATATTTGTGTAGTCACTGTGACGATATGAAAAGTGTAGTCATGGAGAACTTAGCAGAAAGAAAATTGTTAGATCCACGCTGAATAAGTGATATGATGAGAAATAATTTTCATGGAAGGGGAGAAACAAAGCTCTCAGCAGCAGAACGGAGGGCACGTGAGAGGTAGTGTTTATGTTAATGCTGTGTATGTGCCAGGCAGTTTAAACTGGAGATGATAAATGAGCTGGGACTTGTAACGAACCAGTGACTCCTTGATCTAGTAGCATATTTAGCTGACTGGTAACTTCCTGTTAGTGCCGTTCTATCGCAAACTCCAGCTCAGCAAATGGACGGATTGATGCTAAATCACACATTGATGCCAGGTCATGTTCACCATATGCTTTAGAAGTAAGGAAACAGCCTAACTTAAAGTCACCAGTATGTTTCTATATGTGGCTCTCTTTTCTCTGCTATCTCATTTCTGCTACTAATGTTTTGAATCTTATTCCTCTCTTTCTCTGTTAAAGGCTTGTGCTGGGCAGAGTTTCACAGATGTTATGAGCTCTCCAGTCCCGATTCAATTAGTCTTCTTATCGAGTCCACACACAAGGTTAGAAGTTGTTCAGCTAGAGCTGAACACACTTCTCGGCATCCGCAAACAATGGTGTCTGTCTTGCGCTTCTTGTGCGTGGTGGTGGAAACAGGGCCGCGACGGAACGCTCTTTCCTTGACCCCGATTCAATTAGTTGTCATTTCATATTAACGCTTTTTTTTTAAATTGGGTAATACCGTGGTGTAACAGTTCAAATTTTGCCTCACAGTGCCAGACTCCTGGTTTCAATCTTGAACTAAGTTCTCAATGTGAGTGTAAGGGTTTCCATTGTGTGCTCTGGTTTGCTTCCCACATCCCAGTGAAGTGGAGTTTGGTAGGTTAAATGACATTGTAAAATTTCCCTAGTTACAGGGAGTTGATGGGAATATGGGGAGCATAAAATGTAAAATTGGTATAAATGGCTGGCTGATGGCCAGAATGGACTTGATGGGCTGAACGGTCTGTTTCATATATGTCTCTATGGACTCTAAATCAGGGAGCAGGTGTGCAGTTTGACTGTGGTCAGTACAGAACAGCTTATCTGGTGCTGGTTTAAATCTTTGCCTCAGCGTACGTCACAGCAATAAAACATCCTTCAAAGTAAATCCATCCAGGTTGCTTTTATGTCATTGTGAGCTACACCAAAGAAAGTTACACTGCACATTGATGCAGCAGGGTGGGATGGTGACAGAGCTGTTCATATTGCTGCCTTGCAACTCAAAAGACCCAGATTCGAACCTGACCTTGGGTACTATTTGTGTGGAGTTTGTAACGTCACCACATGACCTTGTGCTGCCAGATTATTTGGCTAATGAAAATCTATGTAAATCTTCTCCTCTTTATGCCATATATCTCCTTTCTCCAGTCAGTTCTGATGCAAGTTTTTGACCCAAAGTGTGGGTTTCCCCTAACAGATGCTGGTCTGCCCATTGAGTTCCTCCAGCCAGCTGTTTGTTACTTTAGATTCCACCAACGGCAGTTTCTTGTGTCTCCACTATAACTTAATACTTCAGAGTAGGTGGATTACTATTATTCCTTCTGAGAGGCAGAGCAAGATTACTGCAGCCACGATGGTGGGCTACCAGTGTTGTCGAGCAACATTTACATGGTGTCAGAGAAAGGGAGTGGGTTTTAAAGGAGGAAATAACACAAAGAAGGGAGATGTGCTAATTCTTGAGTTAACCACTTATATAAATTGACAGGGTGTGCAGCCTTTGCAGAGAAGGAGCCAAACAAAGATCAGCCCCGCAGTCTTAAAGACCAATTAAGTATTAAAGATCCAGCCCATAAACCAAGGGAAGTCTGCTTATAGTCAACCAGTGATGATGTGCATGGATCATCATATTTATGACTAATGGCATCTTATTTTAGTAAGGGGAATGAATATGGATTAATGACAAATGTACCTGCCTAGAAATCTATGAATTCAGTGTGTGAGTGCAGCATACTAATACAGCCACGCAGTGTGGTTGGCACTAACAACCAGAGATAAATTTCTACGCAACTTTTCTTTTTATCATTTGTCCCAAGACAGACCAGAAGATGTTTTTATCTGCTTAATATTCCCACTGAGATGACTGCGAGTTTGCAAATTTTGGGAGATTTAGTACTAAAAGCAGGTTGTTGTTTATTGTAAAGTGTTCCCAGCTGAATTTTCAAAGATCCTTGCTGATTTTACATTTACCTACATTTATATAATGCGCTTCATTACCCCAGACGTCCTCAAGCAATGTGGATGATAAAGATCTCCTCAGAAAACTTATGTCATAAAAGGGAGGTATTCTGCCCATCAAGTCCATACCAGCCAGTAATCTAACAACCCCATCAGTGCCATTACCTTGTCTTTTGTGCAGCCCCATCTTATTCTCTCACAAGTATCCATCTGGATAGCACGCAACAAAAAGATTTTTCACTGTACCTCAGTACACGTGACAATAAAAAAAACTGAACTGAACTATCCACTTCCCTCTTGAAGGCACTGATTCTATTCCACCCTTTTCTTCCCTCCCCTTTCCCCCTTCCAGAGGCAATGAAGTCCAGATTGAAACTATTCTTCAGTTAAAAAATATGTTTTCAAGGTTTTTTTTCACATTCTTCACCCAGCATTCATTCCTCTTGTATTTTTGTGCAAAATGTTTAGCCTGTGATCCTGGTCCATGAATTATCAAATAACCTGAACACCTTCTCTGTATCTAAGACAGGTGTGACCTTGATCAAATTTACTTTCAACCTTTCAGAGTCACACAGCATAGAGTAAAAAACAAAGTGCTGGAGGAACACGGCGGGTCAGGCAGCATCTGGGGAGGGAATGGACAGACAACATTTTGGGTTGGGACCATTCTTCAGACTCGACATGCGGCATACAGCATGGAACCATGTCCTTTGGATCAGTATGTCCTTGTTGACCACACGTCTACCACATATCTACCCAAAATCCCAATCACCTGCACTTGGTCTTTTGATCCAAGGAGAAATCCAGCTTTTTCCTTTACTAATGTTGGAGCAAAATTTTCTCAGCCCTGATACCTCTCCAGTGAATCTTTACCACAACTTCACTGGGATTCTTCCATCCTTCCTCAAGTGGGGTGACCAAAATTGAATAAAGAAAATCAAATTTGAAATCTCCATCTGCCAATGTAGGATTTGAACGCACAATTCTGGATTAACCAAACGCATATTCCTATTGATCCAACACATAAATTAAACACAGTGCACCATAGTCTCAAGGAGAGATACAGCACACAAACAGGCCCTTTGGCCCACTGAGACTCTACTGACCATTAACCACCCATTTACACTAATCCTACATTAATCCCATTTTTTATTCTCTCCACTTTCCCATCAACTGCCCCTCAGATTTAACAGGGACCAATTAACAGACGAATATCCACATCTTTGGGATGTGGGAGGAAACCACAGCATCCAAAGGAAATCTACGTCACAGGCAGAATAGCTAATTCTACACAGGCAGCAAATACTGTAGGTCAGTATTGAACCTGGCTCTTAGGCGCTGTAATGTCACAGGGTTTCCAGCTGCACCACAGTGCTGTCTCTTCATTCATCTTGTGAATAACTAAAATATTTAGGCATTAACAATTGATCTGCTAAACATTTAAATTAGCACCCAGAGGACTAGACATTTATCCCTGACATTTCAAATCTTTCTGAACATCAGTTATAACGAAAAGTCAAAATTTAATACACTAACAGCCTCTACTTTACTGGCCTTAATATTGACTAACAGCTCTTTTACAGGCCCTCTTTATCCCAGTTGACCTCCTTTAAAAACCACATGGATTTTTTTTCTCATAATATTGATGTAACAGTGCAAGAATCATCTTCAGTATAAAACCAATGCCATGTGATACCATATCATCAAAACAGTGGAAGCCTATAAATTGAAACTGGTAACATCAGCTGAACTGTGAGCTGAAATCCCATGATAGCTGGGAGAGATATTTGCCATTCGGATCAAGTTAATGCTCTTTTGCATGTTGGGAATATCGGAGTTTTTTTTTTAAATGGATGGCACCAGCAGGTTGCAAATACTTCCCAAGCTAGTCATGTGGAATCCATGAGAAGTCCGGGATCCAAGGAAGTTGTGATAAACTGTGACATTGCATTGACTGCAACTGGAGTTTGTTGACGTTTCCCCAGTTAACTTCATTGTTTCCAAACATTGGGCCCCAAGTTTGGACCTCAGTGGAGGACCATTTCTGTGCATCACTTCAGACAACAACAGGTAATGGCAGGATGTGATTTAGTTGGCCTTTCCCAGCTCAAACATCAACCCAGATTATGACCTTACTTCCAGTGAAATGAGAAATCATCCTGTGTGCTTGGCCTAATTGCGGAGCCCACATCTCTAGAATGTTGCCAACCTCATCACCTTTGTATGTAATAATTAACTCGCAGCATACAGGGTCAGCTTGTTTAGGTCACTTCTCATCTAATCCAAATATTTGGTCTGTGGAATGCCGTACTCTTCGGTTATGGTGCCTATTGAGATTGACTGATGGGAGGCTGCTGATGTTTAATTGTGATGTCCAGGTGTGTGTTTAACATGCGAAGGTCTGCATGTTGGGTTTGAACAAGCACTATTCTGATTGACAGAGTGTGAGGAATTAAGCCGATTATTCATTTCAGGATTTCTCTATGGAGTTCGGTCACTTACACCCTTTCTACATTTGCTACTGTGTGATCGCACAATGTATTGTTATTAATTAAATAATAGAGAAATCTGGTTTCTAATTAAACTCATTTGCATGTACAATCCCTGTAGGCATTACAATTAAATTCTTAAAGTTTCACAATTATAACATTTGCTAATTCTGTGTTAAAGAGAAATGTGTGTTTTCTAATTAATGCAAATCAGTTGCAATCACCATAATTCATTCCATGTTATCGCTTATAGCTAAACAATTATATTTACCAAGGCTTTCAAACATACACTTTGTCATACATCTTCTGACTTTTAATGAACTTCATCTGAATTAACCTAATTTAAATGTGCAAAGGGCCGTCATTAATGTAATACTGTAATGCATCAGACCAAATATAGCTGGGATTATATTGGTTTAAACCATTTGGAATAAAATTAGGATTAGTTTCCTCAGCACTCCTCTCTGCTATAGTGGGCTGCGTTTCAATCTTTGAGATGCTGGTCAAGTGGATTGGAATGATGGAGTGAGACATTAAATGTCAGCAAACTCTTTGACCATGGAGTGATTCACTTTCATCGTGTTTCACAGTATAGAAGCAATGTGCTATATTCCATTCCATCTGCTTCTTTGTAAATGGATGCAATTCTCACGCAAGCATCATTGTAATTGAAAGGATGAAAGATGTCGCAAAGCTGTCATGATCTTGCTGTGCTCTGAACTAAACTGTAAACTAAACTCACAAAGCTTGCAGAATAGCAAATTCATTAAATCTCGATCAAAAGAAAATTTGATAAACTTGATAGTAGGGGCAAAGTTCAGTGTTTTAAAGAAACAGCAAGGCAGCAATGGGCCAAATGGCTTTCTTTGTTCTGCATGATTGCAGAGCTTTGTGAACCCTCTCCAGAGTTTAATATGCTTACATGCAGATTAATTCTGGATGTAACTGGTATGCAAAAATAACCGCCTACCCTGTGATCTTGTTCCCTGTATAACAAAGTCACAGATATCCATCCAAGAGAGGCAGATGTTTATCCATTAATTGAGAGGTTTAGATGTTTTGTGTATATAATACTAAAATTGAGTCAATTTATGTTGTAACCGGTTGAATCACAAGTTCCAGAATCTCAGGCAATGGTCACACACTACATGTTAAAGACTTGTTAACATAAACTGCCAAGTGATGTTGGTGGTTGAGCATCTATCATGGAGCTTGATTGCTATTTTAGAGGAGGTGTTACTTAAATACAACAGGTACAAAAGTGCTGTACAGGCTTACATGTAACTTTCTCTCCAAAATTGCCAGTCATCCCTCATGTTGTTATGTAAGTTGACACCCCTCAACAATTTCACTCCATGCTCTCCAACATGCACATTCCTCCATTTGGCGCATACCCCCTCTCCCAATCACTCAAGCACACATGCACGCACCTATACATACACACACATATACACACACCTTTGTACACATGCTGTCCCACACTTACATGTACATGGGATCATACACCTGCACTCAAGTGCACAAGGCACATTCAAACATACGCACAAAAGTGCATGCTCTTACATACTGACACGCACATGCACATATCCACTATTCCCTTTGTATGTACGTTTTCCCATGCACACACTCAAAAGCCTTTTTGTACACTCTGCATTCTGACACACGTATGCACAAACTATAGTTTCAGGCATTCAGCAACTCCATGAATAGCCAAATACTGAAGCTGTTGACTTTTATTGATTTGTTCAAATTGTATTAGTCTCTGAGGTAAACATCTTATTAAGTTCCACTTTTGAGTTCACTGTCTGATACCACAAAGAGGAGCAAAGGTTTAGCTGAAAACAACCAAGTATTGGGCATGTAAGGTAATAAATGAAGTGGGGTTAGGATTTCAGACAGTAAATCACACCAATCCTTTCATTGTCTTCTCGGTGTGAAAGATGTCGTGGAGTCTGGAGCTTGCGCATAGAGAAATTAATTTTTCAGTGTAATCAACAGAATGAGCGTGAATGTTGCTTAATGTATTATCAGCACCGGGGGCTGCCCTGTTCCTGTAGCTATGACATGTGAAGCTGGCAACCAGAGCTAAAACATTGGACATTCAGATATACACTGAGCCATGAAAACTGATCCATCATCCAAATTTGAAAGAAGATTTATTACAGTTAATATTAATGAAAAGTGAGTACATCCTTCAGTCATAGCATATTTGTTTAATCTTGTGTGACAAATTACACAGTATAAAAATGATATTTGATCTGTGGAATTTCTTATTAATTAACATTGACAAGATGAGCCATGCCAGTCAGGTGGAGACCAATTAAAACAAACACAAGTTCCCGTTGGTGAGAAATGGAGACGCTTTATGTTAAGGGGTGTTTGTTGGGCCAGTCTGCTCACAAAGGATTCCTCTGCACATTCACATTCACATTCAGGAGTTGACAACTTTAACATTTGCGGGACTTCTGAAATGCTAATTACCTCAACACCTGCAGGTCCACCTGTAAAACAAATTCAAGGCTTTCTGAGCACCTTCACCCCTACAGTTGGCACTGAATGACCTTACACTAGACCTTGAAGTCGCTGTATGTGTTAGGTGTGGCTGGACCTTTACCTCTGAGTCAGAATCTCATCAGTTGAAGTTCCACTCCAGAGACATCATCTAAACTGACAGCTCAGTGCAACTCGTTACAATGTCAGAGATCTTGTCCTTCAGATGAGATATTGAACCAAGGCTGCCTTTCATTTGTTCCTTCCTTTACCTGGGTGTCATTGGCAAGGCCAGCATTTTGCCTTTAGGAAGTAGCAATGAGCTGCCTTCCTGAAATCAATGCAGTCCTTCTGGTGAGGGAATTCCCACGTGCCTATTAGGTGGATTTACACCAAGCAATGATGAGGGAACAATGATACTTTTCCAAGATAGGATGGAATGCAACTTGAAATAGTGTTGTACCATGGGTAGGAAATGTCACAGGTTTGGGAGGTGAAACATGTGAGTAACTGCAGAGCACTGTGGAAATTATACATATTGTAGCTATGGTAGCAAAGTGATAAATGTAGGTGCTAATTTATCGAATTTAGATTCCAGTCAAATTGGCTGCTTTGTCCTGACTGGTATTGAACGTCTTGTTATTGGAAATGGATATGGTAATTCCCTTGTACTTTTGCTGCACAATTATTACTTGGCACTTATCAGCCCTTGCCTCAGTGTTGCCTCTGGCTTGCTGCATGCATGGGCTCCTTCATTTGCTGAGGAGTGGCAACGAGAACTGAAGACTATACAGTCATCAGCAAACACCCTGCCTCTGGTCTGAAGGTCGGCGATAAAACAGCTGAAGATGGCTGGGTCTGGCCTGGGCCTGGAATAATCAACCTCCAACAATTACAACTATCCTGCACTTAATAACCCAAGATTCCAGCCAGAGAAACATTTGCCTCTTGATTCCCATTAATCTGGTCTCATAGCCTTTGGGAGATAATTGTGGATATTGCAGGAACTGAAAGGAATTGGTTCATGATTTGGTTATTGGTGCATCTTCTTGTTAAATAGAGAAATGTGAACTATCTGTCCATGTGTATCTGACCTTTGCTCAAAGTGCAGTTTGTAAACGATTGTGCTTTGCGGCCTGAAGCTTTCTCTGAGTGGGATCGATATGACAGCCATGTCTGAGCAGAATTGGAATGATACAGGTTGGTTTTAGATGGATTGAGATGTCCGTGGAAAGAAATACCAGCTATCGCACTTCAGCCTCATAGATATGTTTAAAGTAAACTAAACAGCCACTTACCGACAAGGAAAACTGTCAGGAATGGCACGAGGTATTTGCTGTGCTTCCGTGCCAAGAGAGAGTGCCTGTGTTTTTGCTGAAAATGCTGTACTACAACACAAACCCAATTAATAAACTGCTAGAACCAATTCCCTGTACACTCCTGCACCCGTGCAGAACTTGGTAATTTCATTAACTTTACCACTAACTTATACCCTGCCCTCAAATTTACTTGGACAATCTCTGACACCTCTCTCCCCATTCTTCATCTCTCTGTTTCCATCACAGGAGAATAACTATTGACTGCGTCTACTACAAACCGAACAACAGTTATCTGGATCATCTTTTGTAAAATCCGCAAAGGCGATGTATAATGGGGTTTGCTGCTCTCTGCATTTTTCTTGGATTTGACGCAGGGAGAAGACCATTTCTATTATGGATCTACAACTGCAGAAACCGCACTGAGCCTCAGGGTATATTCTGTCAGCGAGTCCGTGAAGACTTTGCAAGATCACCCTGGCAAAGGCCTTTCCTGTAACACTCAGAAGTAAGGTGCCCCTGCAGTTGTTGCAAAAAACAGACAAAAAGACAGGGTGCTGCCCACATTACTGAGGCAGTTCAGCATCACTCTCCTTGTTTACCCTGCAGCCAAGTGATCCATATGGGAGATACATAGGTAGAGACACGAGAAACTGCAGATGTTAGAATCTTGAGTAAAACAAAAAGTGCTGGAGTAACTCAGCAGGTCAGGCAACATCTCTGAAGGACAGATGCTGCCTGACCTGCTGTTTTACTCTGAAAACTTTGTGAGATGCATAGGTAACATGGAGACAGCCGGATCTAAAGACTGGATCTAAAGAGCGTTAGGATGGTAGAAAGTTTTCAACTACAAAATTCAGGTCCACTTCAAAAAAGCAGGAACTAAGCAGCCTTGCTAATGAAAAGTTAAACAATCATTTCTTGGCAGGCCTCTCCAGCCCTCGCAGACAGAGCCAGTCAGTATCAACCGAAGCAGAACTGCAAATCATTTTAATTTTGTGCATTTCAAGAGGTTTCCGCAGGTCTGTGTGAGCAGCTTGTTCACTAATTTTCTCGTGAAGCAAAACCTGGCTGAAGTATTTAGTTGGATGGATTGCCATGTTTCAAAGACAAACTGAAAGTCAGATCTCCCTCTCTTACATTAAACAAGCTCTCACAAACAACAGAGTGATGAATGACCGACTAATCTGTTGCAGTGATATTGCCTGGCCAGGGCCTCCCCTGCTGCTCACAACCTCTTACAAAGCCTTGAATTAAAAGCCTTAGCTGAAAAAACAACACTTCTCACTGGGCATTACACCCTCAGTATAATACATTGGTGTCATCTCCTGTGCATGTTCTCCCTGTGACTGCATGGGTTTCCTCCTGGTGCTGTGGTTTCTTCTCACATAGCAACGTGTGGGCTGGCAGATTAGTTGGCCCTGGTGTCAATTTGTCCCTGGTGTCAATTTGGGCAGATTGTTGGAGATGTGGGGGGGAAATAAGAAAAATAATTGTAAATGGGTGCTTGATGGATGGCGCAGACTCACCGGGGTGAGGGCCTGTTTACATGTCTATCTCTCCATGACTCAATGGATTGGGGAAGAAGAATCTATTTGACTATAACAATTTGATTATTTCCTTAACCCCCTTCCAGGCAGTGATAAGAAAGGTTTAGAGAGGGACATGGGTCAAACAAGTGGTTAGGAAAGTTTTAGTGGGACATGGGCCAAATGATGGATAGGAAAGGTTTAGAAGGTTTAGAGAAATATGGGCCAAACGATGGCAAACTTGAGCTTTCTGATTCACAGATGCAGCATCTTGGTCTGCATGGACAAGTTGGGCCGAAAGGCCTGCTTCCACCCTGTATTACACTATGACTTGCAATTGTTTTACAAAGCTCCTTTCAGCCCTGGGATGAGAGAGAAGAGGGAAGTCCAGCATTACACTTGGTGTAATGGGACACATGGACAACTAATATGAAAACTTCAAGAATTTTAAGAGCTTAAAAAAATTGTACATTTGCAGTACTTATGTTTTTTTCCAAAAATTGGATGTTGACAGCCCTTTAAACAAGTCAGTGAATCAACCCTGCTGTTTTTCTGCTAATATTGGGTGGTGAACAGTTCGTGTCTTACGGGCTGCTCCAATCCACGACTTTATACATTAAATTCCCATACGAGGCAAAGCTCCACAAACTCATTGAGACTCAGAACTGATCACAGCCACAGCAACAGCTACTCTTGTGGAGAAATGTGCCTGATTTTTGTTTGTTTTGTAGAGGAGCCACGTCACATTTCTGCAAGTGTCTAATACCTGTGACTGCTCTCCAGTAACGTCCTAGGTAACACTGACTCTGCATAGACCGGATCTTCAAGGCCCTGCATTGGTTTTATAAGATTTGTCTCCTGTTTTCAGTTCCAGCATTAACCAAAGTCGGTTAATTAACTATGATCCATTCTCTCCTTGTGATATCAGTACAAACTTCTCACTGGTTTTTATCAAAACGAACTTACTTACTTACTTACTTACTTACTTACTGCCTATTATGCCTCCTGGCATGTAGGGCAGCAACGAAGGTCCTCCACTCCTGTCTGTTCTGGGCTAGCTTCTGGACACTACCCCCAGGTCAGGTCTACAGTTCGACGCCAGGTGTTTTTGGGTCTCCCTCTTTTCCTTTTCCCTTCTGATATCCAGTGCAGGGCGATTCTTGGGCAATAGCCCTGGAGGTCCATCACGCCCACTCGTGTTGATTCCTTCAGTTGCTGTTTCCGTAACATATTTGTTTTACGAGACAGGTTTATTAGCCCTGTGCTCAACCTTCAACCTGGAGGACCAGTGGATCGCTCTTCGTCTCGCCTCTACCCTTCGACCTGTCCAGCATGGGAGACCCTAACAGGAGACGAATCTCCTGCTGGCATAGCTCTAGGTGCCACTGAGACACACAAAGGCCTGTCTCACGAGTCTGCGGTCTATGGCGGCGAAACGGGAGGAATCTGCCGCCATAGACCGCGCACTCGTGAGAAAGTACAATTCCCGGGCCGTGCGGCGGTGTTCCCAACACCGCGCGGTGCTAAAATAAAATGGACAATGTTCAAAACTAAATACTCACCGCACAACCTCCACCAGTGATGCACAAGTGCGGCACGGCCGCTCGCACGGGCCGCCGCCAGTATGGCTCGAGCGCCGTGCGTCAAACCTCCACTGCCACAGCCTCCGCCAGTGACGCACGTGCCGCCGCCAGTGAGGCACGTGTGCTGCGCGGCCGCAGGCACAGCCACCGCTACAGCGCCGCGATCAGGATGGCCGCCGCCACAGCCGCCGCTGGTGAGTCACGTGCGGCGGGCCGACGTCATCGCAGTCGGCCCGCCCTTTTTTTACTTACCGCAAGCACGTGGGACCCGCCGTGTTTGAATTAACTCGGCCCCCGCGCAGCATCCGTGCGGCGCTCCGGTGGATAGGCTCGACGCTCTCGCCGTTGCCGCGCGGTCCTCGCTACCGGCGACGCCGCGCTTCACCGCCGATGACCGCAAACAGGTAAGACAGAGCCTACAAGCTCCCCACCACGACAAGTTTGCAATCCAGCGGGAAGTTTATCAAAACTAAATGCTGGTACAATTTGCAAGTGTGAAAGTGTTGAATTGTACGTGGGCCAGAGATTAGAAATGATGACTTATTAATTGGAACATAATGAATCTGTTGAGTTGAAAATTTCCTGTCCTCAGTACACATATTTATCTCACCATCTCATACTGCCTGAGTCATCCTGCTCACTCACTCACTGAACCTTCCTCCAGCTTAACTTTTTTTTTCCTCCTCTTTTTTCCTTATCTGACACCCATTTGTCTCATGTTCACATCTAGCCTTTTCCACTTACTCCACCCATCTGCCAATCCCCTCCCTTGTATCCACCTATCACTTGCCGGGCTTTGCCCAACCCTTACTTCTTTTCAACTTTTTACCCCCTACTCCATTAGTCTGAAGATGGATCCCGACCTGAAAGTTTGCTTGTCCATTTACCTGACCTGAGTTTCTCCAGCACTTTGTATTTTGTTCAAGATTCATGCATCTGTAGTTTAGTTTTGTGTGTCTCCATCTATTCACTAGTTAAAGCTTTTCCCATTTAAATCTCTGTTAAAACCAATTGGCCAAAAACACTTTTGGGACCTTGTGTGAAAAAATTATGCCATGGGAATTATAACACGTGAATGACACTTGTGGAAGGCAATTTCCAAAATTCAAACTGTCCTTTATTCATTTTGTGTTTATTATAGAACTTAAGGCCATGGCTGTGCATTGTGGGGTCATGCAATAACACAACACATCACTTAACCCACTGATTCCACACTGGAGGTGTTTAAGGCTGAGTTACTCCAGCATGTTGTGCCCATTCCTTCTCCCCAGAGATGCTGCCTGTCCTACTGAGTTACTACAGCATTTTGTGTATCTTCGATGTAAACCAGCATCTGTAGTTCCTTCCTACACAGGTGTTTAAGGGCTGTTAGTGTTGCCAGAGCAAAGCTCTTTCCCATGGTATGGAGTCTGGGTATTGAGGCATAATTATAACATTAAATTAAGGCTTTCGCTGTATGAAACCAGGAAACACTTCTTCACACTAAGAACGGAGAATATCTCTTTCCCAAAGAGATTGTGTTGACCAAGGCTGGGGTGCCTTTGAGTGGAAAATAGAATTTTGGTGTAGACCTGCCTAGGTCTTGTGGAATGGAAGACCAGACTGAGGAGCTGAGGTCTGAGGCTAGCGGAATCAATGGGTAGGGGGGAGAAGGCAGGCATGGGTTACTGATTGTGGATGATCAGCCATGATCACAATGAATGGCGGTGCTGGCTTGAAGGGCTGAATGGCCTCCTCATGCACCTATTTTCTATGTTTCTACAATGTCAGGAAAACATAAATCAATATGGTCACAAACCATTGGACGAGTGGATAAATCCATTGCGATCAGTAGCAGGATTTCCTGTCCTCTCACCACATCCACTGTGGGTAACCTCTGTGGGAACATGGGTCTTGTATATTGAATGTGATTTCTAAGTATTTACCAGAATGTAAACCTACTGCACTGTGCAAATTTGCAATAAACCTATACCACTGAATGTTAATCTAATAATACAAGCACTGTTTATAAAACACTGTATTTACGCAGATAATCTGTAAACACCTTCCACAACGATTGGCTGCTAAATTAGGCAGTACAAGCTTCATTCTGCTGCATCTTTAATAAGGCAATAAGTCACTAATTAATCTCTGGTGATGCTGCAGAATGTGTGTTGGGACGGAAGACGGGGAGGATGGGGATTGATGTTGTGTCAGTAAGGTGTGGTGGGTGGGTGAGAAGGGGTCTGAGATGAGTAGGTTGGTGAAGTGGTATTTATTGAGATCATTAACATCCTGGTCAGACTATTGGGTAGTTCACTTCTGGAAAAAGCACATCACGACCAAGAAAGCAATCGTGATGATGTGGTGGTTAAAGAATTAACTTTTTCTTGTTTCAAACTCAACTCAAGTTCAACCATGCTGCTTGAGCATTTAAATTCAACTTTTCATAGGTAAGTATGTAGTTAGAATCAGGACACATAATGGTGAACTTGTGATTCCGTGTAAAAGCCAAGTTGATTGGTTGATATGCTGCAGGGAAAGATACCCTCTCCCTTGTCTGGTGCGATCTGTATGTGACTCTAATCCCAGTTTATTGCCACCCTCTGCAATGGGTCAGCATGGAGGTCCCACACCACTGTCTTAAGACACCTATGCCAGGCTCCTTCTAGAGAGGTTCAAACCCACTCAGTGAATTAAGGCAAAGGAGTAGTTAACAGTGTTGGGGTTGCTGCCCATGTTGCCTTCCATTCCCTCCCCAGATGCTGCATGACCCACTGAGTTCCTCCAGCACTTTGTGTTTTGCTCACTGTCATTATTTACTCAGATGCCTTTGCTTCCCTCATCCCATTGTGGAGCTGCCTGATACCTGTGTTAGCAATTTAATGGTGCAGCCGTACAATCATTAGTAATAAACTGCCAACCTGTAACTTCACCAGTCGATGTGCTTGTGGCAGCTTGCAGCCCGTTTGTGAGCCATTACCTTTGAATAGATTTACTGCAATCAATGTGTCACAGCCGAGGGAGACATTTACAAATCTTAATGGACATCAGAGCTGCAAATATCCTTCAGCTGAGCAAATGTTTGGATGCCTTCTGTTTACACGCAATCCTTGATGCAGTGTCCAGCGGTGGAAAACCCACATTCTGATTCACAGAGCAGATGTGTTTATTCCTCAGTATCTCTCAGTTTAATTAACATGGAGAAGTTTCCCAGTGGGAGCTAAGGGCTGGGAGTGAGGTGCATTGCCATGAGTGTTATGTTCCTGATGAGACCATAAACCCTCTCTGCTTTCTTGGATATAAACAATTTTGTCTGATATTTGGAAGAATGGCAGGGCTGTTTTCCGAGTTTCCTGGCCAATATTTATTCCTCACACGACATTGCAAATGTAGGACTGGTGTCTCTTCCCCTTTTCTGTACACGTGCAGTGGAGCAGTAATGTGATTATTGTCGGTTTGCCAGAAGTCCTGACTGTTTTTTACAAGATTAAAGCAAATTAAAATTCTTTATTCTGCAGTGAAATGTCTTTCCTCGAGGTTGAGAGATTACAGGACTTTCATATGAATGTCAGGAGTTTCATATGAAGAAAGACTGGATAGACTCGGCTTGTACTCGCTAGAATTTAGAAGATTGAGGGGGGACCTTATAGAAACGTACAAAATTCTTAAGCCGTTGGACAGGCTAGATGCAGGAAGATTGTTCCCGATGTTGGGGAAGTCCAGAACAAGGGGTCACAGTTTAAGGATAAGGGGGAAGTCTTTTAGGACCGAGATGAGAAAAACATTTTTCACACAGAGTGGTGAATCTGTGGAATTCTCTGCCACAGAAGGTAGTTGAGGCCAGTTCATTGGCTATACTTAAGGGGACGTTAGATGTGGCCCTTGTGGCTAAAGGGATCAGGGGGTATGGAGAGGGCAGGTACAGGATACTGAGTTGGATGATCAGCCATGATCATATTGAATGGCGGTGCAGGCTCGAAGGGCCGAATGGCCTACTCCTGCACCTATTTTCTATGTTTCTATGTTGACAGTTATGCTAATCAGACAATTCTGTAATTTGGCCCAATGAGTCCATGTCGGCCATTTAGTACATACTAATCCTACATGAATCCCATTTGAGCCTACCCACATTCCCACTAAAGCCATGCTCCGGATTCTGGACTCTCCCACACACTAGGGACAATGCACAGTGAGAACTGAGCCTCCCAACCCATACATTCTTGGGATGTGGGAGGAAAGCGGAGCACCTTGGGGAATCCACTGCCAGCAGAACAAGGCAAACTGCACAGACAGCACCTGAGGTCTGGATCTGACCATGAGAGCTGTGCGGCAGCAGTTATACCAGTATCAGCACTGTGCTGTCCAACTTTAATGTACCAGTTGGCATATGATTTATTTCTGCCTCTCAAAGAGTCATAGAGTACACAGCGAGGAAACAGGCCCTTCAGCCCAACTCATCCATGTCACCAAAATTGCCTAGCTGAGCTAGCCCCATCTGCCTGCACCTGACCGATATTCCTCCAAACTTTTACTATACATTTAACTGTCTAAGTGCCTTTTAAATGTCAGAATTGTACCTACCTCTACTGCTTCCTCTGGCAGCTTACTCCTTAGACATATCACCCTCCATTAAAAAGTTGCTCCTTAGGTCCTTTTTATTTCTTTCCCATTTTTTAATCTTAACATGCCTTCTAGTTCTAGACTCCCAAACCCTGGTGAAAAGACAGGCATCCTCAGTAACTGTGCCCCTCATGATTTTATATACCTCCAGAAGGTCACTTCTCAGCAATGCTCCAGGGAGAAAGGACCAACGCCTATTCAGCCTCTTATAACTCGATCGTCCAGACCTGGTAACATCCTCATGAAAATTGTCAGCATCCTTTCCTGTATAATCACATCCTATACACAGTTCTCCAAACATGGACTTACTGATGTATTTTATAGCTGTAACACGATGCCCTAATTCCTCTAATAAAAGCCTTGACTGATGAAGCGTGACAAATGCTGCTTGCAACATCCTGCCTATTTGTGCCCTACCAATAACTGTGTAAATCTAGGCTGAAATCTTGTCTGTTTTCCAACATTCAAGCCAATTTTATTTCCATACTATGCAGTGCATTGTCAATGGCCTTGTTAAAGTTCATGTAGACAACATCTACCACACTGACCATATCAATCTTCTCATTACTTACCTCTTCAAAACAAGTCAAATTCATGAGATTCAAATTCATGGCTCCGTCCTGGGGGCGGAGTTGGATTAATGGGAGGTGGTCTTGGAGGTGAGGATGCTCCTCAAGCTGTGGAGCATCCTGGACAATATACCCCCTCCATGACACACTGGTCAACCAGAGAAGCACCTTTAGCAACAGACTGTTTCCACCAAAATGCAATACAGAACGCCACAGGACCTTCTTCCCTGTGGCTATCAAACTGTACAACTCCTCCTTCTGTCATGGGGTAAACTGCCACCTCAACCCCCCCCCCCCCCCCTAATCTTTGCACATCCTCAATCTTTTCCACTCGTCACTTTAATTTCATGTATTTTGTGTTTTATGACTGTCGGCAGATCAATTTCCCTCCTGAAAAAAATAAATGTCTATCGTATCGTATAGTATCGAGACATAATATTCCCACACACAATTCCATGCTTGCTATCCATAATCAGTCGTTGCCTTACCAAATGTATGTAGATCTGGTATCTTGTTGCTCAATCCCAGGCCTCGAGTATACACAAACATCCAGGGAATCAATCAACCTAAGATCCAATCATCATGCACTGCTCCCAGTAAATGTCCACTTCACTTCCCCAACTGCAGTCCCCATCTCTGTTTGACTTTTTTTTGCAATTGTACTGTTCTCTTGCCCTGACTGAGAGTTTTCACATTTGAGATACAATCCCACAGCCACAATCAGCAGCAATTGCAGAATTCCTTTTGATGTCTGTTGGCCTGAGCAAACACGACCACCTCTTGACCCCTCTCTTACCTAGTTCCTGTGTGTTAACCACTTGTTACAACTTTCATAATGACAATGGGAGCAAGTTTTGAGTGAGGAAGCTTTTAAACTTCCCTTTGCTATTGAATTAAGCCATTTGTACACAAACAGTTCCTCCAAGACATTATTTCATGCCTTCTATATTCTGTTGTGCTGAAGCAAAGTAAGAATTTCATTGTCCTATCTGGGACACATGACAATAAACTCTCTTAAATCTTGAATCTTGAACCTTGAATCTTATTTGTCAAAGCTTCTCTGTTCAATATTCTGAAATTGTGAACCTTTATACAGTGTTTCCACTTTGAAGAAATTACCTGAAATTCGGGAAAGTGTTTAAGAAGGAACTGCAGATGCTGGAAAATCGAAGGTAGACAAAAATGCTGGAGAAACTCAGCGGGTGCGGCAGCATCTATGGAGCGAAGGAAATAGGCAATGTTTCGGGTCGAAACACTTCTTCAGACTGATGTGAGGGGGGGGGGGGGGCGGGAAGAAGAAAGGAAGAGGTGGAGCCAGTGGGCTGAGGGAGAGCTGAAAAGGGGAGGAGAAAGTAGGGACTACCTGAAATTAGAGAAGTCAATGTTCATACCGCTGGGATGCAAACTGCCCAAGCGAAATATGAGGTGCTGCTCCACCAATTTACGGTGGTCCTCACTCTGGCCATGGAGGAGGCCCAGGACAGAAAGGTCGGATTCGGAATGGGAGGGGGAGTTGAAGTGCTGAGCCACCGGGAGATCAGATTGGTTATTGCGAACCGAGCGGAGGTGTTCGGCGAAGTGATCGCCAAGCCTACGCTTGGTCTCACTGATGTAGTGCAGCTGACATCTAGAGCAGCAGATGCAATAGATGAGTTTGGAGGAGGTGCAGGTGAACCTCTGCTGCTCCTGGAAAGACTGCTTGGGTCCTTGAATGGAGTCAAGGGGGGAGCTAAAGCGACAAGTGCAGCATTTCCTGCAGTTGCAAGGGACAGTGCCCGGAGAGGGTGGTTCAGGTGGGAAGGGACAAATTAACCAGGAAGTTACGGAGGGAGCGGGAAGATGTGGCAAGTGGTGGGATCACGTTGGAGGTGGCGAAAATGTCAGAGGATTATTTGTTGTTTGTGACGGTTGGTATGGTGGAAGGTGAGGACAAGGGGCACTCTGCCCTTGTTATGAGTGGGGGGATGGGGAGTGAGAGCAGAGTCACGGGGTATAGAAGAGACCCTGGTGAGAGCCTCGTCTATAGTCGAAGAGGGGAACCCCCGTTCCTTAAAGAATGAGGACATCTCCGATGCCCTGGTGTGGAACACCTCATCCTGGGTGCAGATGCGGCGTAGACGGGGGAATTGGGAGTAGGGGATGGAGTCCTTACATGAAGCAGGGTGGGAAGAAGTGCAGTCCAGATAGCCGTGGGAGTTAGTGGGTTTATTGTGGATGATGGTCAGTAGTCTATCACCTGTGATGGAGGAGAATTCTGGTTGTCGTCGGGTAATTTTAGTGAAATGGAATAATTTCGGGAAATTTCCGCATCCGGCCCGCGAAGTGGTGTAAAGGTAATACACACAGCACTGCCGGTTTGGCGCTCAAAGGTTTAAGCAGAGCACTGTCAGTTTAACGCGTGGGAATTTAAACAAAGAAAGAGCTGTCGGCTGCAGCGCTATGGGTTCTAAATATAGCGCTACTGGCCACAGCGCTATGGGCTTTAAACATAGCGCTATGACCAGAGCACTATGGGTCACAGACAGTTCGTGAAAATTCTCATATAACAATGAGTCTTTGGCATTCTCTTTCTCAGTGGAAGTTGAGCCTTTGATTATTTTTCAGGCAGTGGTAGAATTCTGGATAAGCTTAGTGGTGAAAAGTTACCAGTGGGCGGTGGGATTGCCATTACATTGGGATTGGCCTTGAATTTACTGAACGGTGGGTGGGCTCAAGGGGCCGAGAGGGAGAGAGGGAGGGGTGGAGAGAGGGAGGGGTGGAGAGAGGGAGGGGTGGAGAGAGGGAGGGGTGGAGAGAGGGAGGCGTGGAGAGAGGGAGAGGGGAAGGAGAGTGGGAGCGAGGGAGGGTGAGAGGGAGAAGGAGGGAGGGAGAGAGGGAGAGAAAGGGAGGGGGAGTGAGAGAGGGAGGGAATAAGAGAGGGAGGGAAAAAAGGAAGGGGGGAGAGAGAGGAAGAGAGAGAGAGGGAGGGAGGGAAAGGGGAGGGAGAGAAAAAGGGAGTTAGAGAAAGAGGGAGGTGAGGGAGGGAGGGGGAGGGAGAGGGAGAGAGAGGGAGGGAGGGAGAGGGAGAGAGAGAGAGAGTGAAGCAGAGAGAGAGGGAGGGAAGGAGAGGAGGAGCGAGGGAGAGGGAGGAAGGGATGAAGAGAGAGAGAGAGGGAGGGGAGGGAGAGAGGGAGAGTCGGAGGGAGAGAGAGCAAAGACTGAGACAAATGAGGTTAGGTTGAAAAAACAAAGACAACAAAAGCTGTTGGAGGCAACGAAAGCTGCCTTGCATAACACTACAATTGAGAAACAGAAACCGGCAGATACGGTGTAATTACATAGATCTGTTTTGCCTTGTTCGTCTTTGTGCTGTTAACGTGTTGTTAACGTAAAAAATAAAAAATAAACAAATAGCACGCAGGAAGCATTTATTAAAATTTCAGGAAATGCCATCAAATTCCAGGAAATTTAGGATTCTATTTAAGGAAATAATTTGTTGAGGTGTGGAAGCACTGTCTTTATATTATGTCGTTATACAGAAGGTCATGCCCTGGTTAGACTTCCCAAAATGCAACACCTCATATTTTTCTATATTAAAGTCCATTAACCGTTCCTCAGCCCAGATGCCCAACTGATCAAGACCCTGCTGCAATTTTTGACAACCATCTTCACGATCTATAATACCACCCACTTTAGTGTCATCTGCAAACTTGCTAATCATCCTTGTATGTTTTCATCCAAATTATTGATAGATGACAAACGGAAATGGGTTCAGCATGAACCCTGAGACATCCTACTAGTCACAGGTCTCCAGTCCGAAAATCAATCTTCCACCATCTACCCATTCAGCTATCTCTCCTTGAAACATATCACAAACAACAGACGTCCCAGCACACATCTCTGCAGAATGGAATCAAGAACCAGAGGACAGATGTTTCAGCTGTGAGGGCAAAGATTTTAGGAACTTGAGGGGCAACATTAGGAAAGTTTTAGAAGGATATGGGACTAGATACTAGAGTAGATGGGACATCTTTGTTAGCATGGGCAAGTTGGGCCAAAGGGCCCGTTTCCGTGATGTATGACTCAATGAATATAACTTCCAGCCACAATAATACCCTTCCACCACACACCTGTCTGTCTTCTATGAGTAAGGCAATTCTGAATCCAAACAGCCAAGTCACTTGCATCTTAATCTTCTGCATCAGCTTACCTTGAGGGACTTTATCAAAAGCTTTACTAAAATCCATTTAGACAATACCCTACTGCTCAATGTTCATCGATCACCTTTGTCAATTCCTAAAAAAAGCACAATCTACCTCAGAAGACATATCCTGTCACGGACAAAGCCATGCTGATTATCCCGAAGGCAATCCTATCCCGGGGAATCTTCTCCAATAGCTTCCCTTCCACTGATCCCTTAGGCTTACCGACCTGTACAAATCATGCCTTGTACATTCTCAACCACTTTGGTGATATAGATGGCAAACAGCAATGGGCCCCAGCACTGATCCCTGAGGCACAGTCACAGGCCTCTAGTTAGGAAAACCATTTCACCACCACCCTCCGCTCCTCACCTTCAATCCAAGGATATTAGCTATGAGGAGAGGTTGGACAAACTTGGATTATTTCCTTAGGAGCGTCAGAGACCGAGGGGAGGCCTGAAATAAATATATGAAATTATGAGAAGCACAGATGGGGTAGCCAGTCAGAAACTTTTTGCCTGGGTGTAAATTGCAAAGACGAGAAGGCATAGCTTTAAGTTCAGAGGAGAGAAAGTTAAAGGAGAAGTGCAGGGTAAGTTTTTTTACACAGAGTGGGTTGGTGCCTGGAACACATGACCAGGAGTGGTGGAAGAAGCAGATATGATAGTGCCGTTCAAGAGGCTTTGAGATCGGCATGTGGACTTTCAGGGCATGGAGGGATATGAATCACGTATAAGCAGAGGAGATTAAATTGACGGCAACATGTAGGGCAAATATATCGTGGGCCAATTGGTCTGTTCCTGTGCTGTAATTTTCCGTGTTCTATATTCAGCATCTTCATTAATGAATAGGAAGCACTGAGTAATGAGGGAGGTTTTGATGATGAATCTCGTGCTCTACTCTTGCGGAGCTATCTGATCTGTCTTTAGAAAGATTTAAACGCTTTTTTTTAGTGTCAGTTACATTACAAAATAAAAATAGCCTCGGAATTTGCAGGTTCTGGTTTTCCAGGTGCAGTGATCATTAATTAGGATCAGGGAGTGGAGCGGAAACGTGTAATGGTTCAAGGTGTAAGAATAATGGCATGATGATAGAATGTGACACAGTTTGTTATGCAGGATGTCAGAGAGACAGATAGCGCTGACATATCCATACTAACATTCAAATCTGTGAAATATTCTTCTGCAAATTTGGAGGGCGAGAGGGTTTCATTATGGAGAGAATATCATCAGCATCAGCTGGGTGAGCAACAAAGACCGATGGCAGACCAGCATTAACCCTTCTGGCCTGGACTGTTTTGATGGGCTACATGGCTCTTTTCAAAGGTCAAATGACAAACATGTAGGCTATTTGCATAATTGTGAATAATTGGATCACTGATTCATAAAAGGATTTTTCTGATTTATAGAAGGATGTTTCAAATAGTTCAAATATAATTACTCGCTCTTGTACCATCTGCTTTTCAGTAATTCTGAATTTGCATTAAAATTAGTTGTCAGCTCTATGATTTGTATGAAAGCACTGAGTGGGGCTGGGTCTAAGACCCAGCGAGTTGAGGGGGGGGGAGGGGGATTTATTTCATGTGAAGGTGAGATATTTGAAAAGCAGGTGTTTTTAGGCAGAGGAAGAGACACAGCAGCTGATAAAGGGCAGAGAAGGTTTAGCGGAGCAGGCAGTAGGGAGAGAGGCTGTGTTGAGGTGAAGCACTGTGTTGAGGGAAAGTGTGGGACAGAGGCTTTAGCTCAAGAGCATTTGGCGAGAGAGCCGAGAAGCGGGTAATAGCAGGTTAAGGTACGATCTGTTTTTCTGGATCATTCATCCTAGGTTTTTGGTGTCATAGAGATGGCAAGTGGGATAGCGGAATGCTCTTCCTGCAGGTTGCTGGAAGACAGGGGGCATGTCCAGTGACCCTGAGGACAACACCTCCATGGAGTGTGTTCAAATGCAGCTCCTTAAGGACCACGTTAAGCTCGATGACATTCGGATTATCCGGGTGAGTGTGAGTGTTGCAGATAAGACTGATAGTGAGGTGGTCATGCCTAAGATGCAGGCAGGAAGTACATGGGTGACCACCTGGAAAGGTAGTAGGCAGAAAGCGGAATCCATTGGGGCCATTTCTCTCCACAACAGGTATACTCCTTTGGATACTGTTGTGGCAGAAGACTGTTCATGGGAGAGCAGCAGCAGCAGTATCTGGCCTGTGGTGTCGGGCCTGGCTCTGAGGCTCAGTGGGGAGGTGAAGAATCAGACAGAGTGAGTTAGTTAGCAGTCCGTACAGATTGTATTCTATTCAGATTGGCACAGTGGTGCAGCGGTAGAGTTGCTGCCTTACAGTGCCTGAGATTAATGTTCGATCCTGGCTATGGGTGCTGTCTTACAGAGTTTGTACGTTCTTCTGTGACCGTGTGGAGTTTCTCCAGGTGCTCAGATTTCCTCCCACACTCCAAAGACTTTTAGTGCACATTACTTTGGAGATACAGCATGGAAACAGGCCCTTTGGCCCACCTAGACGGCACAGACCAGCAATCTCCCTGTACACTAATACTATTCTATACACTAGGGATAATTTATCATTTTTTACCAAAAAGCCAATTAACCCACTGTAGATTGGTAAACATTATCTGGTCCTAGTCGACTCCTATTCTAACTGGTTTACCTGTACATCTTTGGAGTGTGGGAGGAAACCAGAGTACCAACAGAAAAGACGTGTATGTTAATTGGCTTCGATAAAATCGTAAATTGTCCGTAGGGTGCAGAACAGCGTTAGTGTATGGGGTGATCGCTGATCGGCAGAGACCCGGTGGGATGAAGGGCCAGTTTCCGCGCTGTATCTCTAAAGTCTAAAGTCTATGGCAGCAAACGAGACTCCAGGATGTTGTGTTGTCTCCCTGATGCCAGGGTCCAAGATGTCTCTGAACAGTTGCAGAACATTCTCAAGGGGGAGGGCTAGGAGTCGGAAGTCGTTGTGCATGTTGGCACAAATGACATTGGTAGAAAAAGAGATGTGATCCTGTGCTTGAACCTGGATCCTTGCAAGAAGGTTCATTCGTGCTACCAAACAGGTTGTAAATTTGTCAAAAAGAAAAAAGTGCATGTGAGGTTTAAGAGGTTGGAATACGACCGGACCTTTGAGGAATATAAAAAAGGAGGAAAAAACTCAAGTGGCCGATTAGAAGGGCCAGACGGGGCTATGAAATAACTTTGGTGAGTCAGATTAGAGAAAAGTCCAAAGCTTTTTATTCCAATATTAAAAACAAAAGATTATCAGGGAGAAGGTAGTACCACTCAAGGATAAAGGAGGGAACATGACCTTGGTGTCTCGGGATGTAGGCGAGATTCTAGATGAGTACTTTGCATCTGTTTTCACCAAAAAGAAGGATATGGGGGCCAGTGAGATCGGTGTGGAGAATACTAGTATGTAAGCGCAGAAGGGCAGTTTGAGATCGAGAAGGAGGAGATGTTAGGGGCTCTTGAAGAGCATTAAGGAGGAGAAATCCCCAGGACTAAATGGGATTTATTATGGGATTGAGAGAGGCAGGAGAGGAGATTGCAAGAGCCTTGATGAAGATCTTTGCACAAGCCACAAGCAAGGTCCTGGAGGACTGGAGAGTAGCTTTATTTAAGAAGGGAAGTAGAGAGAAGTAGAGGAATTATAGACTGGTGAGCCTCATGTCGGGTGTAGGGAAACTATTAGAGAGGATTTTTCGGGACGTGATTGACTCCCATTTAGAAGAGAATGGGTTAATTAGGGACAGTCAGCATTGCTTTGTACTGGTTTGCCGTGGTAGTCTGGCGCGTCGATCTCTACAAAGCTGAGGCCACGCGCCAACTCTCGGACACCTCCTACTTACTCCTGGACCATGACCCCACTGACGAGCACCAGGCCACCATCTCCAGCACCATCACCGACTTCATCCACTCCCACGCCCTGCCCGACCGAGCCTCCAACCTCATCGTTCCCCAGCCCCGCACAGCCCGCTTTTACCTTCTCCCTAAAATCCACAAACCTGACTGTCCCGGTAGACCCATTGTCTCTGCCTGTTCGTGCCCCACCGAACTCATCTCCACCTACCTCGACTCCATCCTATCCCCCTTGGTTAAATCCCTCCCCACCTATGTTCAAGACACCTCAGACACTCTCCGTCGTCTCCGCGCGTTCCACTCTCTAGGCCCTCACCCCCTCATCTTCACCATGGACGTCCAGTCATTGTACACCTCCATCCCCCACCAGGATGGTCTCGAAGCCCTCCGTTTTTTCCTCGACCGTAGAAGCAACCTATACCCGGCCACTGACACCCTCCTCCGCCTAGCAGAGCTGGTCCTTACACTTAATAACTTTTCATTTGACTCCTCCCATTTCCTCCAAATACAAGGCGTAGCTATGGGCACACGCATGGGCCCCAGCTACGCCTGCCTCTTTGTCGGGTACGTAGAACAATCCTTGTTCAATGCATACCAGGGCCCCATCCCCGACCTCTACCTCCGCTACATCGATGATTGTTTTGGTGCCACATCCTGCACCCACACACAACTGACTGACTTCATCCGCTTCACCACCAACTTCCATCCGGCACTCAAATACACCTGGACCATTTCCGACACTTCCCTACCATTCCTTGACCTCACTATCTCCATCGAAGGTGATAGACTCCTTACCGACATCCACTACAAACCCACCGACTCCCATGGCTATCTGGACTACGCTTCTTCCCACCCTGCTTCCTGTAAGGACTCCATCCCCCACTCCCAATTCCTTCGTCTACGCCGCATCTGCTCCCAGGATGAGGCGTTCCACACCAGGGCATCTGAAATGTCCTCATTCTTCAGGGAACGGGGATTCCCCTCCTCCACCATAGATGAGGCTCGCACCAGGGTCTCTGCCATACCCCGCAACACTGCTCTCTCTCCCCATCCCCCCACTCACAACAAGGGCACAGTCCCCCTAGTCCTCACCTTTCACCCCACCAGCCGTCACATACAACAAGTGATCCTCCGTCAGTTTCGCCACTTCCAACGTGACCCCACATCTCGCCACATCTTCCCATCTCCCCCCATGTCTGCCTTCCGCAAAGACCGCTCCCTCCGTAACTCCCTTGTCAATTCTTCCCTTCCCTCCCATACCACCCCCTCCCCTGGTACTTTCCCTTGCAACCGCAAGAGATGCAACACTTGTCCCTTCACCTCCCCCCTCGACTCCATTCAAGGACCCAAGCAGTCGTTCCAGGTGCGACAGAGGTTCACCTGCATCTCCTCCAACCTCATCTATTGCGTCCGCTGCTCTAGATGCCAGCTGATCTACATCGGTGAGACCAAGCGGAGGCTTGGCGATCATTTCGCCGAACACCTCCGATCGGTCCGCATTAACCAACTTGACCTCCCGGTGGCTCAGCACTTCAACACCCCCTCCCATTCCGTATCTGACCTCTCTGTCCTGGGTCTCCTCCATGGCCACAGTGAGCAACACCGTAAATTGGAGGAAGTGCACCTCATATTCCGCTTGGGCAGTCTACATCCTGGGGGCTTGAACATTGAATTCTCCCAATTCTGCTAGCCCTTGTTGTCCCCTCCCCTTCATCAGCCCTCTGGTTGTCTCCTCCCCTCCCCCAGCCCTCAGGCTCCTCCTCCGCCTTTTTCCTTTTTTCCTTTCTTCTCCCCACCCCCTATCAGTCTGAAGAAGGGTTTCGGCTCGAAACGTTGCCTATTTCCTTCGCTCCATAGATGCTGCTGCACCCGCTGAGTTTCTCCAGCATTTTTGTGTACCTTTGCTTTGTACTTGGCAGGTCATGCATTTGTAATTTGATTGAGATCTTTGTGGAGGTGACAAAGGTGATCAATGAGGGTAGGGTGGTTGATGTTGTCTATGTGGATTTTATTAAGTTCCCCATGGTAGTTGTTTCAGAAGATTAAGATGCATGGGATTAATAGTGATTTAATCAGAAGATGTGAAGAAGGCTGCCTTGGTGTGCAGCGAAATATAGATCAGCTACAGAAATGGTGGAGAAATGGCAGATGGAGTTCAATCCGAACAAGTGTGAGGTGTTGTACTTTGGTAGGTCAAATGTAAGGGAAAAATGTACAATTAACGGCATGACCCTGAACAGCATTGTTGTACAAGGGGGTCTTGGGGTCCAAGTTCATAACTGCCTGAAAGGAGTGACACAAGTAAATAGAGTGATAAAGGCATGTGGTATGCTTGCTTTCATAGGCCAGGGCATTGAATTTAACAGTCAAGAAATCATGGGAGGGGGGGGAGGGGGTGCAGCTTTATAATATTTTCTTCCGGCTGCTTTTGGAGCAATGTGTGCAGTTCTGGTCGTCCCATTACAGGAAGGATGTGGAGGGTTTGGAAAGGTTGCAGAGAATATTTTCCAGAAAGATGCCTGGATTAGGGGGTGCTAGCTACAAGGAGAGTTTGGACAGACTGGGATTGGTTTCTCTGGAACGCTGGAGGTTGAGGGGAATCCTGATAGAAGTATATAAAATTATGGGAGGCACAGATAGGGTAGAGAGTCAGAATCTTTATCCCAGGATGGAAACATCAAAAACTAAAGGGCATAGCTTTAAGGTCTTCTTCTCGTCGAGTCCACACAAGATTTGACGTTGTTCAGCCAGAGCTGGACACACTCCTTGGCATCTGCATACAGTGGTGTCTGTCTTGCGCTTCTAGTGCTTCTTGTGCGTGGTGGTGGAAAGATTGGTGGAAAAAGGGCCACGACGTGAACGCTCTTTCCTTGACCCCATAGCTTTAAGGTGAGAGGGACAAAGTATAACAGTGATATGCGGGTGCAGCGAGCATCTGGAATAAACTGCCATGGTTGGTGGTTGAAGCAGGTACGTTAGTGGCATTTTAAAGACTTTTGGATGGGCATATGGATATGCAGGGAAGGAGGCGACATGAGTTATGTGCAGGTAGGTAAGTAATGGTCTTGGCATCATGTTTGGCACAGACATCGTGGGCCAAATTGCTCAGCTGTCCGAGTGAGTGAGGGTGGGGTTGGGCACCCGGTAGGAGGAGTCCCGGCGAGTGGGATGCCAGTGGGATGGGCTGGGGGTGAGTTTCTCAGCAGTTGGTCAGGAAGCAGGTTCACATTCTGCCGAGAGGTTCACGTTACTGTCCTGGTTCATACGCTGTCACCTCACACTGTTCTCGCTGCCTGCAGACTGCATTGCCGCAGACCCGTTTTCACTGGCTCTGCATCTTTGACATACTTACAATTTCAAAGCCGAGCAGTGTTTTTATTTTGTCTGAGAAAGTGACAAATGAAACATTTGTTCTTTAAACGTTTGGGAGGTAGCTCTTGCACCAACGTAACCTTGTGGACACGGTGTGAAGCTCGTGGAGAGCTGTCTTCTGCATTGAGGTCAAGTGTCTGAAGGGAAAGTGATTTAACCACACAGAGTGGCGTGCTGCCTCTCTCCCATGGGCTCGCTGACATTTGCGGTGACCTATTTAATGTACTGTACTACATTGGGAGCAGTGGGTGGTGGGGAAAATTGAGCACTTTGTTGTGGGCGAGTGTCAGTGGGATAGATTCCGTGCTGTATTTAATTGTGCAAATGGGCAAAATGTGATCATTGCCGAATTCATCCAGATGGTTGTTGTTCTGAAGATCTTGCTCATTCGGGGCTGCAGACATTAATGTAACATCGGCGGTCACAGCAGCAGCAGCAGCATTTTAGTAAGTCGGAGGAGTGAGAGCGGTGACTGGGGCCAGCTCATCAAGTGGCAACAAATGCAGCTCATTGTGTGCAAGCATTTGAGTCTCATTTATCTTGTGCGAGGAGCAGCGAACCTTTGTTGTCAATTCCAGCTGTTAACCCGCCACTGGCCGGCCCTGAGCAGATGGAAGTTGCTGCAAGCTGGAGGTTCGGCCACTGGGAAGGTGTGATATAACCACTGTGAAGTTCCTGACACAGGATAGTCCTTGGGAAGCAGCCCAAACGTGAGAATCATGGTCAGTAGGAGCGGGTTGGGCCAAAATGCCTGTTTCCATGTTATATGTTCTCAGACCAGCCGTTCATAATCTCAGTCTTTGCGGAATTTGGTGCAGGTACAATAGTTCAATGGTGTTTTATTGTAACGTGCAAACACTGACATTATTTTCTTACAAACAGTCCAAGACAAACCATCTTACCTACAATTGCCATAACTAAGCACCTCCCGATTAGCAAAGTGTACTGAAATAGTCCACTGAGCCCGCTGTGTTTTGGCACCATTTTCATGTCCAGTCTCGCTCTAGTTCTTATGAGCGTTGCCCGATTGAGGCAAGTCCCAGGTTGCTGCAAGCCACTCAGCCTTCACCATCCTTGGACTGACCTGCAAACGGATGTCCTTCTCCTCACCCATCTGCCTATGGGCTCCTGGGGCACCTCCCGCAGTCGACCATGAGGGTGCGATAGGCCATTGCCCGGTTTCCTCTCATACCAGCCTAGTTCCTCACCTGTCGTCATCGCCGGCTCCATCCTCCTCATCCCTGGTCTTCAGCAAAGAGCAGAGCCTGTTCGGTAACTTTCCCCCAACTGACCACAGCCCGCCTGACCCCATCTTGGCCCCTTTCTGCTTAAACACCATGCCCCACTGGGAGGTTCTGCCATCACGCGGCCTGTAGGCCACCTCCATGGCCTACACCAATGGACAATATAAATAATATATCCACAGTCTAGCATTTAAACACTGTCACTCGTAAGAACACACAGTTAAGGACCAGGATTAAGACTGCACACTTTGCTCTTTTAATATCATGACTGATCTGTTGACACCTCAACTCCAGATTCCTGACATCAGGAATCTATCCACCTCTGGATTGGAAATATTCAGGGGCACTGCTTCTATTACCTTCTTTTCAATTCCAAAGGCCCCAGACACTCGGAGAGAGAAAGGATTTTGCCTTATTTTGGTTTAAATGGGTGATTCTTTATTTTTGAACAGAAACCAAAAGCTTTAGATTCCAGGACATTTACTCTTGTCAGAACATATATAATTTAATCACCTCCTCTCTTTTCTAAACTCCTGTTCATATAACCCTCAACTGACCAATATTTTCTTGTAATGTGATCGAAATCTACACATGATGGAAATCTGAAATAAAAATCCAGAAAGGTCTAGAAACACTCAACAGGTCAGGCAGCATCTGTGGAGAGAGAAACGTTTGCTAAAACTGGGAAAGTAAGAAAACAAATTGGTTTAAGGTTGCATCCATCATTTGGTGTTGGAAGGGGGTTTGTACATAGACAATGGGAACATTTTTGGTAGGCCAGGATTACAATGAGGATAAGTGCCAGCAAGTGAATTAGTGAGACAGAAACTGTACAGCAGCAACACAATGAGGGCAATTCGAGAGAGTATGCAAACAAAGAAACATTAAAGCTACATAATGCAAAATGAAGAAAATATCACAATGAAGTTAAAGGAAGGAAGCTTATAAGTGTTGACAAAATATTGCTGTTAAATTGGCCTTGAAATAAGCAAAAGAAAATGTTTCATGCAGTGAGTAGCAATGGCATTTAATTCCATTATTCTAATGTGGGCATTCTAATGTGGTATGACACAGTTCGGACGAGTGACGGCCTCATCAAGACAGAGGAGAGCAGGCTGGATCTTTATATTGTTGTGATCTGTACCCATGGGGATGATTATTCATCAAAGACACACACAATATCACACACTGTGGTGAAAGCCCATCACCAGAGTGGATGGTAAAAGAGCTTTGAAGTCATTCCTGGTGGACGAGCTTATCTATAGTTTGGTCAGTTTTCTATGCCTGCTGTCAACAGCCAAGAATTAGGATTTGATGGTGTGAGTATTCGCTGAGTGAGGAGCAGGTTGTGAGGAAGGGGTCAGTAGCCAAGAAATACCAATATGCAACCAACACAATACTGATAAATCATTCTATAAACATTCTCTGAAATTTCACCCCTCCTCCCTTCTTTGACAAGTGAAGTCTGTGTAACAGCAGCACTGCTTAAATAAGTACACCATTCTAACTTGTGTTGTCATTTCTTCGTTGTTGCTGGGTTTAAATCTTGTATCTCTGCCCCGGCAGGACCATAAAGGCCCCATCACCATAAGCACCGGCTCTAGATACTGGCCCAGCAACACTTTTTCTTGAGCAACTTGTTACTAGAGCGAAAATCTGACCTTGCTAACAGCATCATTCGGAAACACTGGAGCATCTCATTCTTTGTAGAACATTCCAAACAGCGCCCTCCTTATGCACCGTGCTCCATTTTATGGTTTGAATTTGCAACCCTCCTGACCTTCAGCTGGGGTGTCTCAACCTCAGAATTGATGTAATAGGCACCATTTCCTTCAAGAAAGGAGACAGGGCCAATTGTAAATGAAGCAGGTCTTCCTGCTGCTTGACCCAGGGAGTGCCTTTGCCAAGTCATCAAGTTATGCACCACAGAAACAGGCCCTTCAATCCACTCGGTCCACATCCTCTATGAGGCGGTGGAGACTTTATTGTCCCTACATTGCCATCAACTATCCCCACCTCCCACCCCCCAGATTTTACCACGCGGCTAACACGAGTGGAAATTTACAGCAGGCAGTTAACCTACCAACACGAACATCTTTGGGCTGCAACTGGAGCATCCAGAGAAAACCTATGAAACCGGATTAATGTGCAAACTTAACGCAGACAGCGGTCAGAATTGGACCCGATTTGCTGGTTCAGCGAGTTTGCAGATCTACCTGCTGTGCCACTATGCCGTCCTAAAACAGTCTTTCGTCACCTCCTCCCAGAGAGCAAAAAGTTGCTCCCAGAGTTACAATGTAAACTCTGTCCCTCTAGAGAGGTGCAGTAGACCTGATCTTCTCTGTTTCGTAATGCCAAGATCAATGATGGGAACAGCACTGTACACGGCCTTCTTCAACATCACAAAAATCTTGGCAGCGATCAACTGTGATGAGTCACAGGAAATTCTCAGTAGATCTGTATGACTCCCAACTTTCATCACCATCTTTAATCCGCTACTGAATGGTATATCCGAACCAAAATTCCCAAGACAGACCAGAGCAGAGTGGTGTCAAACAAAGATGGGTCATTGCACCAACCTGCTTGGCCATCTGCCATACTGCAATACTGCACACCATGAGCTTATGGGACTGCTTATGGAGCTGCCACCCACAGCTCTGTGATCTGGGTTCAGTTCCAACCTTGGATGCAAACTGTAGAGTTTGTATGTCCCAAGGTATACAGTTATGGGGAATGTGGGGAAAACAAAATGGTCAGTGTACGGTTAGAGTAATAATGGATGCTTGATGGGTGAGTATAGACTCGATAGGCCAAAGGGTCCATTTCCAAGCTCTATCATACTGTGGAGTGAGGTTTATCCACTGAAATTATTAATGTGCGTTCTCTCCACTCAGAACCATGTTAACACAAATCTCAGTCATGAGCTGCATGATGTTTTCCTGTGTGCCAACTCAGAGCCAAAGTCCAATTCATTGTAGATTCCTTTGCTGCCATCTGTGAAAGAAAGAACCTTAAATTAAACATCCAGAAGACAATGGTCATTGACCAACCAGCTGCAGTCAGACAACATGCACCTCCCCACCCCTTAAAGCACCGGGGAGAGATATTGAAATCAGTTGCTAGAAATCCTCCAAATCACCCGTGTCTTGCATCCAGACCCTCATCACATTCAGCCTGGTGAGTGGCCACATTGACGATGGAGTCATATTGTTTACTCTGAATCCTATTGCAGCACAAAATTGCCAGGAGGTCAGAGGAAGCACAGTCTCAACCTCTCTTTGTTAAAAAAAAATCTTACAGGCAAATGTAATTGGCTCTGCATTACCTCAAAGGAAAACACCATGCAGCTCATGGCTGAGATTTGGGTTTAGTGTAGAGATACAGTGCAGAAACAGGCCCTTCGGAGAACGCGCAAACTTCGTACTGACAGTACCCGTAGTGAGGATTGAATCCGGGTCTCTGGCGCTGTAAGGCAGCAACTCTACCGCTGCTATACCCTGCCGCCTCAAGGTTCTGAGTGGAGAGAATACATGTTAATAATTTCTGTGGATTGATCCCACGCCACATAGTGATACAGCTTGGAAATAGACCCTACAGCCCATCGAATTCATACTTACCAATCAAGCATCCATTATTACTCTCACTCCACAGTATGATGGAGCTTGGAAATGGACCCTTCGGAAATGGATTTTCTTCCTCTAGCACATGGTACATCAGAACAGGAAAGAAACATTTGGGAAGGCACTGAGAACCTTACGTCTCTTCACCTGGGGTATGTGATGGTCATTTTCAAACAGCAGAAGAATGCCATATTGCCCCAAACTGCCAACCCTTGTCCCACTTGTGGCTGAGGCTACAGGACTCACAATGGCTTCAACCTTCATGTGGTCCGCCCTGTTTCGACAAATGCAATCAACCTGGCGTGCACAATCAAATAAGATCAAATAGAACAAGTTGTCCTACAACTTTAGGCTGTGCACACCATACGCAAAAGAACATTCATCTCAAAACCTACAGAGCTGGAGCAGATATGAGTTACTGTGCATGTGTGTGTGTGTCTATGTTGAAAAATTAGTACCATATATAACCATATAACCATTACAGCACGGAAACAGGCCATCTCGGCCCTTCAAGTCCGTGCCGAATATTTTTTAATTTTTTTTTATTTTTAAAAAATAAATACTTCCCCCTAGTCCCATCTACCTGCACTCAGACCATAACCCTCCATTCCTTTCCCGTCCATATACCCATCCAATCTATTTTTAAAGGATACAAAGCTTTCATTATCGTGAAGCAGAAAATATAGACTGTAATATGAGAAGCAAACTATAAATATCCGCACATTGCTGGGAATCTCCATTTAATGTTTGCTGCGTAATGGTAAAGTGCTGTGATTGCTGAAAGCATTCAATAAAACTGAAGTAACACGTTAGTGTGCCTGTGAATGCTGAAATGCATTTACCTCACAGGACATCTGGAACACCAACAGCAGTGTGTACCATACAGTGCCTCTGATGAATTGAAATGTTTTAAGGGGAGTTATCAAATCACATAACAGGATTTTCAGGTAAATGACAAAAAACATGGTTGAAGGGATATGTTTTGTGGACATGAGACTTAAAGGAGGAGAGTGTGAGGCGGAGAGGTTCGTAGAGCCATTTCCAGTCCCAGAGGGTGGCACAGTGATGCAGCAGTACAGCTGCTGCCTCACAGCACCAGAGTCCTGGCTTTAATCTTGATTACAGGTGCTGTTTGTGCAGAGTTTGCATGCTCTCCGAGTGACTGCATGAGTTTTCTCCAGATGCTGTGGTTTCTTTCCAATTCCAAAGATGTGCACATTTGTAAGTTAATTGGCTTCCAGTGCGTAGGATGTGAAATTGTGATAACATAGAATTAGCGTATGGGTGATTGATGGGCGGTGTGGATTGTGGGCCGCAGGGCCTGTTTCCACTCTGTATCTTTAAGATAGACCAAACGAAACAAGCGGTTTTGCCATAAAGTCATTGATGGATGCAAAGTGGAAACATGCTCTTTGTTCCACCAAGTCTGTGCCACTCCTACCCACACCACCATAACTATTCTTTATTCTTCCCCATTCTCAACTCCCCGCCATATTTTACACACTAAGGGCAACTTACAGTGGCCACTGATTCTACCAACCTTCAGGTCTTTGGATGGAAACACATGCAGGAAAAACTGAACTGGAGAGGAAGAACAAAGCCTGTTTAGTTCCCTCTCCCATAACTCTCAGTCTGAAGAAGGGTCTCAACCCAAAACGTCACCCATTCCTTCTCTCCAGAGATGCTGCTTGTCCCGTTGAGTTACTCTAGCATGTTGTGTCTATCTTCGATATAAACCAACATTTGCAGTTCCTTCCTAGACATGCTGCCTGACCCGCTGAGTTATTCCAGCACTTTGTGTCCAGAGCAAAGCTTGGCAGATAATGTTGATACAGGTGAGGGGTAGGGGGTGGTTGATAGGCAGATGGTGCACAAAGGCCAGAGATAAAAAGAGACAAGGTGTGATAACAAAGGGATTGAAGGTTTGCAAATTGTGAAGGTGGACAGTAAGATCATTAATAATAAAGATTAATTTAAGATGCCACCCATACATATTAAACGCTTACCAGGAGCTGAGATTACTGCGTAGGTCCAAAGTTTGGTTTTCCAGATAATGTCAATTTATTCATTTGGATCCCCAAAACACATGGAGAAAACTGTCTTCTATTTCAAAATTATTAGCACCTTAATCATTTGAACATTTAACATGGTAGTCTCTTTTTATTGACATCTTTAGAGAGTATAACAACAAAAGCATTAACACCTTAATAACAATAGTATATAACACCCCATCACACAAATCGCCACAACTACTGCCTCTAGCAGTTGCTATTATGTGTTTGCATTATAGAAATGTTCAGGCATTCTGAAAACTCAGCTCAACAGATGATCACTAGTCAGCATGGACTTGGTGGTTAAAGGGCCTATTTCCACACTATATCACAAATAATATATTGCATTAAGTTAAAATGTTACTCAGTGACTTTCTCTCTTTCTACTGTTTAGTTAGCCCAGCTTAATATTAACCAGGAGAGACTTTAGCAGTAGAAGTTCACCAGTACCAACACACTCCTAAATTTTGCACAAAACCCCAATCCAAGTCTCACAGAACTGTCTTGGAAGTACACTTCATGTTCAGTTTACGAGATCCAGAAATTCTCCTAGCACCAGGAAAGGTTAGCTCAGCTCAACGAAGCACTTTAATAAGACACAGGAGGATGCTATAAGCTGCACTGAGTCTTTAAACACTTCACCATGTCATTTTGCATGGGTCAAGTACTGTTATTTATGTGCATCCTGCATATCTGCAGTGAGCAACACTATTGCATCAATTTTATTTTATGGCAAATTCAAAGGATCTGTTGTCTTTCAGATACACAGTATATTTAATGTAAGTGGTGTGATCAAGTGGTTGCTTGGTAACCTGCTGGAGAGAGACAGGTCCTCAAGCAGTAAGATTGCAATTTGTACTAAATTGGTCTGCATGGTAAAGTTGCTAATGTTGTTTTGAATTTTGTTGATACTGGTGTAAGAAAGACTTGGGGTCGCAGAGCCATATAAACTCAGAGCAGCCCAATATGTTTTTATTTATTTTTTAGAATTTAGAGAAATGGCATGAAAACAGGCCCTTCGGCCCACCGAGTCTGCGCCGACCAGCGATCACACCCATACACTAGCACTATCCTACACACTAGGGACATATACAATTTTTACTGAAACCAATAAACTTACAAACCTGTACATCTTTGGAGTGTGGGAGGAAACTGGAGCTCTCGGAGAAAACCAACTCGGTCACAGGGAGAACGTACAAACTCCCTACAGACAGCACCCATAATCGGGATTGAACCCGGGTCTCTGGCGCTGTAAGGCAGCAACCTCTGCGCCACTGTGCCGCCCCCTTTTTGTCTATGCCAACCATGAAGCAACAATTTAGTTTAGAGATAGTATGGAAATAGGCCATTCGGCCCACCAAGTGCCCACCAACCATCAATCACACAGTCACACTAGTTCTACACTAGTTATCCCACTTTCATATCCACCCTACACACTAAGGGCAATTTACAGAGGCCAATTAACCTGAAAATCTGCAGCTCTTTTGGGCGGAACTACAGCACCTGGAGGAAAAGCACACAGTCATAGGGAGAATGTGCAAACTCCACACAGACTGCACCCAAGATCAGGATGTAACCCAGGTCTTTGGTGCTGTGTGGCAGCAGCTCGACCAGTAGTGCCAATGCGCTGTCCAATCTTACACTAATACTATTTTATTCAGCTCACATTCCCATCAGCTCCCCTCAGATTCTCCCACTCAGCCATACATTGAGGACAACATACTGTGGATGATTAAACTACCAACCAGCATGTCTTTGGGATGTGGGTGGAAACCGGAGCACTCTGGAGAAAACCACACGGACACAGGGAGAACATGCAAACTTCACAAAGGCAAGACCCAAGGTCAGGATTGAACCCTAGTCTCAAGTGCTGTGAGGCATGGTGCTGCCTGCATTGTTGGCTTAGATGGGGGAGTTGAGAATTGAGTATTCTTTTGAGGACATCAGGTAAAATCTGAGCTGTAGGAGGGATAAAATGGGGCCTTGCTGGAGGATGAGAGATGTGGTCGTGGAGTTTGTGAGTGATATCAAGGGGAGTAATGGTTGGGATGGGGTGAAATAGTTAGTGTGATAAAACATAAGGCTGTTAACGATGGCAGGTAGGTAAGGAATCGACCTGAAGTGAGGTGTCCCAATGTAGTGAAGGCAAAAGCTCACTGTCTCACCACTGCCCTGTGTGCTAAATTCCACCAAAGCATTCCAAGCGAGAATGTTATCAACCTGGAAAAGCACATGGTCATGTTTAGCTCCAGTTATAAATTTACTAAAAACCAAATAGACATGCACATTTGAATTTCCAGCATGTGACAACATGGGAATATGAAGCTCATGCTGGAAATTCAAATGTGCATGTCTATTTGGTTTTCAGTAAATCTGGCCAATGAAGTATCTTTGACGAGTTTTCACTGTTGTTTAAGGCTCCAATCCAAAAAATAGGTTGTGAAGATAGACACAAAATGCTGGAGTAAGTCAGTGGGATAGACAGCATCTCTCGATAGAAAGAATGGGTGACGTTTCAGATTGAGACCCTTCTGAAGATACTGTCTGTCCCGTTGAGTTACTCCAGCATTTTGTGCCTATCTTCAGTGTAAACCAGCATCTGCATTTCCTTCCTACACAAATATGTTGTGAATGTTGAAACCCCACAAATAGTGTTAAGATCAATGAATTATCAGTCTGCATTTGGTGAATGCCCCCCGCCCCACCCAGCGGCCGGCCAACCTCCCCGGCGCCGGCGGGTACGAGCGCCAGCGGTGGCTCTGCTGGACGGGCAGCATCCCCAGAGAAAAGAAATGGGTGGCGTTTCGGGTCAAGACCCTTCTCCGGAGATATTGCCTGGCCCACCGCGGCACCCCGTGTGCGTCTCCGCCGGTGGCCGGCGTTCGGCTCCCTCCGCCACCAAACCTCTCCGTCTGTGTCACAACACCCTCCACCAGCAGGGCCTTTGACGCCAGAAGAATACAAGCAGCTCCAGTGTAATTAATTGCCAGTCCCAGCTCTGACTGACTCACTGTTTGTAATGACATGCCCTCCACCGAGGGGGCAAACCGACGGCCACTGGACAAGGTGAGAGGCACGGCCGGCAGTCTGCGCCCCCTCGGGAACCGGTCTGGAGCCGGTGCCGAGCCCCCCTTCCCCCCCTCCCGCGCCGGCTGCCTTCGGACGGGGACGGAACACCCGGGGAGGGGGGGACGGCCCAGCGGCAGCTTGGCTGCACCCAAAGTGCCGGAGACCCGTGCCTGACCCCGACCATGGACCCCGACCCCACGGAGCAGCACGAAGCATAAAGCACTCACTGAAACTAAGGTCTGATAACCAAAGATAACACACAGCAGCTCCGCACCCTCCAATGTTTACCTCCAGTGACCTGTGACCTAGGCATACGCAGTCGGAATACCAAACTCGCTTATTACTCTGTGTTGCGTGATGCCTTGGCCATCTGAGAAGTGAGGTGGGGCCTTGATTGAATGTCTCCTGCCAGCTTCGATTAAATTTGTAAGCTTTCAAGTAGTTCTTGAACTTGCAATTTGCAACTCAGAGATTCATTTTATTTATCTTGCAAGAGATTGTGGGTTTAGCAGGGCCAGCATTTATTGCCTGTCCATTGCCCTTCAAGTAGGTGGCTTGCTGGATAATTTTAGAGCCAACTGCTCCTGTTGATTTGGAGTGACGTACATGGCATCTAGAGAAGGATATGACTTTTATTTTACATGCTGGATGGATGGAGAATCTGGCAGTCTTGTGCTTATTATTGCTAATGGCTAGCTTTGCTTTAAACTCCAGATGATTAACTGAATTTAAATTCCTCCATTACCATGGTGGGATCTGAATTTTTGTTTTGACGTTATCAATCCAGGCTTCATTAACACCCACTGCACCACCACACCAACCCTCGTTATTAAACATGAGTTGGTCAATGCAAGATAGATTGCACTGCGGAGGTTCAAGTGCATCCTCATTCATATGGACAAGCGTAATTTGAATGAAACTAGATACAAAATAAACCAAATTTGAGCACATTGACCCCTAGCCCTCGTTCTTTCATGTGTCACAGGTTACCAGTTGCAATATTTGATATTGTGCCAACTGGTGCATCATGCACATTAAACTTTTAAGCTTGTGCTTTTACCTATGAGGGTTCATATTTGCTCAGCAGTTAACAAACTGGGATGAATCATGAAGCTGCAATCACGATGCTCAAAGGACACTCCACTCCCTTGCCTGTAGAGTAAAACACTTTTACCTCTGCTGCATAACCAATATCGGGGAGATGGCCCCGAGGCATGTTCTGAATTATTTTATTGGCTGCTAACTTAACTCTGATTGAAATCTATTTGCGCCATCAGTCCCCATGTTTGTTACATTGCATTAGCTTCTTCTCTGGAAATGTCTGGGATTTGTGCTTCCCAATTCTGTGTTGATGGATCTCTGCAGCCTTGCTCCTCCTCTTTGGCACCCCATTAAGAACTTGTTCTTTTACCCAGTCTTTGATTGCCTTACGAATCTCTCTCAGGGGCGGGTGTCAAAGTTTGTTTGATAATTACCACGTGCAACATTTTGGAGTACTCTGCCACTTTATAAATGTTTGCCCCCTTGAAAGAACCAGCGGAAAGGCAGCTAAGATTGCATCTGAGCTAAGGGTACATGAATACTTATTCAGGTTATCGAATGCCACAGAGCAAAGATCTAGCAGAGGGCTTAAACTATCTACAGTTTATCCCCATCTAATGGCAGTTTGGGTAACGGAAATTCACCGATTCTCAAATCACTGCCAAAAAATAGAAATATGAAATAAAAGTTCACTCTCATGGAATTTATATGCGAAAAAAAAAACGTTGAACAAGACGTGAAAGAGATGACAAATGTTCTCAATTTTTATCATGGGTTCACGTTACGGATCACGTTGTAGTCGGTTTTCTGGGAAATCAACCCCTCAGTAACGTACGTGGTGTACTGTAATGTTTCAGATCTGTGAACTTGAATGAAGAGAGCATCTCAGGCGATGAAATAATGTCCCTTCACTGCTACTACATCGTCCAGCAATTCATTTCTCCCTCCCTCCCTCCTCCACAGCTGTTAAACCTATAATTCTTAATGAACAATTCAGACATTAACGTGCCACTGACCCTCGACCCTGACTCTTTTGGGTGTCATTGGGTCAATGCAAGAGCTCTTAATTAACACAGCATTGAACAGACAAGAGCAACCGCATCTTGTGACAACAGATGCACATCCCTGGCCCAGGCCAGTAGAAGCTTTGTTACATCAGGAGCTTGGAACTCCCCATGAACCTGAACCTAGCTCCACAGGTGATTAGAGAAACTCTTCCAAAGCTGGCATGCCCTTGAAGAGACTGATGTACAACAGCCCACTGTGACAAATCAGTCTATACTGACAGGTTTTCCTTATGACCGTATGGATTTCTTTGGGTGCTCCAATTTCCTCACACAACCCAAAGATAGATGGGTATGTTAAATGGTCACTGTACAAAGATGAGAAGTAGAATCTGGGGGGAGTTGATGGGTATGTGGGGCGAATAAAATGTGACTTAAAAAAAAAAAAATTGCGGTCAGGTAAGGGGGGATGATAGTTGAAGAGTTGGTATGTCCAATTTACATAATGCTCATAAAATATTTGTTTCTCTCTTTTTCCTCTTTCTCTCTCTCTTTCTTTCCTAGGGTCTATTTTTCTTTTTCTTTTGTTTTTAATTTTGCTCTTATAGGGTCTTCGTCCTTTTTTGTTGTCACATTTTCTACACTTTCACTTTTTCCTTCACTTTCTTCTTTCTTTCAATCTTTTCCTTTTCTAGTGTAAAAAATAAATGGAGTACATTAATTGTAAGAAGATATAAATGACGAGTACTAATGTATGTGGTTGTAATGTAATGTACTTCTAATAAATAAAAATTAAAAAAAAAAAAAAAAATGTGATTATTACAAATAGGTGGTTGATGGTGGGTGATAATGACGGTGGAGCTGAAGGGCCTGTTCACATAATTTATCTTTGTATGACTCTTCGTTCTTTAGGCATGTTTGGGCGAAAAGATTAAATATATATGGAAAAATACCAGCAGTCAGAAAGAGTAAAAGACAAAAATACCAGAATGGAGAATGAAACTGAAATATTAATTGTGATTAAAATCTACAGCTGCTTAAAATCTCCAGCTTCTGCAAAAAAAAAAAAAATTTCAGGGGAAACTGAATTTTTTACCATTTGTATGGTGTTTCTTTTGCATTGAGGTGTTTATGGAATCAAGGTAAGCCCATTTCAGCATTTGTCTCGTAACAGCTCACTTAACTTAGGGACGGAACAGTGGCGCAACGATAGAGTTGCTGCCTTACAATGGCAGAGACCTTACAATTGGCAGAGACGGAGTTTGTACGTTTTCCCTGTGACTAAGTGGGTTTTGTCTGGGAGCTCTGGCTTAGTCCCACACTCCAAAGGCATACAGGTTTGGACGCGAATTGTCTTCTGTAAATTGTCCTTAGCGTGTCGTACTAAAACTAGTGTATGGGTGATCGCTGGTCAGCGTGGACTTGGTGGGCCAAAGGGCCTGTTTCCACACTGTATCTCCAAACTGAAATAAACTTGAAATTCTGTTCTTTAAAGATTTGTAATATATATAAAACAGAAACTATTATAAAATACCAAACCATAGATTGAGAGACATATTCAAACATTAAACATCTGATCACAAAAGATACAGTTCTGCATGTAACATGGTATCACTGTATGAAATGTTAAATATCAGAGGAGATTGTAAGTGATTTCAAGCTCCCCTCAATTAATGATTGCGTAGCCAATTGTACGAATGACATTTTGCTAATATTTCTGCAGAGTTGTGGTTGAATTGTTGTGTTAGTGTTCTGAGTAATTTGGCCATCAGGTTGTTTAAGTATTGTGTGAAACATGGAGGTAGATATGTGACAGTTGTGTGGGCTGTAATTAGTTCAGCTTGTTAAATTAAAGCAAATTCTAAAATGTGTAATACAATTTTGTTTTACCCAACAAGTAATCCAGAAATAATTGACCAATATTACTATTTAAGGCAAGGTATTTCCTCGTGTTTCGTGGGTGTTGTACATGTGATTTCTTGCTGAGATGGTTTAATTAACCATCAAAGCAGTTCCCAAACCTGTTCCCAGCCTCCACGATATTTACTTGCCACACACGCACAGAATATTAAAGTAACATGATAGTGCTTGTTAACAAAGTAAAGTTGACTTCAGGACAAGTTGATTTTTTTAATCATATGTACAAATACGGTGATTCATAGGATGGAAACAGGGCATTTGGCCTAACTTGCCAATGCCAATAATTTTGGCATCCTGAGCATCCCAGATCTCTGGTCTTTAGAACATCATAAATGGATCCACTTCTCTGGCTTCCTCTGGCAGCTCATTGCAGATATGACTACCCTCTGAATAAAAGTATTGCCCTGAGGTCCCTCTTAAATCTCTCCTATCTCACCTTATGTAGATGGAGCCCACAAGTTGTAGAATCCTCTACTCAGGGAAAATAGACTGAGAGCATTCACTATATCTATGCCTTGAATGACCTCAATAAGATCACATCTCAACCATCTACACTCCAAAGATAAAAGTCCCAGCTTATCCTGCCTTTCTGAAAATCAATCTTGCAAGTCCAAGATACATCCTACTAAATTTCCTTTGTTTAGTTGAAAAATATACAATTAGAAAACAAATACAAGAGTTAATTTAAAGTTTCCGCCATGGAGATGGGATTAGCAGGTGGGTCCAATAGCCTGATGGTTGTAGGATAGTCACTGTTGCTGATGCTCGTCGTGTGGGACTTCAGGCTTCTTTACTCCTGCCTGATGGTAGCAGCGAGAAGAGTGCATGCCCCAAAAGATGGGGATCCTTGATGAGTCCTTGCCTTGTTGAGTCAGCATCTAAATGTAGATGCTTTTGATGGAGGCAATGCCTGTGATGGATCGGACTGAGTTCAGCACTCTCTGCATGCCTCTTGCGTTCCTGTGTATTGGAATTGCCATACCAGACCATGATGCAACCAGTCAGTATACTCTCGACAGTGTATCTTTAGAACTTTGTTGAAGTATTCGGTAACATGCAGAAACTTTTTCGGGAGAAGGTTTACAAAATGGTAATCAGCAACAATTGGTGTATTATTTTAAAAAAGTCCACTAGTTATCATGTTTTGTGACATTGTACCCTGATGTTGGATATTTTAACAATGAGCAGAGAAAATTTGTATTTTTTTCCATTGGTTTGATCATAAACCAGTTAAAATTCTGTATTTTCTCTTACATTTTCATGCTATTATTTTGCCTAATTTTTTGGAGTCATAATTGGATTTTTAAAGGCTGCAAGAACTGCTTATGAGTTTTGTTTGCAAGCTGCATCAGATCCATCACCATGCACTTCTTAATCCGGGAGAGCAAGGGCTTTCCTAGCCCTTGGCCTTCCCATGCTGTTCACTGCACCACTGCCCTGGGTAAACTTTGTTGAGAACGTATTCCATATGTACTTAGTTTTTAATTAGGCATTGAACAAAGTACTATGCATTCACCAAGTGGAATGTTTAACATACCACAGGAGCATTGGCCTGAGGGAAGATACAGAACTGAAGTTCAGCTCTGTGCATTTCACATTTGAACTGCTTGGAAATGGTGGTTTGCACTTTCCCTGGCCATTACACCTGCACGTTGCAAAACATTTACAGCAGAACTCTCTCAAAATCTGGACTGAGTTGCATTGTTTTTCATTGGTCAACACTTTTACAGCCAGAAAAATCTCTATGACAGCATGTTAAACTGGCCGCATTGGCATTTGACTGGTGCCATCACCTCACAAACCTTGGAGACGTCATCGGCCTTCGTGTTTGGGGGACGAGACCACTACTGCCTCGGGATGGTAGCCCAGTTGAGTGTTTTTCACCTTCCAATTGTGTTCAACACAAAATGCCCAGCAAAGATTCCTGGAGAGGAGTGGGAATTGCGAGGCAAATGGCAGAAAAGGATCATAAGTGGAAATTAGTCCCAGAGGCGGTGTGACTTGGGTTTGCTGAATTATTAAGTTGCTGGATGGGTGGACATGAAAATGTAATGTTGTGACTGAATGGCTATCATTATATCTTCATTCATTTGCATCTGTCTTTGTCTCCGTCCTGGGGAAGACTGAACACTCAGGGTATTTCCACAAGGATATCAGAATGATAAGAGACACAGGGCCTCAGTGATGCCATATATAGGTCTGAAGAAAGGAAACATTGTCTGTCCATTTCCCTCTACATATGCTGCCTGCCCCACTGAGTTTCTCTTGTTTTTTTTGCTCATGATTCCAACATCTGCAGCCTCTTTTGTCTCTATATTAAAATACTTCATTGTGGTGATCTCAGTGATGTTCTCTCATGTTACAGAGATACCAATAATACAGATGACTCATTGCTGACGGCATGTCTGGGTCCATGTGTTCACTACACCTGTGTACAACTTCAATAAGAATTCATGCCATAGGTATTTAATCTTTAATCAGACAATAAACAGAGTGGTGTGCATTCATCATGTTGTAAGTTTAAAACACAGAGGGAGCTCTTTGGCCTGAAGCAGAAACCCTGATGTGCAGACATCTGGATAAACATGGGTTTTAGTTCATTAACGCTGCTGATGAATGGAATACCTAGAGTTGCTGGTCAGTTGTCACTAGTTCTTCAGGAAAGCCTTCGTAAAATATATTCTACAGTTCTGAAAAAGGGCAGCATGAAAAATTAGAACATTCTGACAGTGATCTCTGATGCTTGTGCACAGGCAGTTTGTTCATGGCACAACCAAATGACATCTAAAGGGCCTGTCCCACTTGGGCGTCATTTGCGCCTCATTTACGCGTCATGTGGAAAATTGGTCGACGTGTGGGGGGGCGAGTGGGTGACGCGCGCATAGCGCATGGTGAGGCATGGAATCGCATGTAGTGGCGCGTGGTATCGCGCGGCGCTCCAGGATTTCGTAGTGTACCGAAATCCTCGCGCGCCACCTGCGTGACATGTCGCTTAAGCACGCTGACGCATTGGCTACGCACGCTGACGCATTGGCTACGCACTCCTGACATTCCGTCGTCGCACGTGTATCGTGTGGTGACGCATGGTTCCGTCACCGTGCGTCAACGTCTGTAAACATGCGACGACGCCCTATACGCAGTCGGCCCGCCTTTTACACATCATGTAACCTCTAACCTCGTCCACACAGACCTCTTCCTCGGTTTCTTGCTAGCCTTTCTTGTTGTACTCCTGCCTGGCTGATCTGTAAGTATGAGGGCTGCTGCTAACAGAAGTGTCTGTTGTTGCTGTAGCAATAAAATCTGTTGTTTTTCCATAATGGTCATGATGCAGAATAGGGAAGCAGGGTATTCTAATGACGTCATGTGCACCAGACGGTTGTGCTGATGCAGGATAACGCGTGATTTGTCAGTCACTACCGGCCTGTCGCGCAAATGACGCCCAATTGGGTCAGGCCCTTTAGGTTCATTGCAAAGCTCCTGAAGTATAGGACCTCTGTGATTTTATTTTATTCCAGATAATTTGTTCATTAACATGTTTTCACGATAACATTTCAAAACAAATAAAAGTAAATAGGAGTGATTGAACTGGCATTTCTGTTGTTTTACTGTTGTTTCTTAGTATACCAAGTTTGCTCTGAATTAAAGATCCCATGAACTAGGAACAGGACAAGTCCATCTGGAGCTCAGGTTTGTCCTGCCATTCATTTAGACCATTCCTGAACTATTGCATCAAAATCCACATTCCTGTCTGATCAGCATATTCCTTCATGTTAACAATAACCCCCACCCCCACAGATGCTGATTGACCTGCTAAGTTACTCTAGCAGATTGTTTGTTGCCCTGTATTCATTAGCTATCTCAGTATCCAAATCTATCAGTCCTCGCCTTGAATGCAGTCAGTGAGTGAAAATAGTTTGGGGTAGAGAATTCCAAAGATTTACAACACTTTGAGTGAAGAATTTCTCTTCCTTTCCATCAAAAACAACTGATCCTTTATTCTAATACTCTTCCTCAGTTCTATTCAGACAAAATCTTTCACCATGCAAATAAAGTCTTGTGTTTCAGTGAGATAACCTCACTGGAACCGTCCTGATGCAACAGCCTTTTCATTCTAGTCTAATGAAACTTTATTGCACCGCCCCAAGGCAAGTATTTCCTTTCCTAGACATGTTGATTGAAATGGCATATGGTACTCCAGGTGTGGACTCATCATAGTTCTCTGTAATTCTAGCAAGACCTCCTAATATTCCTGTCCCCTCAAACAAAAGGCTAAAATTCCACATTGCCTGCATGTGGATCACACTGGTCAGACAATAAGCTTTCCAAATATCAACCTTTACTCGTCTCTCGTCTTTTGAAAAATATTCAGCATTTCCACAAATCCCACCAAATAAATGATTTCATGTTTCCATGGAGTTAGAGAGAGAGAGAAAGAGAGAGAGAGAGAGAGAGAGAGAGAGAGAGAGAGAGAGAGAGAGAGAGAGAGAGAGAGAGAGAGAGAGAGAGAGCACCAAAACATACCCCACAGCTCACAGATTCAGCACCAACAATCAGCTATCTATCTACAACTAGACTAAGTGGGTGGGGGGAGAGGGGTGTGTGGGCGGGGGGGAGGGGGCAGTGGGCTCGGAGAAAAGAAGGGGGAGAGCCATGGGGGAGAGGGAGGCATCATGGGGGAGGGGGAGGAGCCAGCGAGGGGGACCAGAGGGGTAGTGGCTGGAATTGGCGGTGCGATGGGGACTCACAGCGGGCGCTGGTCGCTGGTCGCTGGTCGTTCTCCTCCGCCGGGATCAGAGTCTTCGTTTGGCGACATCAGCGACATCTCCAACTCCGGGCTGGGCTGGGCTGGGTCTCCCACACTAGGCTGGGCTGGGCTAGGCTGGGCTGGGTCGGGTCTCCGACGCTGGGCTGCTTGGGGCTGGGCTGCTTCGGGTCCCTCCGAAAATTGTGTCCGGTTGGAAACCTCCGCCGGCCATCCTCAGCTCCAGTAAAGACGCGATGGCACAGGAAGGGGCGGACCATCCCGGGGAGTGACAGGGGAAGAGACAAATCCGCGCGGCGCTGACTAGCAGGAGAAGAGATCGATCTGCGCACCCGCGGTTTTAAAGATTTTTAAACCTTGCTAACTTTTACGACATTCAACCGATCGGAACGAAACTTAGTACACTTGCAGCACAAGAGAACGGTGAGTGAACTGGTGAAAAATCAAAGCGCTATCGCGAACCGTTTTTGTGCAAATAGAAAGATCACCAAACCGGAAGATAACAAGATCAGAGTTTTAGTTATGTATAGATTACTCTTCAGTAACCCCATTTCTTAAATTCTCACTCACATTCTTATAAAATGTCCCAAGATTTTACCAATCATTAGGGCATTTTAGTGTTTAAGAAAGAACTGCAGATGCTGGAAAAATTGAAGGTAGACAAAAATGCTGGAGAAACTTAACGGGTGAGGCAGCATCTATGGAGAGAAGGAATAGGCGACGTTTCGGGTCGAGACCCTTCTTCAGACTGATGTCGGGGGGGCGGGAAAAATAAAGGAAGAGGCGGAGACAGTAGGCTAGTGGGAGAGCTGATAAGGGGGAGGGGAAGAAGGGGAAGGAGGGAGTTTCAGTTCAAATTGCACCTTTAGAGTAATATCGACCAGATTAGCAAAGATTTGGGGGTTGGGGACAGTGGTCGGTTAAATATAGTGTTAAAGGAAGGACGAGTTAGATGGGTGGGGAATTCTGGATGGGGGAGCAGTTCTGGTGTTAAGTCTAGTGCAAACCCACTGACTCCCACAAGTATCTCGACTACACTTCTTCCCACCCTGCTTCCTGCAAACACTCTATCCCCTGCTCCCAATTCCCCCATCTATGCCGCATCTGCGCCCAAGATGAGGTGTTCTATACTACAACATCCGTGATGGCCTCATTCTTCAGTGAACGAGGGTTTCCCTCTCCCATCATAGATGAAGCCCTCACTCGTGTCTCCTCGGTACCCCGCAGCTCCACCCTTGCTCCCCCTCCCACTCCCCTTAGTCTCAACAGTGACAGACTCCTTACCTTCCACCCCATCAGCCGTCGCATACAACACATAATCCTCCAAAATTTCTGCCACCTCCAACGGGATCCCACCACCGGTCACATTTTCCTATCCCCACCACTTTCCGCCATCCGCAGAGACCGTTCCCTCCGCAACTCCCTAGTTAACTCATCCCTTTCCACCCAAACCACCCCCTCCCCAGGTACCTTCCCCTGCAACCGCAGAAGATGCAACACCTGTCGCTAGTCCTCCTTCCTCGACTCTATTGTCGAGGGAGGCTCCGAGGAAAGGCTCCTAGGAAAACTGGATTACTATGGCATCAGAAATAGTCTACATTACTGGATTAGGGACTTTCTCACAAACCGGCCTGTGAAGGAAACATTTCTTCAGAAGAACAAGTACTGTCAGGAGTACCGCACGGCACGGTCCTCGGACCACTGTTGTTCCTGACGTACATTAATGATCTACCTGAACACATAAATTGAAAACAAAACTCTTCGCAGATGATTATCTTATATATACATACACCTGTCACTGATGTAGAGGATATGAACTCGTTACAAGAAGACCTTAAATCCAAATTATGGGAAAACACATGGAAGATGAGCTTCAACTCAACCAAATGCTCAATTATGGTAATTTCAAACAAGAAGAAACCACCGACTCGAGATTACGTTTTATGTGGACAAATACTTCATCGTACAACCATACCTTGGAGTTTATCTTGATAACAAGCTTCCGTGGAGGGAACACGTGGACAACGGTCACTAAAGCCAACCGGACACTAGGATTCCTTAGACAAAACCTGGTTCTACCCAAAGGAAGTGAAAACCACAGCATATACAACATTGGTTAGACCCTTACTGGAATACGCTTCATGCGCCTGGGACCCATACAAAACTGGTCATATCAACAAACTAGAAGGGATACAGAGGGAAACAGCACGCTTTTGCATCGGGAACTACAATAGAGGTAGCAGTGTCGCCTAGATGCTGTTCCACCTGGAGTGGGAAACGCTGGAAACAAGAAGGGCAAGGAACAGACTAGCCAGGTTGTACAAGATTCAAAAGGGGATCGTGGGCATGACTGCAGATAGATACATAACATACTCAACAGAAAGGAGAACAAGAAAGAGAAATGATATGCAAATAGAAATCCCGTTCGCCAGGACAGATATTTATAAGAACTCATTCTTTGTAAGAACCTTAAGGGAATGGAATAAACTAGACAACAATATAGTAAAATCACCTTCACTAGAGGGTTTTAAGTGGGCACTAACAGCACGTTAGAATGCACAACACATCCAAGTTGGCGATATGCAGAGTACTGCCCTGCCGACTACAAATTCAGAAGGTTCAGAAGGTATTGGACCCCGACAGTCCTTTCAGGTGAGGCAGAGGTTCACTTGCACCTCCTCCAACCTCATCTACTGTATCCGTTGTTCAAGATGTGGACTCTCATACATCAGCGACACCAAACGCAGACTGGACGATCGTTTTGCGGAACACCTTCGCTCAGCCCGTCTGAACCAACCTGATCTCCGGTTGCTGGACACTTTAATTCTCCTTCCAATTCCTACACAGACCTTTCTGTCCTAGATCTCTTCCATAGTCAGATTGAGGCTAAACGCAAATTGGAGGAACAGCATCTCATATTTTGCTTGGGCAGCTTACAGCCAAGTGGTATGAATATTGATTTGTCTCACTTCAGGTAGCCCCGGCATTCCCTTTTTCTCTATCCGTCCCCCACCCAAGTCGCACCAGCTTCTCATTTTCACCCGACAAACAGCTTACAATGGCCTGTTTCCTTTATCATCGTTACTTTTTTGCATATCTTTCATTCATTGTTCTTTATCGCTCCACATCACCGTCTATATCTCTCGTTCCCCATATCCCTAACCTGTCTGAAGAAGGGTCTCGACCCGAAATGTCATCCATTCCTTCTCTCCAGAGATGCTGCCTGTCCCGCTGAGTTACTCCAGCTTTTTATGTCTATCTGTGGAGCTAAGTCATTGCCAGCTGGAGGCACGGCAGTCATGGGGTAAAGAAAGCAGTGATTTTATATAAGATACAATTAGAAAATTGCCGGAATCTCAGAGGTTTGTATCCTAGAGCGCGTTGCAAAGATCAATCTCTTCAAACCTCAGCACAGCGATGTATAAAGAGTGATGGGGACAACCAAGACAATTGGAGGATTCAAAGAGTGATATAAATTACACCAAAAACAATGTGTGAGAGCGGACACATTCTGCACTCTTCCCTACACCCTGACAAAGGTCATGAATACAATGTGAATTATTCACTCCCACCCCCACAGATTAGACGGCCTCTGGGCTTTGTCCTGCCTATCCTGTCAGAACAGACAGTCAAAACTTCACTGGGCATTCTCTGCTCAGAACACAGCATGAACTTTCCCAGAGGTTAAGTGTCATTTTCCAGCGTGACCTCGTGTATTTGCGCTGTGTTAATTTACTGAAAGGCTTCTAATGAGAAGCTCTGGGAGTGATTGTTGTGTTGGTGGAATCCTCCCAGGACTAACCAGTCTATGCTCAGTGGGTGCATTTAGTGTTAATCAAAGCAATTTGTAAACTGCTGAGGTAGAAAGATATTCATCTGCTAAAACATAGTGTCGGCTTGATGTAAAATGGTATACATAGGTTTTTTATACTGCTGGGAAAAGTCTTGTTCCAAGCACAGACTATGTGTGCAGGTACATATGTGTAAGTGGGTGTGCTTCTGTAGATGCACATACATACATGCACTATATATGTGTAGAAATATATTGTTATATAAGTTTGATGACTTGGTTAGAGGATGCTGTATTCTCCACTAGTCATTTGGACAACTGCCCCCTGTCCACTTCTTGCTTTTTGTGAACAACATTGACTGAACATTGTCAACCACTCAGAAATGTTGAAACCAGTGCAAATGGTGTAAGAAAGAAATAATTCTGGACAATTCCAGAGTCTCTGTTTGTTGAGGTGAACTCTGTCGGCCATGGAGCAGTGATTGTCAGTGCTAACCTTTGACCCTTGCTAAAGAGGGTAGTCTGTGCTGAGAACCTGCAGGTCCAGCAAATATTTTTTAAATAGGTCAGTAGAAAATACAGATAACACTGGTTGAGGAACTTTGCAGAGTGCCAAAATCCCTCTCTTCCCCTATTCTGGGAAAGCTTTCAAACCTGCCCTTTTGTGCATTGCTTTGATTTAAAATAAATATTTAACAGAATGTCATCTGTTTTAATGGACTGGGTTATGAACATTGTTTATTCAGTAAACCTCAATAACCTGACAACCTCATGACTTTGGTGCAGTTTTTCCAGAGTATTGAAATTACTTATTTTAATAACCAAGCCCAGTTTTAATCTGCCAAGCTTACATGTGACATGTTATACCTAGTGTGTTATACTAGTATGTTACACCCAGTGCGATAAATGCTTCAGTGAACAGGGACATGGAAGCAGGCCCTTGGGAGTTCAGAGGATTGATGAAAGCTGGCCCCCGGTTAGTTTACAAAGTGCATGGGAACGAGGCCTTGGTGAGCCATTAGGGGAACAGGTGTTGGTGAGTAAGAGCAAAGGGTGTTAGAAAGATTGAACATCAGATGTTGATCTGAAAGTTTTCTCGATTTTCAAGTGAGGAATTCTTCTTCTTGTCGAGTCCACACACAAGATTAGAAGTTGTTGAGCCAGAGCTGAACTCACTTCTCGGCATCCGCATACAATGGTGTCTGTCTTGCGCTTCTTGTGCTTCGTGTGCGTGGTGGTGGAAAGATCGGTGGAAACAGGGCCGCAACGTGAACGCTCTTTCCTTGACCCCAGTGAGGAATTAAGGCATAGCAAAAGTGTAAGGAGTCTGAGTGGGCCCCTTGAAACATCTTGAAGAAGAGCCAGCAAATGTGGAAGGGGTAATGGGTTGTTCGGGTGATGGGAGGGGGTTCCTATATATGCGGTGCTCAGTCATGGCTCAACATTTACAGTGTTGCTTCTGTCAGAAGGTAATGAGATCATGTCCCACTCCAAAGGCACGAGCATAAAACCAAGACCAACATTCTGATGCAGGGCGGCACAGTGGCACAGCGAACAAATTCCTGCCTTACGGTGCCACAGACTCGCGTTTGATCCTGACTACAGGTGCTGTCTGTACGGAGTTTGTACTTTCTCCCAATGACCACATGGGTTTTCTCCGGGTGGTCCAGTTTCCTCCCACACTCTAAAGGCAAAGGGGGTTGTAGGTTAATTGGATTTGTTAAGTTGTAAAATTATCCCTAGTGTGTAAGGATAGGGTTGGCGTTAGTGCACGGGGTGACGGTTGGTCGGTGTGGGCCCCGTAGGCCAAAGGGCCTGTTTACGTGGTGTATCTCTAAAGTCTAAATGACAGAGGCTCACACAATTGGTAGTAATGCATCACAGATAAGAAAATAGCGAGGCACTTCCCTCTTGAGACCTGGACAATATTTATTTTCTCAACTTAAAGATCACTAGAACAGCCCTTCATTTTATTGGTAGGTGTGGGATCTCGCTGTGTGAAGATTAACTGTTACCTTTTCATCAGCGGAGATGTGAAGGTTTTTAATAACAAAGTTCTTCATCGGCAGAATGTGATTGTGGTGATCGCTGAGGATCTGAGACCCGCAGCAAACCTGCCAGCCTTTCCACCTGGGCTTGACAAGAGCTCTGGAAGGGATGGAGCTTCCCAAGAAAACAACTCAAAAATGTTTCTCAATTTGGCAGCGTTGCCATGGCGATATAATTTTCAACTTTGTCTTCACGAGCGAAACCTTGTGTTGCTGTAGTTTGATTTATTGTGGTGAGAATGTATTGTTATGGTCTCTTTCCCATTGCCAGAGAAGCCCAATCAGCTTTAAACAAACAGATGGCCGTGCTGTGCTGGAATATTACCTCTTCATGTGTTCTCTCTTCCCTCCTTGTGATCAGCCGACACTGCCCCAGAGCTAATTGATGATGGGTTACACTCGACCTCTGTTGCAGATGGATGGAGGCTATGGAACCCAATGGCCTTAATTAAAAAAGGTGCTTGGCCGGTTGATATATATCATAACCTCCAGTTTCATGGCACGGATGTAGGTTTGAGTACTGCGTCTCGAGAGTAACCAAGCAAATAGATTGTTCTGTCTGCTGCTGCTGCTGCTGGCGATTTCATCTGCATTCGCTGCTATTGCTTTGAATATTAGTTGTTGTAATTCCTGCCGGGGGCTGGTGTCCTACTTTAGACAATGGGAACCACGTTTAAATCAACTCTCGCAGGTCAGAATCTCATTACATGCCCCTCAATCTCATTCAGAGGGGAGCATAAGAAATATGAGGCCATTTGTCTCTTTGAGTCTACTCTGACATTCAATAAAGCCATGATGGATCCTTGGCGCTAGTTTCACTTTCCTGTACTTTCTACGTGTCAGCGGTAGAAATCCTTGTGTATGTACTTGTTGACTCAACGTCCACTGCTCTCCGTGGAAGATAGTTATAGAAAGTCACAAGCCTTATAGTAAAGGAGGTTCTCAGTCCCAAACATTGATTGAAAGATGCAGCATGGAATCAGGCCCTTTGGCCCACCAAGCCCGCGCCGACCATGCATCACCCGTTCACACTAGTTCTATGTTATCCCACAATCGCATCCACTCTCTACATACCAGGGGTGATTTACAGAGGCCAATTGACCTCCAAATCCCACATCTTTGGGATGTTGGTTGTGGGGGGAAACCGGAACACCACAGGAAATCCACAAAGTCGCAAGGAGAATGTACAAATTCCACACAGTCAAAACCTGAATTCAGAATTGAACGCAGGTTTGTGGCACTGTGAGGCAGCAGCTCTACCAGTTGCACTAGTATCTTATTCTAAGACTTCTAGTCGAGTCAATTGACAGATTCGACCCTGTTAAGTATCTTTGGAATTTTATATGAAAATCAAAATAAAACCTGCAGATGCTTGAAATTTGAACAAAAACCTAAAAAAAAATTGCTAGAAACACTCAGCTGATCAGGCACCATCTGTGGAAAGGGATGCCTCATATCCTAAATCCTTCATCAGAATTCTATATTTTTACGGGGTTACTACGTGCCTTTGAACTTAGTTGTCAGGAAAAACATTATCCCTACATCTACTTTGTTGAGCCTTCTAAGAATTCTGCATGCTTCATTAAGGTCACCTCTCATTCTTCTCAATGCTGAAGAATAAAAGCTTAGCTTCTCAATCTTTCCGTGTCTGACAGACCTGCCAAGCCAGGAGCCAATCTGGTAAATTATAGCACTGCTGCCTCTATAGTAAGTGCATTCCTTTCTAGCTAAGGAGAGTAAAATTGTTCATATTGTTCCAGGTGTGTACTCACAGGGACCTATGTAATTGCAAGAAAACATGTTTTGTTTTGTACTCAATTCCGCCAACTTTTAATACTGACATGCGAGTTACCGCTGGCTTCAGGAGAGGGAAATCTGGAAACCGCACAGCACTTTTCATAGGTGGGTTGGGGATGGAGAGAGTTAACAGCTTCAAATTTCTGGCCATTAACATCTTTAATAACCTGATACTGGGGCCAACATCTAGATGGTGTCACGGAGAAGGCATGCCAGTGCCTCTACTTTCTTCGAAGTTTAAAGAGATTCGGCATATTACAGTGGACACCTCTTGCACTATCATGGAGCTGTTTTCTAAATATGTTAGACAGATACATGGAAAGGACAGGTTGGGAGGGATGTGGACCAAACGCGGGCAGGTGGGACTAGTGTAACTGAGACATGTTAGCAGGTGTGGGCATGTTGGGCCAAAGGGCCTGTTTCTACGCTGTATCATTGTATGTATTTTTCCACTAATGTCGTGTTTTTTTCCCTCTTTTATCTGACTTGTAGAACTAATGTTTAATTTATGTTTGTGTGGACTGAGTCATTCTGCCTGTGATGCTGCTGCAAATGAGATTATCATTGGACCTCACCAATCTTGTGCGTGTGACAATAAACTACTTGACGACTTGCTGTACCTGTATGTTAGTATTCACAGGAATTAGGACTCTTCGTGTTAAGTTAAAGGGAGGACCTGAAGTGAAGAGAGATTTCTTCACACTCTTCGATGGCATTTCATTCTCTACCCCAGAGGGCTCTGGAAACCCTGTCATTATTTGCATCCAGATCTGAGATGAAATACATTTCTGAATATTAAGAAAGGAGATATAAGAACAGGAAATGGATATGTTGAAAGATGTCATTATCTTGTTGAAAGTCCAAGTGTGCTCAAGAGATTGGCCTACTCCTGCTTCTATTTTGAATAATGCCATGTTTAATCTCCCATCATAGACCTAGACCCTGATCATCAGAATTCATCTCATGAATCTTTGATACATTTTTTTTGTAGTAAATGTATTTTTTCAAAGAATCTTTGTTCTCCATGTGTAGTTTTTTCCAGACTACATATCAAGACCCATGATATTTTTTCACGTTTATTCAAAGATCCATGAGAATAACCACTACAGTATCATTTGCTTGTTTTCTGATTGTTTGCTGAGCCCATCTCCGGATTATCTGGGATCGTTATCACAAACAGTGTTTATTGAGAGTTTGTCATTTGGAAATTGGTTTCTGTATTCTGTAATAATTAAATAATTTGGGAAATTGTTTCATTGACTCCAAAGGACTTAAGAATGATAGTTAAATGCAGATCATCCATTCATGATCTTTTGTTACTGTACTGTGGTCTGTGACTAGAGATATATCCCAGTCCCTAGGAAGTCCAATGTCTGCCAGTCTCTTACCTTTTAAAATGCCTCTGCTTTACTATTTCAACAACCAGACTAGAAAATTGCACATTTCTTCATGTGAACTAATGTTGACCAATGAAACAAAATCACACACACACACACACATTTCTAGACTTGAATATTTCTCAGATTCCAATGCATTCATAGACGGTTAAAGTTGAAAAATATGAAGAAGGGTTTTAACCCGAAAGTCATCTGTCCTTTTCCTCCACAGATGTTGCCTGGCTTGCTGTGTTCCAGCACCACTTTCTGTTTTTGTTAAAAACAAGTTGAAAACATTTTAAACACATAAGAAAAAAAGTTTAAAATTTGAAAATATTTGCAAATACTTAAACATTTGAATCATTGCAAGGATATTAAAATCTAAATTGACCTGTGCTTGTCTTAGCTTCTCATAGCAACTACTTCCCATTAAAATGAATGGAAAATGTCCCCTGTGTCCAATCTAACCAGACAAATGTGTTCATGTCCTGGAGAGTCATTGCAAATTTATTTTCTCTTCACTGGACTCATCAAAGCACTATCAGCAGAAAGGCACTGAACCATTGCATACAGATCCTGAAGTTGCTACTAGTTGTGCAGTGAAGTGGTGCAGGAAAATGCAGGTATTTCCCTTCAACGTGCAGCCATTTGTTATGATATGAGGTCAGGAGAGCGATGAAGTTTTGGGAAAAAAATAATTGTTTTTTCCAATGCTTTGGGATTCTCTGTGTAATGGGAGGAAGCAATGCCACTGAGAGGCTTTGATTGCTTGAAACACTGCGAAGGATGTAAATAATTGCTGTTTCCTTCCAATGATTGCATGGTCCGTGCTGAGGTTATCGTGGAGCTGACCCAGGTCATCAGGCCACCTCCACATATGGCTGTCTTGTTATCACAGGCCTCTGTTTGTCTGTGTAATTCCACCAAAGGTCACCAGGAGGGAAAGAGGTTGGGGGAAATGGGAAAGGGAACGTTTTGATAAACTTCCCTTAACCTGCAGACTGCACTAATAAAAGATAATGAGCAGAACAAATTATGTTTGGATAAAATCCACAGCAGAATGTTCGAGGTCCATCTGCAAGTTGCAGATCTGAACCCAGGTTCCCCAGGTGGGGAGGTTGTCGGCAAGTGTAAGTGTGGTTGGTTTTGAGAAAAATTTAGACTCATTTCACAAAGTAGGCCATTTGGACCATCAAGGTGCATACTGGCTTGATGTGCAGCAATCCAATCGGTTCCAATTCCCAATCGCTATTGCTACGCAGGTTTACAGTATGACCTTGAAATGCTGAACTTTTAAATCAGTAATTTGCTCATCCTGATTTCAGGTCATTATGAGCCACCAAGACATAAAGTTCACTGTCTGCTTTAACAGGTTTTGAAACCAATTGAATTTTAAAAATGTGTAGGAAGGAACTGCAGATGCTGGTTTAAACTGAATATAGACACACGAAGCTGGAGTAACTCAGCGGGTCAGGCAGCATCTCTGGAGAAAAGGCATAGGTGACGCTTCTTTAGACTAAGAGTCTGTGGAAAAGGAAATGAGAGATGTAGACCATGGTATAGAGAAATATAAAACAAAGGAATGAAAGATGTGCAAAAAGTAACAATATCAAGGAAACGGTCCATTGTTGGTTGTGGGGTAGGTGATAACGAGTTATAGAGACAATAAAACTCAACAGGATGACAGTGAAATTATTACACCGACTTCAGTGGGGGAGGGACGGAGAGAGGGGATGCAAGGGTTACTTGATGTTAGTTAAATCAATATTCATACCGATGGGTTGTAAGCTGCCCAAGCGAAATATGAGTTGCTGTTCCTCCATTTTGCATTTGGTCTCACTCTGGCAATGGAGGAGGCCCAGGACAGAAAGGTCAGTGTGGGAATGGAAGGGGAGTTAAAGTGTTTGGCAACCGGGAGATCAGTAGGCCAAGGCAGACTGAGGGAAGGCGTTCAGTGAAACGATCGTCCAGCCTACGTTTGGTCTCACCGATATTTAAGAGGCCACACCTGGAACAAGGAATCAGTAGATGAGGTTCTCCCCTTCACCCTAACACTTTTGAAAGCCTCCCACTTGCAAGCTATCCCCTTACCTGCAAACAGACTCTCTAAATCTACCCATGCAAATTTTTACCTCTAAAATCTGCCTTTCTCTAATTTAAGATAACTCGGGGCCAGTCCTATCCTTCTCCATAACTACTTTAAAACAAATAAAATTATGGTCAATGGTCCCAAAGTGCTCCTCCACTGACGCTTCTGTCACTTGCCCTACCACGTTTCTGAAGTGGAGGTCTAGTGTTGTATCCTCATTCCTAGGCCCCTCTATATTTTGATTAAAATAGCTTTCTTGGACACATTTCATGAATTACACTCTGTCCAAGTTCTTTTCAAGTTAAAATCTCCAACTAAAACAGTTCCATCAAAGTGAACATCCCCTTCCTGCTGAAAAGTGCTACCCATAAAATCTCAATGGACGATCATCCAAGAATATGCCCGTCTTTCAAGCCATGTTTCTGTAAAAGCTATAATCTCCCAGTCCCCTGAGCTAATACACACTGAGTTTGTCTGCCTTGAGCATTGCATTGATATAAATACAGGTTAAGCTAGCTGTCTGTCCTCTCTCTGCCATATACCTGCCTGTCCTATCTGATAATCTTGATCTCCCTGATTACAGTATTTGCCCCCAACTTCTCATCTGTCTCCTTTCTGGCCTGGGACCCCTTCCTCCGACAGTCTAGTTTAAATCCTCCAAAGTAGCATGAGCAAATGTCCCTGTCTGACTTCATCCTACCTCTCGACCCGAAACGTCACCCATTCCTTCTATCCAGAGATGCTGCCTGCCCCGCTGAGTTACTCCAGCATTTTGTGTCTACCTTCATCCTACCACACTGTGCCTCAGAGCCAGGCCTGTTGACACAGACCTGACTGCTGCTGCTGCTTTTCCTGCTTGATCATCCTCCCCAACAGTATCCAAAAGGCTACACTTGTTTTCATAGCCCCCAATGGCATTGTAATCTCAATCACCAAGTGTGATGTTAGAAGATTCATCAAGAGGGCGATGAATAGCTTTGTGCCAGGCTCTTGAATACTAAAACAACACTAACCTCACCAACTATAATCTTCTGTGGACTGTGGCTTTGTTGACCTGTTTATGCATTATTATAGTTACCTAGTATTACAGTTATTAATTTATTCTATTTTTCATTATTTTATATTATGTACAGTGCCCTCCATAATGTTTGGGACAAAGACCCGTCATTTATTTATTTGCCTCTGTACTCCACAATTTGAGATTTGTAATAGAAAAAATCACATGTGGTTAAAGTGCACATTGTCAGATTTTAATAAGGCCATTTTTATACATTTTGGTTTCACCATGCAGAAATTACAGCAGCGGTTATACATAGTACCCCCATTTCAGGGCACCATAATGTTTGGGACACAGCAATGTCATGTAAATGTAAGTAGTCATGTTCGGTATTTTGTTGCATATCCTTTGCATGCAATGACTGCTTGAAGTCTGCGATTCATGGACATTACCAGTGAAGCCATGTGTCCCAAACATGCTGCCCTGAAATGGGGGGACTATGTATAAACACAGCTGTAATTTCTACATGGTGAAAGCAAAATGTATTAAAATGTTTCCGCCTCCCCCCCATAGGTACATACATAGATACATAGAAACATAGAAAATAGGTGCAGGAGTAGGCCGTTCGGCCCTTCGAGCCTGCACCGCCATTCAATATGATCATGGCTGATCATCCAACTCAGTATCCCGTACCTGCCTTCTCCCCATACCCCCTGATTCCCTTAGCCACAAGGGCCACATCTAACTCCCTCTTAAATATAGCCAATGAATTGGCCTCAACTACCCTCTGTGGCAGAGAGTTCCAGAAATTCACCATTCTCTGTGTGAAAAAGTTTTTTCTCATCTCGGTCTTAAAGGATTCCCCCCTTATCCTTAAGCTGTGACCCCTTGTCCTGGACTTCCCCAACATCGGGAACAATCTTCCTGCATCTAGCCTGTCCAACCCCATAAGAATTTTGTAAGTTTCTATAAGATCCCCTCTCAATCTCCTAAATTCTAGCGAGTATAAGCCGAGTCTATCCAGTCTTTCCTCATATGAAAGACCTGACATCCCAGGAATCAGTCTGGTAAACCTTCTCTGCACTCCCTCTATGGCTATAATGTCCTTCCTCAGATTTGGAGACCAAAACTGTACGCAATACTCCAGGTGTGGTCTCACCAAGACCCTGTACAACTGCAGTAGAACCTCCCTGCTCCTGTACTCAAATCCTTTTGCTATGAAACTCAAACCCTTTTGCTATGAATTCGTTATAACGAGGGATATCTGTAACTCTGGAACAGGTGGTGACACGAGGCTACATATGCTGAAACTGGAGCAACAAATGATCTGCTGGAGGATCTCAACAGGTTGAGCACACTCTGTGGGGTTGGAGTGGGGAAGGGAGAAATTGTTGACGTTTCAGATCAAAAACCCTGCATCATAGCTAAGAGTGGAGAGGAGGATTAGCTGTATAAAGAGGGGATGGGTAAAGACAAGGGCCTGTCTTTACTGTCAGTACAGTTTATTGATTGGTTCTATAACAAACTCCAGGCAGAGTCAGGGGACAGATAGGTTGCTTCAGTGAAGCACTGGAGATGGAACATCTCATAAACCTGAACAGAAAAGTGGCTGCCTCAGACTAGATTTGATTAGTTTGTCACATACACCAGGGTGCAATGAAATTCCTAGTTCACATTAAGCCCACAGAGTAAACAGCATGCATACAGTAATGAAAGACACAAAATGCTAGAGTAACTCAGCGGGTCAGACTGCATCCCTGGAGACCATGGACAGGTGACGTTGTGGATCAGGACTCTTCTTCAGATAGTAATACATACAGTGTTCGTACATTCGTACATACAGTAATGATAGATACAATAAATACAATGATGAGTGCGAAACAGCAGAATGGTGCAAGATTGTGGTGCAAAATCCGAGATGCAAAATAATATTAAAGGAATGTAATAATTGCAGGAATGCAATAACCGAATGGCAGCACCTCCAGGAAAGGACTGTGAAAGAGGTGATAGGTCCAGGAGTCATAGAGTGATACAGTGCGATACAGTGTGGAAACAGGCCCTTTGGTCCAACTCGCCCACACCGGCCAACAATGTCCCAGCTACACTAGTCCCACTTGCCTATGCTTGATCCATATCCTTCCAAACCTGTCCTATCTAAGTACCTGGCTAACTGTTCCTTAAACGATGGGATAGTCCCTGCCTCAACTACCTCCTCTGGCAACTTGTTCCATATACCTACCACCCTTTGTGTGAAAAAGTTGCCCCTTGGATCCCTATTAAATCATTTCCCCTTCACCTTGAACCTATGTCCTCTGGTCCTCGATTGCCCTACTCTGGGCAAAATACTCTGTGCATCTACCCGATCTATTCCTCTCATGATTTTGTATACCTCTATAAGATCTTCCCTCATCCTCCTGCACTCCATGGAATAGAGACCCAGCCTACTCAACCTCTCGCGATAGCTCACCCCCTCTAGTCCTGGCAACATCCTCGTAAATCATTTCTGAACCCTTTCAAGCTTGACAATATCTTTCCTATAACATGGTGTCCAGAACGGAACACAATATTCTAAATGCGGTCTCACCAACGTCTTATACAACTGCAACATGACCACCCAATTTTATACTCAATACTCTGACTGATGAAGGCCAAGTGCCAAAAGCCTTTTTGACCACCTTATCCACCTGTGACTCGACCTTAACGGAACCATGCACCTGTACTCCTAGTTCCCTCTGCTCTACAACACTAACCAGAGGCCTACCATTCACTGTGTAGGTCCTGCCCTTGTTCAACGTCCCAAAATGCAACACCTCACACTTTTCTGTATTAAATTCCATCAACCATTCCTCCGCCCACCTGGCCAATCGATCCAGATCCTGCTGCAATCGTTCACAACCATCTTCACTATCTGTAAAACCACTCACTTTTGTATCATCAGCAAACTTGCTAATCTTGCCCTGTATGTTCTCATCCAAATCATTGATGTAGATGACAAACAGTAACGGACCCAGCACCGAACCCTGAGCACACCACTAGTCACAGGTCTCCAGCCTGAGAAGTAACCTTCCACCATCACCCTCTGCTTCCTTCCACGGAGCCAATTTGCTATCCATTCAGCTATCTCTCCTTGGATCCCATGCGATCTAACCTTCCAGAGCAGTCTACCATGCGGAACATTGTCGAATGCCTTACTGAAGTCCATGTACACAATATCTACAGCTCTGCCCTCATCAACCTTTTTGGTCACGTCTTAAAAAAAATCAAATCAGATTTGTGAGACACGACCTCCCACATACAAAACCATGCAGACAAAACTAATACAAAACTAATCACCCCTTGCCCTTCCAAATGCCTGTATAACCTATCCCTCAGAGTATTCTCCAATAACTTACCAATTCCAGATGTTAAGCTCACTGGCCTATAGATCGCAGCATTTTCCCTGCAGCCCTTCTTGAAAAGAGGCACAACATTTGCCACCCTCCAGTTTTCCGGCACCTCTCCTGTATTTGAGGACGACTCGTAAATTTCAACCAGGGCTCCCGCAATTTCCACTCTAGTTTCCCGCATTGTCCTCGGATATATCTGATCAGCCCCTGGAGATTTGCGTGCCTTCAAACACGACAGTACCTTCAGTACTTCTTTGACGGTAGCCCTAACTGCTCCCAAGACACTTCCAGTGACTGCTCCAATTTATTCCGTCCTACTGTCTTTCTCCTCGGTAAATACAGAGGAGAAATACTCATTTAGTACCTTGCCCGTGTCCTGTGGCTCCACACAGAGATGACCGCTTTGATTCCTGAGAGGCCCCACCCTATCTGGTTACCCTTTTCCCCTTATGTATTTATAAAGTATTTTGGGATTGTCCTTAATGCTACCCGCCAGAGATATCTCCTGGCACCTTTTTGCCCTTCTGATTTCCTTTTTTAGTTTACCCCTTAGTTCCCGAAACTCCTCCAGGGATGCACTTGATCCCAGCTGCCTATACCTGTCCCATGCATCCTTCTTGTTTTTGACTAATCCCAATTTCCCTCGTCAGCCATGCTTCCTTATGTTTGCCTGCTTTGCCCTTCATTCTAACGGGGACGTACACATACTGATCTTTCTTCAGTACACTTTTAAAAACATCCCACTTGGCCGATGTTCCTTTCCCCTCAAATAATCTGCTCCAGTCAACTTGAGCGAGACCTTCGCTCATACCCTCAAAGTTGGCCTTACCCCAGTTGAGCATTTTAATACGTGGACCCTCTCCGTCCCTATCCATAACTATCTTAAACCTAATCAAACTGTGGTCACTGGTCCCAAAAGGCTCCTCCACACACACTTCATTAACTTGCCCTTCCCAATTTCACAATACTAGATCCAGCTCTAGTGTGGGGGCCTCCACATACTGCTTAAGAAAACTCTCCTGAACACTTTGGAGGAATTGCACCCCATCTAAACCCTTCATGCTATGATTTGCCCAGTCTATATTGGGAAAGTTAAAATCTCCTTCTACAACAACCTTGTTTGACCTGCAGCTGTCTGCAATCCTGGCACATTTGTTCTTCTAATCCCCGTTGACTATTCGGGTGGTCTGTAGTACACCCACAACAAGGTGATCATCCCTTTCTTGTTCCTCAGCTCCACCCATATCGCCTCACTAGACGAACCATCCATAATGTCACCTCTTAACACAGCCGTGACATCCTCCTTAACCAACAATGCAACCCCCCTCCTCTTTTTCCCTCACCCCTGTCTCTCCTGAAACCACTGTACCCCGGAACATTGAGCTGCCAGTCCTGCCCCTCCCTTAACCTGGTTTCAGTCAAGGCCACAATGTCCCAGTCGCTCATACCTTTCCATGCCCTAAGCTCATCTGCCTTACCCGTCAGGCCCCTTGCATTAAAATACGTGTTGTTTAAACCAACCCTCCTTCCTCGCTCTCCGCCTTTCACCTGCCTATTCTGTCCACTAACCTTTCTCACACCACCCTCCATACCAACTTCTAGCCTCTCAGGTGCCTCTGTTCTGCATGAGATCCCACCCCCCTGCCCATCTAGTTTAAACCCTCCCGTGTAGCATTAGCAAACCTTCCCGCTAGGATGTTGGTCCCCATCCAGTTTAGGTACAACACGTCCCTTTTATACATGTCATTCCTGCCCCGGAAGAGATCCCAATGATCCAGAAACCTGAATCCCTGCCCCCTGTACCAGCTCCTCAGGCACACATTCGTTTCCCCTATCTTCCTATTGTTAACTTCACTAGCACGAGGTACTGGAAGCAATCCTGAGATCACTACCCTGCAGTTCCTGCTTTTCAGTCTTCTACCCAATTCCATAAATTCTTGTTGCAGAACCTCCTTCCTCTTTCGACCTACATCTTTTGTGCCAATGTGCACAACAACCTCCAGCTGCTCCCCCTCACTCTTGAGGATGCTGTGCAGCCGCTCCGAGATGTCCTGGACCCTAGCACCAGGGAGACAACACATCATCGTTGAGTATCGCCTGCTGCCGCAGAATCTCCTGTCCGCACCTCTGACGATGGAGTCTCGCACCATTATGGCTCTGCCTGACGTCACTCTTCCCCGTTGAGCCTCAGACCCAGGGTTGGAATCACATCCCTGGCTACCACTCAATCTTGTTTTGCCGTCCGCTCCCAAGAGGGTGTACCTGTTTTCAGTAGGTACAGCCACCGGGGTCTCCTGCACTCCACGTTTACTCCTCTTTCTCATTGTCATCCACCTTCGCTCTTCCTGTATCCTTGGTATGACAACCTCACTGTTGGTCTTGTCCAAGAAACTCTTGTTTTCCCGGATGGCCCTGAGGTCATCCAACTGCTTCTCCAGTTCCCCGACATGTTCATTCAGGAGCTGCACCTGGACACAATTTCTGAAGGTGTAGTTGTCAGAAGCACCCTGACTTCCCACCTCCTGCAGGAAACACACTGTACCAACTTGCCTGCCATTTCTTGGACAAAAAAAAGTCACAAATTTTGAATCAAGTGTAGCCTCCTTCCCTCAGTCTCCTCGCCGAAGACTCTTGAGCCAAAGACACACTTCACCTCAACAAGGCCGCTCTCCAACAGGCCGCTCCCCTAGAGCAAGCCCTACTTTTAGGAGTCGGATAGCGGTGGGGAAGAAGCTGTTCCTAAGTCTGGAAATACTTCCACCACTACCCTCTCTTTTTTATGGATAAGCCAGATCTGAATACAAGCTACCAGGTCACTGTGGACATGCATTTTGATCTTCTGGATCAGCCTACCATGAGGGACTGTTCAGTGCTATTCAGGATGGTTTAAATTAGATCGATTGAGGGGGGAGGGTCTCAGACCAGCGAGGCGACAGATGAAAGGTTGGGGGTAGATACTTTGTTTGAATTAAAGGAGATGTATGAATGATATTTGCATGAAAATGCAGAGAAGAATTGTAGATGAGATCAGACTCACTTTCCTGCTTGCTGTTGTCAGTGGAGGGAAAAATGTTTTTCATAAACACAGAGCTTGCCTCAGACAAAATTGCTCAAATCTTTCTTGCAGGTAATCTCTTTAATAACTCAGGACACATATGAAAACAACAGTAAGCGATATTGCTTTTTCATATAAATTAGATGCAATAAGTGAAGCAATTTATTTTGATCAGATAACTGGCTTATTTTCATAAGGAAAGCTTTAGAATGATGTAATTCGGTTGAATATGAAATCATGTCCAATTTTCAAGAGATGGTCTATATAAAAAAGCCAATTGCCCTGGAGAAGATTGAAATAAACATTCTGAATTATCTACATCATGGAAGTGTAGTGCACAACCAATGTTTCAGGGAGCAGGGAACTGGAAGTAATCCTTCAGTGGTTTCCTGTGAGAGCTGTTTGGGAATTGGCTGATACATTTATCAACTCTGGATATCAGCCAATTCAAGACTATCAGTGTTGTCTTAATCTCGCAATTACCAGTACCAGCTTTTATCACATTGTGCAACCGTATTACAGGCTGCGTGAGGTTACTGGAATGATCTGGCTCAAAGCCTGTGGTTAAAACTCATGGGTGTTACTTCCAGCAGTTTTGCAAGCTGCCCTAGGTCGAAGCAGACGGCAGCTGCTCACACATTCCCTGTGATCACCTAGGAATTTCTCCGAGAGTCCATGAAAGGTGACCAAGAATTGGGGTCACCCTCTCCAAAACTTTGAAATTATTTTGGAAATTCAATGATCGCAGGTGATGCCATTGCCCTTTATTGCTAATTAGGTCACTGCTGTCATCAAATCATGGCAGCTAAATCGCACATAGAACCCTTCCATGCAAAGCAAGGAGATAAGTTGACAGGCAACTATTGGCCAGGACATTCTCCCCAATCTTCTTCTGATGATTGGCAGGGAATTGCTTATGCACACCTGAGAGAGCAGAGTTTGTGTTCAAATGCTTTTAAACTTTGTAATTGTGCCCACCTCTGCCCCATCCTCTGCCAGTTTGTTCCATATATCCATCACATTCTGTGTGAAAGTCTCTTTTAAATCTTCCCCCTCTCACCTTAAACCCATGTCCTCTAGTTTTAGCCTCTCCTACCCTGGGGAGAGGCCTGTGACCATCCCTTATCTATTCCCCTCATGATATTATAAACCACTTTCACCTTTGTCTTTTCACTTGAGCAACTTAGCATTATTCTGCAGTGGTCTCACTTTCACAGTTGGACCATGTATGATGCAACATTATGTTGTAGCGAGAGGAATTTCTGGACCTTAGGGGTTCATAGCTATAGTATCCACTATTGTTGCCTGATCATAATCATAATCGTAATTTATTAGCCAAGTATGTTTTGCAACATACGAGGAATTTGGTTTGCCATACAGTCGTACCAAAAAAGCAATAAGACACCCAACTACATTAAAATTTGACATAAACATCCACCACAGCAGCTCCTCCACATTCCCCACTGTGATGGAAGGCAATAAAGTCTTATCTTCTTTCCTCCTTTACTCCCGCGGTCGAGGGAGTTGAACCATCTGCAGTCGGGGCGATTGAAGCTCCCGCAGCCGGCGATCGAAGCTCCCATGATCGGGGCGGTCGAAGCTCCTCCGGTTGGAGCTCCCGAAGCCGGTCCGTAACCAGGGACCGCGAGATTCACGTTGTTAAGTCCGCAGGCCCCTACGACTAGAGCTTCCGACGTCAATCCCTGGCAAAGGGATCGCCAGCTCCGAGTTGTTATGTCCACAGGCCCCCAGCAAGAGGCCGCTAGCTCCACGATGTTTGGTCGCAATGCAGACGGAGACACGACGGGGAAAAAGTGGCAACTCCATCGAGGAAAGATATTTAAAAAGTTTCCCCACCCCTCCCCACCTCCCCCCACATAATACAAAGATAAACTAAAACATACATTTTACAACAAACTAAAAACACAAAGAAGGAAAAAGACGAGACAGAACGTTGGCAAGGCAGCCATTGTTCGGCACCCCCTGGTGGTATTGATGGGAAGTTTGGCTGTAGTAGAAGCCATGCAGAAGCATAAAGATTCAACAAGATTCAAGAGGGTGATAAATGGGTAGCAGTCTTGCATGTGTTAATGTGTCAAAGATAGAATTTGGTGGCTCACAGCAATCTGGTTAGAAAGCAGGGCATGGAGTTAGGTGCTGGTACACACACTTTGTGTGAGCTGAAGCTCAGATCCATGTCCTTTCAGCCAATTATTCTCTTCATAAATGCTACGATCGGTCTACTAATGGCGCGTTCAAGAGTCTCACAGCCTCCTGCTCTTGAACCTATGTTAAACCTCACAGATGTTGCTTTGGACTGTAGTCTTTTTATATCTCCTCAAACCCGTCAGATTCATGACTGTAAACAAATTATGTTACATATACAGTAAATGGCAAAAAGCATAGAAGGGTTGATGTGCAGAATGACCTTAGGACGCAATTCATGGCACCCTGAAAATTGTAACTTACGTGGATAGGGTAGAGAAGAAGTGTTTTGCTTGCTTGCAGAGGTAGTGGGTAAACCAAACAGAAAACATCATGTTGCAGCTGCAGAAGCCATTCTCCAGGATGGTACGTGGAATAAAGGACTTTAGTTACAAGGAGAGATTAGATAGGGTGCAATTGTTCTCATTGTAGTGCAGGGTTTATAACATTATGAGGGGCAAAGATAAGGTGAACAGACAGTTTTTTTCCAAAGGTAAGAAATTTAAAACTAAAGAACATCGGTTTAAGGTGAGAGGGGAGATATTTAAAGAGGATCTGAGGGTCGTGTTTTCACATGGAGGGTGAAGGGAATATGGAATGAAATGAGCTGCCAGAGAAACTGTAGAAGCGGATACAATTACAATGTTTAAAAAGCATTTTGAAGGGTACATGGATAGGAGAGGAATAGAGGAATGGGGACCAAATGCCGGGAAATGGGAATAGTGCAGATAAGCAGCTGGGTTGGTGTGGATGAATCGGGCCGAAAGACCTGTGCTGTACAACTATGTGACACAACCTTGCTGTCGAGACCACTCCCCTGACGGACTTTTGCCCAGTGTCCTGTTCATTCCCTGCCCGTGATATTTGAGGGGAGAGATGGGAACTGTTAACCAGATACGAAGTACTCAGCAGAATGAGAGAGGGAAATAAAATATGAGGACTTTAGTTTTATTGGTGCTCTAACATTTGACAGAGCCGTAACAGGAGCTGACAGATCTGACAAATTCATAGCGTGACAGTTTGAGAAATTGCAGTTTATTAATTCAAGTGTTTTATGCTGATAGTATGAATGAATGATGGCTGAGTAGTGAACAGCCAGAACAAGCTACGTTGTTTCAGAAATGAACCCAAGCGGTTCACTGCCGGTAATTGGCCCAGTGCTCTGCAGTGGTGTGGTGTGGTGAGAGGGACAATTAGTAATAGACCGACTGAGAAAACTCTTTAATGACTCGCTAGTGTAGACTTCCTGAACAACCTAGTACATGTTGGAGTGTTTAATACTGTATACCGTGTGTGAATAGCATTTGTACACAGACTGAAACAATGCACAGCATGTTGCCGTGTGTATGAACATCAGTATTTGTGATTTCTATTCCCTCCTACAGGGCCGGTTGGGTATAAAAACCCAAAAGGCTTTGGGAGGCGCAGTCATGCAACTAGCTGCTGCCATGCAGCTCCAGCGACCAGAGTTCAATCTTGACCTTCGTCGCTGTCTGTGTGGAGTTTGCAAATTCTCCCTAAGGCCACGTGGGTTTCTGCCAGCTGCTCCAGTTTCCGCCCACATCCCATAGACATACGGGTTGGTAGGTTAATTGATAGGCAACCTGTCCCTAGAGTGCAGAGGAGTGATAGAATTCAAATGGAGTTGGTGGGAATGTGGGCGGAATAAAAAGATAGGAATGCAGGATTAGCATAAACCGGTGCTTGATGGTCAGTGTGAACTAAATGGGCCTTCGGGCCTGTTTCTGTGCTGTAAGCTGTGTGTGACAGTCCCAGACTGTTGTATATTTGTCCTTTATTATTGCATATGGAATGCCAGCTCGCCTGGTTCATTATGAACCTTTCACATCCGGCCGAGAGGGTGGTTTAACATGATCATCCCCTCCAAGAGGCACATTGTGGTCCTAAAACATGAGGATTTCTGGGCTCCCTGCCGCACGGAAACATCACTGCACCCCAGTGAATGTGCTGCAGTCCTCAGCGGCAGGGTGCCAATGGCTCACCTGGTCCTCAGTCATTCATCCAAATCTTCTGCACACCCACCAGAACAGCTGGCCAGAGTTGTAGGTTATTGGTAGAGACTTTCCCAGGCTGAGTTCAGGGAGTCATCAGCCACATGTCAGGGTGCAATGTATCAGTCCAGCATTTTGGAATATGGGGGAACATAGTTGGATTTGTAGTGGTGGGGAGAGTGACTAGCATGTGGGAATTCAGGGACCACAGACAGAGACCGAAAACTGGGTCAGTGTCTGGAGTTAGGAGTGGTCATAAGATTAGCTGTGGGGGGGGGGTCCCAGAGGATGCAGGTAAGTAATTAAATTAAACCTGGGAGCACAGTGGTGCAGCAGGTGGTGCTAGTGCCTCACAGCTCCGGTGACCTCTGTTTAATCCTGATCTCCAGTCCTGTTTGTATGGAGTTTGCACGTTCTCCTGCTCACAGTGTGATCTTTCTCCCAGATGCTACAGTTTCCTCCCACTCACCCACACACTCGGGGCAAGTTACAATGCACTGTTAGGTTAATTGGCTGCTGTACCATGCCTCCAGTGCGTGGGTGAGTTGTAGAATCTGGGGGAAGTTAATGGGAATATGGGCAGAATAAAATGGGGATTCGTGTAAACAGGTGGTTGATGGACAATGCAGATGAATGGGCAAAGGGCCAGATTTCATGCTGTGTGACTCTACCCCAGATGAAAACGAAACCAGGAAAAGCTGGAAACTCTCAGTAGGTCCAGCCATATCTGTGGGAAGAAACACAGACAATGTCTCAGGTTCGATTTTCATTGAAGTCATTAATTTACCTAGTCCAACACTGCAGAAATAGTCTTGTTGTGTTGCCTGGGGATCCAACCTCATACAACCGGTGATGTTTTGGCCATGGGGAATGTTCCAGGAGGAGCCTGTGCAAGGAATGATGTCATCCCAGTCACCCCAACTCAGAAATCACATCAGAGTTCGATGATTCGCGACATGAAATGCTGGGCAAGTTCTGATGTGGCACTAAACAACGCAAATGAAATCAATTAAATCAATTTTTTCCAACAAATATTAATTTTCAATTGCTTAACAGAGAAAATGTAGCATTATGTGATTGAATTTTTGGGTAGTCGTATTAGGTGATATTAACTGGAGTAGTTGGGTTGGTAAGTGCAAGGCGTCCTCTTGATGTTCCAGAAAATATCAAAAAAAAGCTGCAGATTCTTGAACTGTGAAATCAAAACAGAAACTGCTGTAGGTTAAAAACTCATCAATACAGACAGCATCTATGGAGAGAGATGCAATCAACCTTTCGGTACTGACAAATGTTCACAGACCCAAGACATGGTGCAGACCTGAGATGTGAGAAAATCTGTGCTTGTTTCATGACTGAGATGCAGTTAAGTGACTTCTCTCTCTATCTTTTCCAGCGTGCCATTCTGGGACGTTTAAGGCAAACCAAGGCAGTGAGCTGTGCATTCCTTGCCCTGCCAACAGCAGGTCTTTGAATGAGGCATCCAGCGTGTGTTCCTGTCGTAACGGATATTATCGAGCGGCCTTCGACTTGCCCGCGATTGTCTTGTACAAGTAAGTAGAAGGCTGAATACATGCAAGGAATGTGACGATGCTTGTGTGTCTATCTTCGGTTTAAACCAGCATCTGCAGTTCCTTCCTACACAATATTAATCAGATTTAGTTTCTTCAAGGAAAGTAATAGTTAACTTGCTGATTTATCCCTGACAGTGGGGACATCTTCCAGGGTTGGGAGTCCTGGTCACATTGTTGTCACTGGATGAAAATGAGGTGGCATTTTCCACCATCTGTGGCAAACCAGATTTGTGAAGAAAACTGAGGGCAGAGGTATACAATCTCCACTCCCTGCACTTGTGTGGCAGCCTGGATTACTAGAGCTCTTTTTTGAAGATGATTTTCTATAGAATTACAGAACAGGACAGGGGAGATCTTTGACAGTCGGGTGACTAGGAACTGTGCGGATCAGCCTGTTCTCAGCTCTCATCCCTGGCCTTGTAGGATATAACATATTAAGTGCTCAGCCCACGTTCTTTGCATCAGTGTCTGACATAACTATAACTTTTCTAAGAGTGAGTCAGTTCCAAACACACCCGTCACCTGGGTGATAATAAAACTCCTCGCTCATCTTCATTTCAGGGCGAATTTCAGGCAGTAACTGTGACTGTCAGGCTATTGTTCAGGTTCAAGAACAGCTTCCTCCCTTCAACCAGGTTCTTTGTGTATATATTCTTACATGTATGCCCACATGCTTACATTATGTATTTACATTTTTGTATATATGAGCTTGTGTTTTAATTAAATGCCTCTGAATGTGAATATGCATAAGTATATGCCTGTGGATTTGCTTACGTGTTCATTTGTGTGTACCGTTTTATCCGTACATCCACCTCTTTAAACACACACACTTGTGTACAGCCTAGAGCGTAACTCATGTGCATAACTTTACTGTGAAGTACACTTGTGTGTGTGTGCTCCCGTTAGGGTTTATACTAGTGTTAATGTTTGTATATGTGTGCATGTGTAAGTGATTTGTAGCTGAGTACATGTTCTCATTGTACAATGGTGTGCATCCGGACATTTGTTGATACACATGAACATAAGTGCAGTGGTTTCACACAACTACGCTCTGAAGCATTGGGAAGCTTTTGTTCCTGCAGTCCAAACGCTCACAGATGCAAAACAGCTCGCCGCACCAGCCCCCACACAGACCTTTCTTTCCACACACCCGCTCTTGTCACAGAGTTACTTTTCCTTCCTTCTCCCCCTTCAAATACTCATCACCCATCTCTCCTAGCACCAGCTCCATCTTATTACTTCCCCTGTTCCCATCTTCCCAATCTGTTCTACAGTTCATTCTCCACCTTCCTTTCTAAACTGATTCCATCATCTGTACCCCTTTGTCTTCTCCTCCTATTTCCCGAAGACTTGGTTACTATTGCCACCTGTCTCTCCCCTACATGATTCATCTGTCCATCAGCTCCTCTTTACCTGGATCCACCTGCCTGCTCTGACCCACCCCTTCCTCTCAACTCTTTCAATCAGCCATCTCCCCTTCATAGAAACATAGAAACATAGAAAGTAGGTGCGAGAGTAGACCACCAGGCCCATCGAGCCCGCACCGCCATTCGCTCATGGCTGAACACTAAACAGACACCCTTACCCACAAACAGTAGACACAAGACACAGAACACAAGACACTACCCTCCCCTTTATATCGCTATCACCCCTCTCCACCCCAAGAACCGCGTGATCTCCTGGGGGAGGCAAAAAAACGGATAAAAACCCAGGTCCAATTCGGGAAAAAAATCCGGGAAATTCCTCTCCGACCCCAATCCAGGCGATCGACACTTGTCCAGGAGATCACTCAGGTCTTACTATACTAACCATACCTAGGTCCATATCCCTGCCCTCTCCCCGTAGCCCCTTATCCCCTTGGCAGCTAAAAAACCATCTATTTTAGACTTAAATACATTTAATGTTTCTGCTTCCACTGCTCCCTGGGGCAGTGAATTCCATAAATTAACCACCCTCTGGGTGAAGAAGTTCTTCCTCATCTCAGTTTTAAAGAGCCCCCTCTTATTCTACAACTATGTCCCCTAGTTCTAGTTTCCCCGATCATTGGGAACATTCAGTCGGAAGACGGGCCCTGAATTTATCAATTTCCCTCCACAGTTGCTGCCTGATCCACTGAGTTGCTCCAGCAGGTTTTTTTTTGTGCTCAGGTAAAAACTCGGTATGTTTAAAAATATATACATTTGCCTGCCCTCCCCATCCTGCCCGTTGCTGTGCCAGGAAACCGGCACGATTCACTGCTTCCCAATCCTCCAATAACGAATCTCCCACAGCATGGTGCGGAGAGGCTGTCTGGCAGGGTTTGTGCGGCGGGGCCTGTGCCGAGCAGTGTGACTGCCCACCACTGAGGTCTGATGCTCTAATCAAAGGTGGCCAGCGAGTCACAGCCCCTGCCCTTTATGTTGACAGACGGCACAGATTCAGCGGTTGGACATGGTGGAAGCTCTGCTTGGCTGCCCCACTCTCCTAAGTCCAGAGTTTTTTCTGTGGCAACAAGCTGACTGCTGGTTCAACAGGCACAGCAGCCAGAGAGGGAGATGTTCACGCCAGCAGCAGTCAATTATACATCGTGCTATAAAATTGCTGATAATAGACCTTTTTGACACTGATTCTATTAATGCCATTCCTGAGAGTGGAGTGTATCTTGATCAGTGTACCATCATCTGTGTTTACATGAAAATGCACATGCACTCGTTTATGCTTCCAGTATATATATATGTACTCATACAATGTGTAGGTAGGAACTGCAGATGCTGGTTTAAACCTGAAGAAGACCTGAGTTTGAAGAAGGGTCTCGCCCCGACATGTCACCTAATCCTTTTCTCCAGAGACGCTCTCTGATCTGCTGAGTAACTCCAGCTTTAAGTGTACACATACAATCTAGTGTAGGTATATATGTATGTACATTCAAATGTGCATTTGATGTTCATGTGCTCAATTGCACACATATGCTTATTTAAGTGTATGCCTTTTAAAAATTCTAATTATACCCACTTCTCTAGCATCCTCTGGCATCTCATTCCTGATACAGACTACCACCTGAGTAAAAAAGTTGGCCCTGAAACCTCTCTTAAATCTCTTCCTTCCCACCTTAAGCTTATTCACTCTGGTTTTAGAATCCTCTAATCCTGGAAAAAGACCGTGAGCTTTCATTTGCCCCTCTTGATTTCATACACCTCAGTGTGGACACCTTCTGCGTTCCAAAGAAAAAAAGTCCCAGTCTATTTAATCTCTCCCTATAACTCAAGCCCACAAAGCAGGTAACATCCTGGAAAATCTTTTCTGCACCCTTACCAAGTTAATGTCATCCTTCCAATCGCCGGGCCACCAGAACTGCACATGGTACAATATGATCTCACCAACTATTACAGCTGCATCATGATGTGCCTTCTTTTGCTCTTAAGACTTTTTCTAATGAAGTCTAGCATGCCAACTGCCTTCTTCACCACACTGTTCACCTGACCCATTACTTTTAGTGGACTGTGCACCTGTACTCCCAGATTTCTCTGTTTGCAGCTCTCTCCAGGACTCTACCATTTACTGTGTAAATCCCTCCCTGGTTTTTTTTTTTTGCGTTAAATTCAATTTGGCATTCCTTGGCACACCTCCGCAACTGATCTGGATCCTGTTGTAGTTGTAGGGATCTTTTCTCTATGTCCACAGCACCACAAAGTTTGGTGTAATCTACAAATTTACGAATAACGTTAACTATAACCTTCCAGACTATCCTCCCATGTGGAACTTTGTCAGAAGCCTTGCTAAAGTCTATACAGACAATGTCCTTTGCATATTTAGTAGAGTTCTAAGGCCACTCAGCCAAGCAGTCCTTTGCTAACCCTTCATTAGAACTGTTCCATTCGCTGACGCTTGCCACAGTCCATTTGTTTTCTTCCCTTGGAGAATGTATCTAGTTTCTCTTTCAATTAGCAGTCTCCCCCACAGCCCTTTCAGGCACAGCCATTTGAATGACAGTAATTTGTTCTGTAAAAAGAAATTTTCCTGTGTGGTCTCTTTTGCTGCCGGACAACTTCCATCTGAATATGCTATGCCAGGTGAATAATTTCAGCCTGCAATTGGGAAAGGCTTGGTGAAACATTCTTGATTTTGTTTCCTGCGCCTCTGGTATTGAACCAAAGGCTCCATGTGCATATTTAGCAGCCCTCTCAGCTTGTGCTATCACATTCAAAGGCCCAGTGATCTTCGTTTCTGCAGCCATTTTATAATGATAGCATCTGGTTCCAATTACCTTTCCTTGCTCACCCTGCCAAAGTGAATGTCTTCTGTGGTAAATGTCACCGGGCTACATCTGCCTGTCTGTCTGTGCTCTACTGCTGTCCTCCTTGTCATTCTTGATAGTACTTTCATGTTTTGTGATATGTGAAAGCTTTGAGATTAAGCCCCATATCCTTCCAGACACCGGAATACCAAAACAATAAAGGACAATGATGCTAAAACTGATGTGAGGAAGACCACTATGTGTTTCCCTCCAGCTGAAAAGCAACCCATCAGTTACTCTGCTTCATTAATCCTTGCACAATTTCATATCTTCAATACTCAAAGGACCACATCTTACAGGACAGTAAACTAGGAACTGGGAAAGTGTCATAGAATTATAAGATTTTTTTTTTTTTAAACAGTTTCTTTGGCCCACCAAGTCTGTACCGACCATCAACCACTCATCCAAGAAGAATTAATCTACCTTTGCCTGTCATGAGCAGATGTCCTTCTATGCCCTAAATTTTGATGGTTCACTCCATGAACCTATTTTGCCCACTGCCCCCATGGGCCATTATTAACACACAGCACATTGTTACCTACTTTGCGAAAGTTCTGCACAACTTCATCCACACTAACCTCATCAACCACATGCTATTATTCAGTCAAAGTATTTAAACAGGCTGGTCAAACACAATGTGCTTTTAACAAATACACATCCACTTTAAAACTGTGGCATGAGCCAAATGCCAATTAGTTTTTGCTGGGAGTATCGTCCCATGTTGTAAATCCTGCCTCGAGAGGAAGATTGTATAACAGTCAGTTAAGGAGCTGCATTCCTTTATTCCCTAAACCCAGCACTTGTGTGGTCTCACCAACTGTACAAGATGTTGGTGAGACCACACTTAGAGTATTGTGCGCAGTTCTGGTCATCTAGGTATTTGAAAAATGTCATTAAGCTGGAAAGGGTGCACAAGCATTTTACTGGGACCTGTTATAAGGAGAGACTGGATAGTTTGGACATTTTTTCCTTGGAGCATAGGAGACAGAGAGGTGACCTTATGGCCATATAAAAAACATCTTGTGTGCTGTACATAAGGTGAATGATCACAGTCTTTTTGCCAGAATAGGGGAATCTTAAACTAGAGGGCATACAGTAGATTTAAAGTGAGATGGGAAAGATTTAAAAGGGACATGAAGGGCTAGAGTCACAGAGAGAGAGAGAGAGTCATACAGTGTGGAACAGGCCCTTTGTCCCAAATTGCCGACACCAACCGACATGTCCCATCTACACTAATCCCACATGCCTGCATTTGACCCGAATCCCTCTAAACCTGTCCTATCCACGTACCTGACTAATTGCTTCTTAAACGTTGCAATAGTCCCTGCCTCAACTACCTCTCCCAGCAGCTCGTTCCATATACCTACCACCCTCTGCGTGAAAAAGTTACCCCTCAGATTCCTATAAAATCTTTCCGCACGCACTTTCAACCTTTGTCCTCTAGTTCAGGAGATTCTGTGTGTCAAGAGTCAAGAGTGTTTTATTGTCATATGTCCCGGATGGAACAATGAAATTCTTACTTGCTGCAGCACAACAGAATATGTGAATATGTAAATATAGTACATAACAGGAGAAGAGAAAAAAAAAGTTCAATAAATAACAAATACGGTGCAATAATAATATAGCCTTTTGCAGTTCAGAGCTCAGAGCTTATTTGTTGTCATGTTTAATAGCCTGATGGCTGTAGGGAAGAAGCTCCACCCATCTATTCCTCTCACAATTTCATACACCTCTATAAGATCACCTCTCATCCTCAAGCACTCCAGGGAATAGTCCCAGCCTAGTGGAAGGTAAGACCTTTTTTTCACCCAGTTTTATTCCACCAGGGAGGTCTTACCTTCCACTACCTGCAACCTCCGGCAACCACCTTCAACTAGCATCGCAACCGGCTTCAACTAAAAAATTACCGATTTTTAAAACGGCAACCTATTTTTAGTCGCGGCCGGTTTTGAATGTTTTGAAATAATCGCCGGAACATAGAAGAAGCAGAAACCACTTTCGACCATTAGGGAGACTGACAAAAAGCCTCCGGGAACTGCACGGAAACCTTGGGTGGGGCGCAAAGTCTCCAGAGGTTTCCGTTCAGGTTTCCTAAGTGGGACAGGGGCATTAATTAGAGAACCAAGTCACCAATACATTTCCACCTCCTGCTGCTGTGATCTTTTCTGAAGTGACGTGAAAGTTAAGATGCAAAGCAAAGACAGGGCTCTCACTTAACTTTTTTTCCCTGTTGCCAGCCGGGCAACCTTGGCAGCTTTTTAGGTTGCCAAATGACAGTTTAGGTGGTCATTTAAGACGGTTTGCATGACGCGTGCGATAATGTGCTCGGACGAAGTGCATAGTTACCAGTCGGAATTATGCTCAATGAAGCATTCACATATTATTTCTGCTTCAAATAAAGTCACAAACTAAACATATTCACCAATCAAGACATGATATATACCACAATGACATGCAGCAAAATTATAATACAGTATCTCAACTCTTTTTACATATTGCAATTAATGAAATTTCTATTAGTTCTTTCCACTTCCAAACAAAAATGTGGTTGGATTATTCAGCGTATGATCAACCTATGTCAATAAATCCTGGACCATGGTAACATATATGGTCCGAAAGTTAGGACCAAAAGTTACCATGGTCATAGCATGGGTCGTTATTGCTATTGGTACAGAAACACTCTCACTTCCCACATAATTTATCCATAACAAAATATACAGGTTGCAAGGAAATTTCTAAAGGCATTTTATGATAATAGCTGTTAAAACTGACTATACCCATCTGACAGGTTAAACATTACACTAACTGACAAGACGCCACATTACCGGACATTCAGATTAGATGCACGTGTTGTGAACAGCAATGAAGATACCCAGTTTGTACGCACCAGATTTAATAAAATTATTAATAAACGCTGTTTCCATCATTCCCACTTCAGAATTAACATTAAAATTTTAACTGAAATATCTCCTGACCAAATTTGTGATGTATATGACCGACTGGAGAAGTAAAACCTGGATAAATCGAACGTATAGTAGTGAATGTTGCTCATTAAATAACTACAGTACTGATACTCCATATTAAGAGCATTGATTTGCCGTCAAAATGAATTCTGTAATAATGTGTCAATGGTAGTAATGACAATCGAATACTACGGTTTTAATGTTTCACGTGTTCACAATTTAATTAATCCATCTTTATGGACTAAAACAAATAATAACATTGGGAATTAAAACACATTTGATGGCATTCCGTTATCAAACATAGTCAATGTTCGCTCTGAAGACATTTCCAGCACAATAGGGTCAGGTGTGAATCAGTGCGGGGTGGATAGATCGCTGGGGGGGTGGGGGGGGGATTTGAGAAGGCAATCGGTGCGGAATGGATGGATTGAGGCAGGTGAATTAGTACGTGTTGGTTGGAGTATGTAAAATTGTGAGGGGAGAGCACGGGGGATGTCAGTGGTGTTGAATGGGGGGGGGATCAGTATGGGATGGATGTGGGGGATCAGTACAGGATGAATGGGGGGGATCAGTACAGGATGAATGGGGGTGGACAAAAATGCTGGAGAAACTCAGCGGGTGAGGCAGCATCTATGGAGCGAAGGAAATAGGCAACATTTCGGGTCGAGACCCTTCTTCCGACTGTTCCCCCCATTCTTCTTGAATGGGGGGATCAGTACAGGATGGATCAGGGGGGGGGATCAGCGCAGGATGAATGGGTGGGGGGGGGTCAGTACAGTGTGAATCGGAGGGTATGTGCAGGATGAATGGGGGATAACTACAGGATGAATGAGGGGATCAGTACAGGATGAATGGGGGGATCAGTACAGGATGAATGGGGGATCAGTACAGGATGAATGGGCGATCAGTACAGGATGAATGGGTGTAGACAAAAGTGCTGGAGAAACTCAGTGGGTGAGGCAGCATCTATGGAGCGAAGGAAATAGGCAACGTTTCGGGTCGAGACCCTTCTTCAGTACATGATGGATGGGGGGGGGATCAGCGCAGGATGAATGGGGAGGATCAGTACAGGATGAATGGGGGGGGTTCAGTACAGTGTGCATCAGAGGGTCTGTGCAGGATGAATGGGGGCATCCAACTACAGGATGAATGAGGGGATCAGTACAGGATGAATGGGAGGTTCAGTACAAGATGAATGGGGGGGATCAGTAAAAGATGAATGAGGGATCAGTACAGGATGAATGAGGGAATCAGTAAAGGATGAATGAGGAGATCAGTACAGGATGAATGAAGGGATCAGTACAGGATGAATGAGGGGATCAGTACAGGATGAATGAGGGGATCAGTACAGGATGAATGGCGGGAGTAGTGCAGGATGGATGGGAAAGGGGGGGTCAGTACAGGATGAATTGGGGGACCAGTGTAGGATGGATGGAGGGGTGGCAGGAGAATCAATGCGAAGTGGATAGGGTGATCAGCGCAGGATGAATAGATGGTGGTGGGGGGGGGGGGGTAGATGGGGAAGGGAGCACAGGGGATGTCAGTGAGGACTGAATAGAGGCGGGAACGGGGATCAGTGCGGGATGGAGAGGAGGGGTCTCAGGATAAGGGGGTGGGGGGTGGAGGGGGCGTACAAGAGAGAGAGAGAGAGAAAGGGGAGGTGGGGAGGAAGGAAGGTCAGCGCTCCTCGGACAACATCGCCTCGCTGCCTTGCCCATCCCTGTCCACCGCCAAGTGCCGCCGCCAAAGGGGGAGGTGGTTGGGCTCTCCTCGCCACCGCCTCCCCTCCTCCTCCAGCCAACAGCATGGTGCGGGGGCCGAGCGGTGCAGCTCAAAGATCCTATAGCTATAGGATCTTTGGTGCAGCTGCTTCAGATGGCGGAAGGATGCCTCCCCTCCCTCCCTCCCTCCTCCCGGCCTCGGCGTGCGGGAGGGTTTGTTTTGAAAGCGCCGTTGGCAGAGTGGCACGCAGCGGCCGCTATCAGGGCGGGCGGGGTGCGGGAGGAGGAGGAGATGGAGCCACTGTCGTGGCCACTGCTGCTGCTGTGCGAGGCCTGTCATTTGCTCCATCACCATGCACCTAGTATCTTTGCCCCACAATACAGCCGCCGCCAACACAAAACATCACCTATTCCTTCTCTCCAGAGATGCTGCCTGACCCGCTGAGTTACTCCAGTTTTTTGTGTCTATCTTTGGTATAAACCAGTATCTGCAGTGCCAAGCCAGGCAAAATGACTCGGCGTTTAGGTTGCCCGGCAGCACTTTGGGTGGTCATTGGCACCCGGGCAACCGTTAATTTCGAGCCCTGAAAGACTAAATCAGGGAGGGAAAGGGATTCAGAAAACCTCCAACTGAATGAATTTCACAAGTGTCTCTAACTTCCCCTTACTGCTCCCTCATTCCTCATGAAAGATCCCTGGCTCTTTGCCACTGTCTCTCTCTCATATCCTGACTCCAGCTCCCAAACCAGCTGCATTTGAACAAAAACATATCTCAACATTTTTCTCGTTTGAGGTGGAGCATATTCTCCCCGGTCCAGTGAAATTATTTGCAACCATGTTCCTATTTCACACAGTCTATCTGGCTTAAAAAGCAGCATTCATTTAGGATTCCCCACCCCCACTGCAAGCTTACATTAAATGGTGTTAATCCCTTGAGCAATAACGTGAGAGCAATATTTTGGTGCAGTTGAGTATAATACCCTTCTCTGTCCCCTGCAAGCTTACAATTAGTGAGTACTCTCACCACCTTTGTTTTTAGCTGGTGCCTCTCAAAGGAAGTACTAACTGCAAATGACACTGGCTCAGACACTGCAGCAAGGCATGTCAAATTGCTAACCTGACGTTGTATCAGAGTTGGGAGGTTGGTAACAGCACCGTGCCACATCATGTAGGTGGCACCCTGTCTGATGTTTCATTTACTGGACTACGCAGTTGCAGCATGGGACCCATACACAAATAAAAACATTTCTTCCATCGAACGTGTCCAAAGACAGGCAGCTCGATTTGTTACTAATACCTATGAGAGAGAAGCGAGTGTTACCGAACTTCTGAATTCACTGGGGTGGAACCTTCTCCAAGACAGACGTAAAGCTCACCCTTTGACCTGTTTTTACAAATGTTAAATGGTCAGCTCGACATAGATTACCAAACCTACACCAAACCCAAACCTATTAGGAGCAGACGAGGGCATTTGATCCAATTTGAGATACCAGCTACCAAGACAGATGTGTACAGCAATTCATTCTTCCCCCGCACAATTAAAGCATGGAATAGTCTTCACCCTACCATAGTTACCCAACCAGATGTAACTAAATTTAAGGTAGCTCTTCTTACTCCAAGAACGCTTTGTTGCTTAAGTCTTCCCTCCGCCACCTCCAGTTTAAATTCCATTTGGAATATTTTGGAGGACCAAGACCAAGAACCAAGAGCACAATGCCTTGAAAGGTACTATGCCCTATATTATTGGGGTTACATTTGGGGTTAACATCCTCTCATTGGATTACTTGTACATTGCTCATGAGGCGAGTCCCCCCCCAGCAAATAAGACCTTTATTTCGACCGGAGACACGGGAGACTGCAGATGCTTAATCTTGAGCAAAAAACAAAGACAAACTCTGTGAGTCAGGCAGCATCTGTGGCGGGAAATGGCAGATGACTGATGGAGTAGACGGGAGACAGCTGAAAGAAAGAGTTGAGGGGAAAGGGTGCAGCAAGAGCTGGCTAGTGACAGGTGGATCAGGGAAAGAGGGTATAGTTGCCTGATGAGTCAGGTGGAGGAGAGAGGGGGGAGGGGGGGGGTGATAGTAATCAAGACTGAAGGTGATAAATGGAGATAAAAGGGTGCATGTGGTGGAATCTGATAATAAAGGAAGGTGAGGAGTGAAATGTAGCACTGGAAGGTGGGATAGGGATAGGAATGGAGGATGAAGAAAACTGGTGGACCCGGAATAGGGAGGGGCGGGTTATGAGAGACGGCGGAGGGGGGGAAGGAACTGGGTGACGGGTGGCGGGATTGGAAATAAAGTTATGTACAGGTGATGGGTTGTAGTTAAATTGGGTAGACGAGGAGTGTTTACCTGAAATTGAATAGAATTCAATGTTCATCTTGTTGGGCTGTAGACTAACTAAGTGGGATGGGATGTGCTGTTCTTCCAGTTGCGTTTGGCCTCACTCTGGCAGTGGAGGAGGCCGAGGACAGGCAGGCTGACATGGCAATGGGAATTAAAGTGCTCTTTCTTGAAACAATTTTACATATCAATAAAACAAAATCCCCACATAAAGCCAAATCTAAATGAATCCCAGAAACTAGTAAAGTGGTTAAAAACCAACTTTGTGAAGGGAATATTAGAGCTATTCCCAAACAGTCTATCTGCACCTCCTAGTGGCCTGCTTAGCTGCCATGTTGCCTTGAGGTAACAGGCAGAGGCCATTTTGTCCAGAGCAGAAGAGTTTAGATTTTGTTTTAAACTGCTGGAGGAACTCAGTGGATCAGGCAGCTTTTATGAAGACAGATGGACGGTAATGTTTTGGGTCGAGACCCTGCATCGACTGAGAGTGAAGAGGGAAGATAGCCAGTGCAGAGGTATTACGCAGTGACTGAAAGGTGGTTGATGCAATGGGGTGGAGGGGAGAGTGGTAATAGAGACAGAGGGTGGAAGTTGATAGTGGAGGAAATAGAGGCTGCAAATATGAGAATTTGATAAGTAAGGAAGGCGGAATCTGATGTAAAGAAGAGTTGGATTATCCTCTTGTGGAAAGGGCAGTTTCAGCAGGGAAATTAGCCTGTCTCGCCTGGGATCAAATGTCATGACATTCAACCATTTTAATCAGCCAGAATGCAGGCAGCGAGGGAAGCCAACTCAATCAAATCAACAGGCAGGCACAACCAAACTGATTAACCCTGTAGGAAGGAACTGCAGATGCTGGTTTAAACCAAAGATAGACACAAAATGCTGGAGTAACACAGCAGGACAAACAGCTTCTCTAGAGAGAAGGAATGGGTGACCTTTCGGGTCAAGACCCTTCTTCACAGGCAGTGCGAGCCACTCTGACAAAGTGGAGTGAAGCTGTGATGACAAATCTGTCAGGGGATACTGGCTTTAAATGACGCATTGTGAAACTACAGCAACGACCGGTGGAATCGGCCTGGCCATTGATGTTGAGGGGAAGGTCGCGGTCAGTGAATGTCACTACTCCTCACCTATGGTCTGGTCACAAGAAGTGCACAGTTATCTCCCTTATACTGTGGGACTCCACACTGCTTTGCTACCTGTTAGAGAAAGTCAGGCGGGGTGGGGGGGGGGGGGGGGGGTACAAAGGTGGTCATCTGTCACAGTGGTGAAAGTACCATCTCCCATAATTACTATCCCGCCCTTCACAACCATGTCTGGTTAGATGGAAGCTCCAGTTTCATCACATGGCTCCTGCTGCTTTCCTTCCTCCCCTGCTTGTCGTCTTGTCTGTGGTCTCTCCATACAACAAGATTCTTCGCTGTCTGTGTTAACCCTTACAATCCACTTTCAGTGATTTTTATGAGCAATAAATAAGTTCAAGGAAGTGTACAGACTGGGGAAGGATAGTCGATTTTCTCCCCTTTGGACATTTGTGAGCCAGATTGGTATTTATAACAATAGATTTATGGCTGTCAAGACTCAGGAGACCACAGATGCTGAACTCTTAAGCAAAAAACAAAGTGTTTCTGCGGTTTCTGTTATGGCTATTGTTGCTGAGACCAGCTGCTTATATTCTTATTCCGGTTGATTATTTGAATTGTTCTTAGCAGTTTGGAAATTGTGCAGAGAAAACTTAGTAACCTTTATATTCCACCTTTACAAGTAAGATGCAGCGGAAGGGGTTATGAGATCTCTCTGGCACAGCCCCCCTGCCCAGAATTGATACCGTTGGCCTTCTGTCACCAGTATTAACAAAGACTAGATGTTATAAATACGTAGTAGGTGAGGTCATATCTGTGGGAAAAGAAATAGTTCATGTTTCAAGTCCGGGACTCTTTTAACAGAACTGGGAACAAGCGGAAACAGATTAATTTTAGGTAGCAGAGGGCAGAGAGGGATGGGTAGGACAAAGAAAGTGTTATCTCTGATAGGGTGAGACCAGGTGACTTAATGTTAAGTAACCGTTAAAATCAGATCCTTTGTAAAATGTGTTGCTAACAGGAAGGCCATCAAGTCAAGGCAGACCATACTGGTTCCAGTGCCTTGGCGATCTGGGTTGAATGCTAATCTCACTAGCCCAGGACAACCTTGACTCAACAGCAACATCTGAATCATGGCCGTCCGAGGGGGGGTGCGAAGGGTGCAGTCGCACCCTCTTTTTTTTCCAGAGTAAAAAAAAATCCAGAGAAAACAAAATTAGAGCGCATCAGTGTTTTCACTTTGAAGGAATTTACCCGAAATTCGGGAAATTCTGCTTCCGACCCACGGGATGATTTGGGGAAAAAAAATATTTGCGACCATCCGCGCCTGCGCAGTTGGGGGAAGCTAATGACACGGTAGCGACGCAAAATGACGCCGTCTCTCCGCTTGTGCGCAGAGGGCGGGATCAGATCACCACCATTTTCACTGCATCGCCTCGATGCCCCGGGCCTTGTTTGTGTGAGTGGGGCCGTGGAATATTGCGTTGTGGGGAGGGGGAATCTGTTTGTTTTATATCGGGGGTGTTAAACTACTCGTGAAGGGTACAATCCAACTTGGGAAGAAAAGGAGCGCCCGTTTCTCCGGGCCCTGGGCTGTGGTGTCTGCCCGCCCGGTCCATCGCCTCCCTCCGTGGCGTCTGAGCCTCGCCGCCAGTCAGCCTGGTGTCCAGGAAGAGGGTCTGCAGCCGATAGTCCGGGGAGACCGTTCTCCCGTCGCCGGGCGGGAAGCGGGAACGAGTAACTCTGAACCCAGACCTGGCAGCAGCCGTCACCTGACACCAGGCGCCGCTCCGGCTGGGTCCACGCCAACCCCCCCCCCCCGCGGGGCCCTCGCCCCCCCCCCCTCGCCTTTCCCACCGGGCCCACGCCTCCCCCCCCTGCCGGGCCCAAGCCTGCGACCAGTGATCCCCCGCACACTATCCCACACACGCCAGGGACAACCTGTGTGCCTTTGTAGTGCGGGAGGAAACCCTAACCCTAACTCTAGCTCTAGCTTGCTGGCCCCTGCTGCTTGTCGCCCCGGCCGCTAGAGCCGGGCAGCAGCCGTCGGGCCAGGCTGCAACTGCCCTTGAAACTGCGGAAGCTGCTGGTGGCCGCAACTCCCCGCACAAACTCACACTTCTGCTGTCTGGTACTTCAAGTACTTGACCTTGGCAGCAGCCAGTCTCTCCACGGTGCTCTGCCGACCCCGCCTGTCCCCCTCCATTTGACTACGGAGGTAGCCGGGACCTTTGGTCATGAGCCTGAGCGGCAGAGAGAAGCTCGCCTCGGGCGGCACGCTTGCAGTGGGCGCGATCTCGCTCGGCATCTTACTTTGATCCAGCAACGAGGACAAACACGTTTTCACATCCGCAAAGAAGCAAAGGCCAGGACTTCCATGACCAACGACAGGCTGTCTGCAATTGCCTTAATGCACATTCACTATGACTTGGCCATAACTTGGACAATGTGACTAGGTTTGCCAGTTACATTCTTGGAAAATGGAACTGGAAAGCATGATTTATGGCTAAATGGCAATATATGCAGGCCTGCCACGAGTGTCCATCGCCTGAATCACTACACCAGGACTTCCATGAGCAATGACAGGCTGTCTGCACTTGCCTTAATGCACATTCACTATGACTTTGCCCATGACTTGGACAAAGTGGTGACTAAGTTTGCACAATTACATTCTTGGAAAATGGAACTGGAAAATGTGATTTATGGATAAAAATGCCAATATATGCTGGTCTGTCAAGAGTGTTGTCAAAGTCTGTGAGAGGAACCCTGAACTGTCTGCTAATCCCCTCAAACTTTGGCAGCCCAAACAGGGCACTGCAAGAAGAGGTAGAGGTCGGGCCACCTACATCAGTGTACTAGCTGCGGAATGACACAGGCCTTGGACAGCGTTAACGAACTGAGGACTGCCATTAAAGATAAAGTCACATTTTGGGAGACCAAACGGGGCACTTCAAGAAGAGGTAGAAGTAGGGCGACCTACATCAGTGTACTGCGGGACGACATGTGCTTTGACAGCATTAACAAACTGAGGACTGCCATGTTGGATAAACTGGTCCGAGGTGCTATATTTGTGGAACCCGGGATGGCATATAGGCTAAGGCCAATGAATGCCCTTGCATTCGTAGAAGGAGTGGTAAATGGCAATACATATTCAGGAGCACCTGAATGATTTTGCAGCATCATGGCAGCATGCTGGGTGCTGAGGACAGTAAACGAGGAACTAATTCCAGTCATGTTAGTCAGCATGGCTCAACAATAGTAACACTGGGGGATTTTTTTTAATTGTACTTGCCATGCGACTTACCTTTATGTGACATTTACCAGGAGCACCTGAATGATTATGCAGCATCATACCAGCATGTTTGATTGTTTGGCAAACTATATGATGAATTGTGATATTTATGTTATGTTATTATATATGTTTATATGTAGGAATCAAAATCAAGAATTATAAATTCACATTTCAAAAAGGGTTTCACAATTCAGTAGTACTGATTTTCAGTATTCCATACTGATATTTGAGAATACATGAGGTTGCATGCAAAATACAGATTTTCAAAAATCCAGTTTCTGTGTAGTATGTTCTATTGTATTTGTGAGAAATACTGATTTCCCCAACAAAATACTAATTTACAGCCATCAAAATACGGAAATGTTCGGTGAAACTTGGCAGCTCTGCAATTATCACAATCACATTATGTTTGAGAATTCAAAATGTGATTTGTGACCTTGTTTATGAGTCATCATGGAACTATAATTTGTTATAATAGTATGACAGTAAAATAGGTTAGTTTGAAAGCGATCATAGTAATGTAAATGCACCATTTAGTTTGACTTCAATTTTCATGATGGAAATTGAAGTCAAACTAAATGTTGTATTCACATCCTATTCCATGTTGAAATTGATGTCATGTGAAGTTGTTAGGTCAGGAGGACCATTAAACGTGCACTGCAACACTAACACAGTCTAACAGCAACAGGCAATCAAATCAACACACAAAACATTTTCTAAAAAAGGTTTTCTTTACTGCAAAAACTTACAGTATTTTATTTGCAGTTTTTGCATGCTCCTTTATAACATTTTACATAACATTTTACAGCAGTACAACTTGATTATTAAAACAAGGACAACAATTCTTGATTTTAAAAAAATGTATGCAACAATGACCCTAATCATCCCATTCCACCCACTCATTATTCTTGACTCAACCAAAATTATTTCTAAAAGATTGGTCATAAATTTGGTGCAAAAACGCTCCAAAATAAGGCTCCGAATGCACCAGAGAGCATCAAAAACCCCAGAGCTTACAGGGCCCTTAAGCGGGCCCTGGGACCCCGGCCGCGAGGGGCTTCGCACTCATGATTTGCGCTGCGCGCACATTATATCACATAATTATTTTGTGATCCTGCCATGCCACCCCCCCTTTCTGAAAAAGCTTCCTAAGGGCCTGTGAATGATTGTAGGGCAGCAGAAGACTGCTGAAAGCTTTGATAGCCAGCAAAGCCTAACCCTGTGCTCTGCCAGCAGTTTAAAAAAAGCTTTGAGGGTTTCTTTTAACAGATTTTGAAACATGTCTGATGTTAAAAATACATTTTTAAATAATCTAAGTCAAATATAGTTTATTGTTACATTTGAATTTAATTTATTGTCATGTGTACCGAATACAATGAAAAGCTTTTTGTTGCTTGCTACATCCGGTGGGGATTAGTGGGGTAATTGGCTGCTGTAAATTGTCCCCAGTGTAAATTACCCCCAGTATAATTGCCACCCAGGGTGAGTTGCGGTATCTTGGGCAGGTGACGGGGGATAAAACCAATGGGATTAACGTTAAGATTAGTGTAAATGGGTGGTTGATGGTAGGTGCAGAGATGATGGGCCGAAGGGCCTGTTTCTGTGCTGCATATCACTCATAACTCAGTAAATGGAATATGAGCATGTGTACAGATATATTTAACACAGGTATTTTGGGCTAAGGAATGTGGGTAAAATTTGATTCAAAATTTAAACGGTAGATTTATAGTGTTAGAAGTAAGAGAGAAATAGATAATGGTCTACAGTATGTATCGTGAAATATGTGACATTTAATGTGTGGGTAGAGGTTCTGAATCACCATCCTCAGCAGTTGGAAATGTAAAATATCTCAGTCCTGAGACCAGTCCACACCTGATATCTGGTGCAAGTAGAGGGATAGAGGAGATGCAGAAGCCTGCAACTGTGGGAAGGTGAACTGGCGTTATAACGTGTAACGAGATTGTGTTCCTCATGGTTCACTGATCTCCAAGCCTCACCCTGTCCAGGTTTACCACACCCAGGAGATCTCACAGCTGTGGGGAAGGGAGGACAGCTCTGAGAACAAAAGTAAGTAGCAAAATAAAATCAATGCCCACTGGTTGGAGAGAGGAGGAACTTTGTCGTTTGTGCCAACGTGGTCATGGACCCTGCACTGGGAATGCACAACCATTAGGCAGTAATCTCCTGCTTCTACGCACTGCAGTATTACACAGTACGCAAGGTGAAATGACAGGAACTGGGCTGGGACCGGAGGCTCAAGGAGATTAGAGACTCAGTTGTGTTGAATTGGGTTGCTGATTGTCTGAGGAACATGAGCTTTTATTTTCTCAATTGATTCTTGTCTCAGGAAGGGTAGCATTTATTTCCCACCTCTTATTGCCCCAGAGAAAATATCAGCATGTTGCCTTCTTGAATCATAACAATCCTTCTGGAGCTAGTTCTCTCACAGTTGCTGTTGGGAAGGTAGTTGTGCACCTGGATATGATGGAGGATCAGCGCTGTATTTCCAAGTCAGATGGTGTTGGACATGAAGGGAAAAATGCAGGAGATGGTGATGCCATGCAGCTGCTGCTTTTGTGTTAGGTGTCAATGTTGGGAGATACAATTCCACATCATGATCCACTGCGTCTATATCACCGCTCAGCACCACATCGATACTGCTTTCTATTAACAAAGCTACTCCACTTCCGATCCCTTTTTGCCTACTGTTACAAGCATTGAACAACCTAGAATATTGAGCTCCCAGTCCTGGTCAGCTGCAACCACCATTCTGTAATTGCCATTAAATCAAACTCATTTATTTCGATCTGTGCTGTCAACTCATTTATCTTGTTACAAATGGTACATGCATTCAGGTCTTTAAGCTTTGACCTTTTAAGTTGTTACTTATTCCGATTACAATTTGTGATGCATACTTTTGCTTACGTGTTCCACTCCTTCATGACCTGCTTTGATTTCCCTTCACCACTTCCCTACTCAGTGCCATTTTTATTTGATTTATTAAATTTCCCATCAGTTGCACCTTCCTCACTGTAATTAGTTTAAAGCCCAATCTCTAACTCTCGATGTACCGTGTACTAAGCCTCTAGTCCCAACAGAGTTCAGTTGATGCCCATCCCAGTGGAACAGCCCTTTCTTCCCCCAGTCCTGGTGCCATTGCTCCACAACTTGTAACACGAGGCCTTCAGCTTGCTTCTCCAATTTTATTTACCCGTATTATTTTATTACACACGATTTGTCAAACCAACCGAGTTTATTGTCACATGCACAGATATGGTGAGGTATAGATACAATGAATTTCCCAAAATAAAACCATATTCTGAGTTCCTGTCTCAGGAATGTGAAAATAATTCCTTTTCTGGAATTGTAACTGCAATTGTGGTATGAAGGAAGCTGTTAGTTGGAAGCTTGCTGGTGGAGATGCAACAGTTTGTTGCTCACAAGGCCATTCACAGCACCTTGAGAGTGGAGCTTGGCCAATGCAGTTAGAGGTGCTCTGAAGATCTCGGGGATGAGCGGGGTGAAATGCCATGGATCATGCTAGAGTCAGCAATGTTGACAGTCAGAGGGTGTTCGCATTTAGAGTCTGAAGTTTGGACATACAGCAGGTAGTTGTTGGAGGATTTCAGATGCAACTGGGATTGTGTGGGGCAGTGATGGGCACATGTGCAGGAGAACATCTCTAGCTATATGGGAAGCACCAATAAAATGTATTTGTGTTGTGGTTGACTTCTTAAACCAATGCCACTCTAAGCTATAATCTTTGAATTTAGGCCTGATTCAGTGTTGTCAGGTAGAAAGGGGGCAGAATGGAATGGGTCTGGGAGATGTGGTGTGGCCTCCAGGAGGCTATTTGTAGTTGTGGTGGTGGTGGTGGTGGGTGGTTGGTTCTGCAAATAATTCCACTACTACACCTCCTACCTACCTACCTACCTACCTACCTCTTTCTCTCTCTCTCTCTCTCTCTCTCTCTCTCTCTCTCTCTCTCTCTCTCTCTCTCTCTCTCTCTCTCTCTCTCTCTCTCTCTCTCTCTCTCTCTCTCTCTCTCTCTCTCTCTCTCTCTCTCTCTCCTCTCTCTCTCTCTCTCTCTCTCTCTCTCTCTCCTCTCTCTCTCTCTCTCTCTTCCCTCTTCTCTCTCTCTTCTCTCACTCCCTCTCTCTCTCCCCTCTCTCTCTCCCCCTCTCTCTCTCTCCCCCTCTCTCTCTCCCCCCTCTCTCTCCCTCCCCCTCTCTCTCCCCCTCTCTCTCCCCCTCTCTCTCTCCCCCTCTCACTCTCCCCCTCTCACTCTCCCCTCGCTCTCTCCCCCTCTCTCCCCCCAATCAGCGACAGATTGGGATTTTATTGAGGTAGTTAGGAGCATGCTACTGAGATATACAGCCAGTTACTGAGTGTTACCTCTGGTCTGTGAGTCACACAGAGAAAAAAACGTTCTTTCAGAATCAATCTGCTTCCAAGGGACCTGAACATCTGAGTAGGAAAGAACTGCAGATGCTGGTTTAAATCAAAGGTAGACGCAAAATGCTGGAGTAACTCAGCGGGACAGGCAGCATCTCTGGAGAGAAGGAATGGGTGATGTTTCGGGTCGAGACCCTTCTACAGACTGAACATCTTCCATATTTCAGGAAGCCTACTTTTTTGGCCTGTTTTCTGCTTCTATCCTGGTTGTCACAAAACAATTCTTATGCAGTTGGCCAGCAAAGGTTTTGATTCGGTCTATTGTGAGGACTAACTGTTCTCTGCAGCTTCTTGAGTATTATTTAAGAGGAGATCACCATAAATGCAGCTATGTGAAGTTATGGAATATAACCAGAATCAATCTATCCCCAGAATGGTTGCAGTATCCGTTGCATAGAATTGCCGACGGCGTTGCTTGACCAAACTAGTCCATGTGGATTTATGTGTCATTGGAGCCTCTTCCCACGTATTGATACCCTCCCATTCCATGCGCCCTCATCCATTTATCCAGATTTCCTCAAAATTAATCTCTGCCATTCAATTCCGTTATTCTGAGTTGCGGTGTTTTGCCCTCCCCAATGCCATTGCTCCTGTGTTGCTTCCTGTAGAGTCACATGATTGGATGTGAGGTGCCATCTGCCCACCGTGACAGATTGCCACAACATGGCACTGCTCCACAGCATCTTACACTGCAAGAGACGTTTCTGGGTTAGGGCAGTGTTGATAAATCACTCGAGCTTTACTCTTGTGGTCTATGATGTCATCTCACTCCATTGATGTGTGAAATTACACATGGTGCATCAATGGACCCTGTGGGCTTATGCCTGGATGTGTCTTTCTGGTGTTTCTAATGGATGTTTCAACCTGCTTAAAAACTCTCACTAAATACTTAATGAAGTAGTGGAAGACAGCATTGCTGATCGGTGCAGTAACCTAGGTTTCATTGCATCATTTGGTTTGTCTGCCCACCCCAACCATCTGTTGTCTGCTTGTCTAGTATCTACCTCCCACGTGTCTATTCTTCTCTGTGTCTGTCTATCCAATTCTCTGAAATTCTATCCATCTATTAAACTGCTTGTCCATCTATTGAATTTGTCATCCGTCTGCATATTTGTTTATACGCATTGCATATCTATCGATTTTTCATTCCCTCAGTCCCCCTGTTTACCTGTTTCACTTGGCATTTGCATCCAATATTCTATCTCTCCTCTTATTATCAAACTGTTGATCTCTGCCTGACACAG